>OZ018335.1:9154509-9377009 GCA_963969495.1 Ceratothoa steindachneri | reverse complement strand
CTAAGCTTCTTCTAATGTCCCTTTCTCTTACCTCTAAAAAACTCCTGTTTCTTGTCTCATTGCTCAGTCGCATCCAATTTCTCTTCTTACATATATACGAGTATATATATATATATATATATATATATATACAGTATATATGTCGTGGTATAGCTCTATATACCATACATACATCTATTATATTTGATTTTAGAGTAGGCCGAGGTCCGGTTACGAGGTCAGATCCTCGTAAGGGAGGGACTAGTCCAATAGATGCTACTTTAAATCTTTGTATTGACTGAGAGTTCCAAATCTCACTTAGTTACAGGCTGTTACACGGCTAGGATGAGCTCAAGGGTCGGAAAGTATAGGAGTCGGACAAAATAGACCTTTAATAAATATTAATAATTTAAGTTAAATTGATTACCATAAACAGACATATAATAAGACAAATAGTTACAGTGGTCAATGGGCTAGTACGAAGATTAGGTATTTAAAATGCAATAAAATTGGGTAGGCTGGACGGAAATAAAATTTGAGCTTTACACGGGGACATGGTAAGCACAAATGATAATAGGGAACGGTAGACGGCAATTATAAATTTTGGAGAAGCTAAAATATTCGTTACAATACCTTGTACAAAATGGAAGGGTTGGAGGAGACAATGGTCGTTTCCGGCGAGGCGGTGAGATGATGGTTGGGTCACTTCGATGGGGTCCAGGGTCAACTTGCTTGTAGTTGAACTATTCCTTTGAGATGACGGCGGGAGGAAGCAGAGCATTCGAGAAGGAAGGCTGGGAATTATTCCGGTGTAAATTCTTTTGAAAAAACGGAGGGTGAGTTTCTCCGAGACGTTAATCGGTTTTTTTTTGGTCGACTATGCGTAATCAAGGGGGTATTACGCTAAGATTAATCTCCACTGAAGCCTTTTGTGAGATGGCGTCGTTGAGCGGAGTAGGACGGGTATTCTTACGGAGAGAAGAGTTCTTAACTGGTTCTTGGGTGGATATTTGTTTTATCCAAGGAGGGATACTCAGTTTTATCCCACAACCTTTCCTTGCCTTCGGCGTATGACAACCCGAATCGAGGAGGAGTAAGATCGTCTGCTATCGTGAGCTTCTCTCGCACAAATCTCTCACGAATCCTCTACACACGGGTACATGTGTGTCCCTGAGCGTGAGGGGGGGAGCTTCCCCATAGAAGGCGGGGACTATCGCCCATCGTTTGAGTAATGGCGAACGCGGCCCGAATAGCGTTTGTCTCAGCCGCTCCCAGCGTATGTGGAAGGAGGGGGGGGGGTAGACTTCTTGTCTTGTTTAAATAATCGGATTGATAAGGGATGCATTCCATAAACACACTCCTATACTTTCTCACGCTTTTGAGCTTCGAAAATTGCTTGTAAACGACAACGAGGCCCACACGTGGAGGCAATGCTTATAAGCGACGTTATTTCCTCCATCACGTGCTTGTTCCCTCACAATATACATATTTTCAAATTTTGTTAAAGACCATTGTGTATTTTGCCTTAATTAATTTCCTTTGGCAACTTTCCCTTCTTCTAACTATCTTTTTTATTCCATCTTGTAGATGGTGGATTACTTGTCAAGTATTCATCTTTTTTTTTAAGTTAATGTGTTTGGTAAAAACCAAACTAAATTGCTAAGCTTTCGATCTTATTCGATCATCTACAAGATGGAATAGAAAAAATAGTTAGAAGAAGAGAAAGTTGCCAAAGGAAATTAATTAAGGCAAAATACACAATAGTCTTCAACAAAATTTGCATTCAAGAAAGACTGCTACCCAACTACACTAATATATATATATAATTTTCTAGATGAAGCCAATGACGAAATATAATCGAAGCATTTTTCTAAATCCATTTATTCAGATTAACAACGTTTCGAGGTTGTGGGCTTATCTTCTGGTTCCTAGAAATATATGACAATTCATTAGCAAAGTTAACAAGAATGAGAAATATAGCTTTAGATTGCTTACATGGATTGTACTAACTATAGACATTAGGTTAAATGCCTAATTTACTGTATGCACTAATTGAAAACTTTAAATAAATAATACTTAAAAGTTATATGATATACAAAGGTTTTGGTAACTATAGTGAAGAATGCACCTTAACACTAAGCGGTGAAATCTTTCAACAATAATATTGAGTATGGTTTGTTAGGTTATGGTTTTTACAGAACATGAAGAGCAAGTGACGAATTATCTGAATTAAGAGTTGGTTTTAAAGATTTAATATACGAGTATATTGATTCTGCGATACTGAGTGTGGTCGGACATTTATTGCTGGCTATGATTTTAGAGTTATTTATTGTTATTGAAGTTTTACAATTTATTATGTGGTTTCTTATAGGCGAATGTTCTTTTTGCGAATAAAACATCCTGTCCTATGGGTAATTCCCATATGCGAAGAATAACGAGCCCCCAATGATCGCACAGTGCTGCCGATATATGAAGCCGAGGAACAACCTGAACAAATAAATTTGTAGACAACACCACTGCGCAAACAATCGGGTACTCGATCTTTGACAGGGGGAAAAAATTATTGATTTATCATTTACAAATATGAATCAACATTCAATTTGAGAGAAATATTGTTTAACAAGTAATGAAAATTTTCGTCTACACAATTTATTTATAGTTCCCATTTCGGGAAACTTAAAATAATGCATCTTCTTAGGGACTGTAGGTATATTTATTTTGGGTGAATAAATATTGTTTAGAGATATTCGAATCATTATACCAATGTTTAACGACGGATAGCTATAGTTGAATCGTCCGAAAACACAACCTGTAGCAAAATAAAACACTATAATACTACTGAAACGACCTCTGATGCTAGTGGCAGCTGACTTGAAATTATTTCATTTAGCATGAACGCGTAGATAGCAGGTAAATCAGAATGTACCTACTGCAGTAGGTACAGTATGTTCTCTTATGCTTAATAAAGAAAATAACTTGTATATGTACCACTCCTACTGGTTCCCATTGCTCAGAAGTCCAATCAGCAGGAGCATTAACCCAGAATTCAGGTGCCTGTATCATGGTTTTGGTAAACCTATGCTTCTTTCTTGGACAGTAGGCTCGTAATTCACTGTCCAGTAACATTCTATTTAATGTTATTCAAGAAAGACTAATGCCATCTGCTAACAGTTCCCTTTCATCTTCCTACAAGATTGTTTTTTTTCCTTAATAGCCATTTGTTTTATTTTCCTGTCTGTTCTTGGTTTTGTTTTCCTCTTGCGACCACGTTTCCTAGCCCTTGCTGAATCCAATTTATTTCTGGTAAATCCTGCAAAGCTCTCTCTGTCAGTAAAATTTCTATTTAAAATTATGTTTTTCGTTTCTTCTATAGGAATGTTTGTGAAGAGAGGGATAACATCAAAGCTGACAAAAACATATTTGAGGTGAAATCATAATGTAAAAGTTCTTTTTGCAAGAAAAAGCTGTTACTATTATCCAGAGGCAAGCAAAATACACACTAGTTGTATTACTGGGTCAGTAACAGCAAAAGGAAAGAGCTCGCACACCCTCACCCTGTGAAGTCTGAATTGGAACTGAGGCACGATACTAACAGTTGCCGCAGGGGGCAAAACCGAATCGGTGTTGCCCTCTTTTATTTCAACAAGTTTGCAGAGAATGGAGCAAAACACTCCTGATTATGGGTAATCCCCTTTCCCCGATCCTATGAAATCTGTTCATGGAAAACTTTGAGAAACGCCTCTTCCCCCTTATCTTACCTAATTCGATAACTTGATTCTGCTATGTGGATGATGTATGCACAACATTGTCTATTAATGATGAAGCATCTCATTCTTTCTTCGAACAATTGAATAATATCCGCTCCACAATTACATTTAAAGTAGAATGGGAACGAAACAACTCATTGCCATTTATGGATGTCAAAATATCTAAAGTAAACAACAAAGCAGATTGCTCTGTTTACCGAAAACCAACCAACTTTAATGCCTACATTCACTATTTCCCTTGTCACGACGAATCAGTAAAATGTCCGTAGTTATTTCATTTTTCCTGAGAGCATATCCGATATGTGATCCTTGTTTCCTGCAGGATGAAATCAACACGATCATCCCAACATTCATTGAGTTGCAGTATTCCTTTTGGTTCATAGAAAAATCTCATTATAAAGCCAGAACCAACTTTTACTCATCAGCTAATCCTACGGAAAAAGTATGTAATAATAATTATATTACATTCCCTTACTCTCCCTAATTAATTCATTTTTAAAAAATTGACACGGGCCAACAACATAAGCAACATAAATGTTGTCTTTCAATACGAAAAAACGATCCGAAATAGTCTGTCTAAAAATAGCTCCACCGATAAGGAAAAAGGGGTTTATTATATTCCATGCAAAATTTGCAATCAAGTATACATTGTCTCGAAAGCTGCAGATTCTCCAAAAGAATGAAGAAACATAAATGCGACATGCGCCGTGGTAGCCTTTCTTCTAGTTTGTTTCTCCACATGTCAAATGAAAAGCACTTACTTTGCCATTGATAATGCATAAATAATTTATAGTTTTCACAATAATATACATAGGCGGGACTTGGACTTTAAAGGTTTGTGAAAATTAGAGAGAGAGGGTAATGTGGTCAAATTGGGTGAGGTTGAAGAATAGAGGTGGTGTGGGAGACACAATAAATAGGTCACTGGTGAAAGGGTATCTCGGTTTTGTTTAAGTTTTTATGTTTTGGGGGTTTTATTTGTATTTTTTTATTATAAACTATAAAATTTATAGTTTATAATAATTAAATTAAGCCTGTTAATTTAATTAGGCTAGATTTGATCAGATTGGCATTCAAGCCTTTATCTAGGGCGGGAGTTCTGTTCCTGCTATGGGTTTTTGAGAAAGTTTTTTTAAAGTGAATTTCAGCTTTTGATTATATTTAAAAAAAAAATAGTCAAAATTGGCAATTTTAGTGCTGTTAAGTGATTAATGCCAGAGGAACCTGAACATTGCACTAGTCATTTGTTGTATTTTGTCTACTTTTCTCATGTGTACTTTGGAGTCACATCGCCGTCTGTCAAAGCCTTGCTGCTTTTAAAAGGTCTTATTTGTCGAGCGACTTCGATGTTCAAGTGTGTACGAGAGAACTAGGGGGACAGGCGGGTGCCAATGGCTTGCCAGATCCTCTTTGCTCTCTCGCGGAGTGCCACGTTGATTGGAGATAATCTAACCCAGGCGTGGAGCTCCCTCTGTCTTTTGTATTCACTTCTTCGGGTGTTTGTGATAATAATCACCGCCTTGTTCTAGATTGTTTGTGGTTTGACAATGTAAGGGAGGGGGGATACAGGAGTCTCGAGCGGATGCACGCATTGAATATCCTGAGTTTATTTCAGAGATTTAAGGTACGAAACCTATGGAATTCTCTCAAATCTCCATACATAGGGGTCTAATGAAATCAGCTCCTATAAAGGAAATTCCAAACATAAATACTTTGATTGGCAATTCAGCACTAATCCCTTGATAAGCAGAAGCTTTGTCCTTTCTCGCTCAAAAATGCCGCTACTCCCCCCTCCCCTAATTACATCCCGACTTGTAAATATGTTTGCCCCTCTGTATTCCTTAGTTTACCAGCGATTGAGGATGACTGAGGTCTCCGTCGAAACCCGGTTTCGCAAATAAATTGATCCTAACGCTGTAGTTTCTTTCCTGCATATATATATATATATATATATATATATATATATATATATATATATATATATATATATATATATATATATATATATATGATGATGAAAATTAATGCAATATCGCAAGAAAAGATGAGGAATTAAACCACATTCTCCGAAAACAATTTAATTCAGAACAGTTTCGATGTATCTCACACCCTTTTTCAACTGACACTGGGTAGAAAATATAAGAGAAGTGCATATAAGCATAACACAAGATGCCCTCTTTTTTCCCCCAATCCCCTACTTGTGGCTAATCTGGGGGGGGTTAGGCCTAAACACATTGAAGGGCTGACATTTCACTATTTTGTTTATTTGCTTTCTTATTACAGGATTAAAAGAAAATTGACCCTCAGATAGATTTAAATTAGGAACTGACGATATCAAGCTCGATTCTACGATTCTTCTCTTAACATAGTTAGCCGATTTAAATACCATTTTACTTCCATTGAAATCGATCGTATGATTCTTGTCTCTAACATGGCAAAATATTCCACTGCTTTTGCTGCCCACTCAAATATCTCTTTTGTGTTCGTACAATCTCTTGTCTAGATTTCTCCCCGTTTCCCCTATATAAACTTTATGGCAATCGTTTCATGTTATTGTGTGATAGAACGGGTTGAGGCCGCGTTAATTTCAACCCCTATCACATATTATTTAAAACCACGATGCTCCCACGTGCATCTCCGCTTTGAAGCTTGGCGCCTTATCGCAGCCACCTGAGTCAATGTTTAAACAAGGAGATTTATCTTGCCCCGTTCGCCCCCATACGCCGACCTCGCCAGATTGAGTTAGGCTTATGGGCAGATAAGGCATTGTTACCAGGCTCGGCTGTGCATTCCCTCGAAGCTCCCACTCCATTGTCCCCCCACGCCAAGGGAGTGTCTCGACTATTTAGATGGAAACTTTACCACTAAGATCAGATTGGAGATCCAGATTTTCGTCGCGAAACATCACCACGACCCTCTCTCACTCTGTGCGCCAAGGGACCTCGACCTCGAGATTCACCATCACTTGTCCAGAAGGAGGACAATATCCCTTGAGTTCCAAGGTTCGAGCCTTTCGTGACGCCAAGTTCACAAGGCTTCCCCCTTGTTGTTCAGAAAGAGAACAACGTAGTACAGCCATTGTTCGTTCGAACCCGTTGACAAGAAACGGTTCTCACCCTTACCCCGTTGTTCAGAAAGAGAACAACGTTAAAACAGCCATTGTTCGTTCGAGCCCGTTGACCAGAAACGGTTCTCACCCTTTCCCCTGTTGTTCAGAAGAGAACAACGTAGAACAGCCATTGTTCTTTTGAGCCCGTTCGCCAAGAAGTGGTTCTCACCCTTCCCCCTTGTTGTTCAGAGGAGAACAACATTAGAACAGCCATTGTTCTTGAGCCCGTAGACAAGAGACGGTTCTCACCCCCCCCTCCTGTTGTTCAGAAGAGAACAACGTAGAACAGTTATTGTTCTTCAAGCCGTTCGTCGAGAAACGGTTCTCATTCCCAAGACGCCACGTCAGGATCCTTTTATTGCCCCCCCCCTTCGGCTGGAACTCGCCAGCGGACCGAAAATTCCTTCACGTCGACTTCCTCTGCACCACTAGTATCAAATTACGTAAGCCGAACGTTACCTTTGAGTATTTAACACTTTTGTCAATTCTATCCTGTGCTTTAAATGGTTTAGCAAACCATCCCATCTCTTTAACCTTATATTTGTCTTACCTTTTTAAATCATTTAATCCTCGGATTAGCCCGAGCCCCCACGACCCTTTCCATTCTCTGTTTATGTCAATATTTTCCGTTTTGTGTATTGTTGATAGTTATTATTAATAAAACTTTATTTTATTAATGATAGCAATATTATTATCCTTAAGCTCAGTTCCACTTCTTAAGCATATCGAAGATACATAATATCGGCCCGCCAGACATCCACGCACTCTAAAGATAATTAAAGAAGTTCCCTCAACGAATAGTTATATATGGTATATCGTCGAGAGTCCATTCTACGACATATTGCATATACTCCTATGTTATGATGTTCTTTGGGTTTCCTGGCCATCATCAATTGGTTTAAGGAATTATTATATTTAAAGGCTAGATTAATACCCGCTTTTCCAAATATGTCCTTTAAACTATTTAATTTATTATTAAATAGCAATGTTATACAATTGTTGAAGTCGTTAGTGCGGGAAGGCTTATTACCATAGAATGTTTTCCTAGCTGCAAAATGGGCAGACGATATGAACCAATCGGGGTAATACAAATTAGAAAAAATGGTCCTGATAATGACAATTTCTTCATCTAAATAGAAGGGAGGATGACATATTTTGTATGCTCTAAGGAAAAGGTTAGAAATTACCGATTTTTTAACAGTATTATCGGGAAACGAAAAATAATGTATATAGGCATTCGAGTGGGTTGGTTTCCTATACACGTCAAGTTTTAATTCAATTGATGATGGCCAGGAAACCCAAAGAACATCATAACATAGGAGTATATGCAATACCATGCAACGATTGCCATAAAGTTTATATAGGGGAAACGGAGAGAAATCTAGACAGGAGATTGTACGAACACAAAAGAGATATTAGAGTGGGCTGCGAAAGCAGTGGAATATTTTGCCATGTTAGAGACAAGAATCATACGATCGATTTCAATGGAAGTAAAATGTTATTTAAATCGGCCAAATATGTTAAGAGAAGAATCGTAGAATCGAGCTTGATATCGTCAGTTCCTAATTTAAATCTATCTGAGGGTCATTTTTTTTTTTAATCCTGTAATAAGAAAGCAAATAAACAAAATAGTAAAATGTCAGCCCTTCAATATGTTTAGGCCTACCCCCCCCCCCAGATTAGTCACAAGTAGGGGATTGGGGGAAAAAAGAGGGGATCTTGTGTTATGCTTATATGCACTTCTCTTATATTTTCTACACAGTGTCAGTTGAAAAAGGGTGTGAGATACATTGAAACTGTTCTGAATTAAATTGTCTTCGGAGAATGTGGTTTAATTCCTCATATATATATATATATATATATATATATATATATATATATATATATATATATATATATATATATATATATATATATATATATATATATATATATATATATATATATATATATATATATATATATATATATGTATATATATATATATATATATATATATATATATATAAATATATATATATATATATATATATATATATATATATATATATATATATATATATATATATATATATATATATATATATATATATATCTATATATATATATATATATATATCTCTATATATATATATATATATATATATATATCTATATATATATATATATATATCTATATATATATATATATATATATATATATATATATATATATATATATATATATATATATATATATATATATATATATATATACATATATATATATAAAGAGAGAGAGAGAGAAAAAAAATAAATAGATAGATAGATAATTTTTGTGTTTAGATGGCGTGTGTGCGCATATTTGTTATTTTTATATGTATTTCCATTTGTGTGAGTATATTTCCATGTTAACTTGTGTGTTAGCACGCCCTGTGCTTACGTTCGGATTTAGACCTCTAGTCACACATGAGTCTGTTTATTTACGTAATTATTTGCGTATTCAGACGCGAGTTTGTGTATATTTGCTTATTTTTTTCACAGTGTTTGCATACCATTGCGCGTTTATGTAAATTCACACGTATGTATGTAAGTATTTATATAATAATATATAAACACTTTCGATTTTCACACTTGTGTCTGTTTGTTTACATGTTTTAATGTTTTCTCGAGTTAGCTATTCGTTCGTTTTTTTTGGCATTTACACGTGTGTGTGTATATTTATTTGTGCTTTCTCGGCATGTAAGTATATTCGTGTTTTTGTGACCCTTAGAGTGTGCCTGAGTACTTAGTCTATTTACATCTTGTGCTTTGACAGTATGTGCGTATATTCGCATTATTTGTTTACTCACACGTGTTTTGGTGTATTTCGGTGGATATGTGTGTGTGTGTTCTAACAGCGTATGTGTACTTTCGCGTGTATTGGTGTATTCCCAGGTGTGCCTTTATACCCCGCTTACGTGATTACATATGTATATGTATTCACTCCGTGTGAATACTTTTGTCGTTTCTTTGTATCTACAGACATCCATGTGTATATATTTCTACATGTGTAAGGTGCTATGTGTTTATGTTCATGTCTAACAAACAGTACTTATTTATTCCGTCGCAGACATAAACAAAATAACATTAAATCGCGTCTCAGGAGAATCTAAATTGCCACACAGTGGTGGAATGGAAGACAAAAGAAAAAATAATAACGAACATAAAAGTTAGTCTCGAAGTGGTAAAAAAAGAATAATGGCGAAAAGGAACTTAAAAGGGGGACGTCCCGATGGTAAAAATGGAAATAGTGGCAAAATCGGTAACTAGTTTGAGAACTTAGAACTCAGAGATGTAAGAGTATATTTCTAATGTAGGAACAAAGACGAAATATAAAGATGGTAGATAGAGAGAGAAAAGATTTAGTGAAATTGATCGCAAAGACTGAAAAAATCGTCCACCGTTACCATAGGTGCTCATGAAGACTCACTTTCAACTCTTATGGAATACGTTCGTACATAAGAATAAGTGTACTCAATAGTGCGGTTTACAACCCTTTGGAGATACACAATTTTTGTTTAGTTTGTCTGTTGAGGAAAATTGCTCCCGGTTTCTTAGAGGCGTAGGATTACCAAATTCGTCAGTTAGAAACAGAATATCAATTTAATTTGAAAGGTTTTTTTAATATGTTTATAGATATATTAATATTATTACATGGAAAAATATTTAATTAACAGTTATTGGTAAAAATATTTAATCCAGATAAACTACGCAGGCAAGAAAGACTATGTTAAAAAATATTTCTTATTCAATTAAAATATATTTCCACTAAATTACTCTCAATAAAACCTTTTAACTCTTAAAGCCTAAGTTTTTCATAAAATGTAAAATAAAAAACACGCGAAAGAAGATAAGTTTCAAGTTTATAGACTAATATTGACAAAGCCTTCAAAATAAAAACAACATATAAGCGTTAAATGAGATTTATACATAGACTGGTATTGAATAGGCCTTCAAAATGACTCGGCGAACTGTGTATCAGCTTTGTTATACATATATTTTAGCTTTGTTATACCTATAAATGAGCAAAAGGGCAAGTCATTTTTTTTAGATAAATTATATGATAATATACTTTTAAGTCTACTCTTCCGAATCATATATATGGTTTCCGAAGGAAATGAAATAATAAGGATAATGGGTTTCCTTTAGTCTCATTTTACTTGATCACTATATTTCATTGATGCCTGTATTCTCCTTAACATGTCCTTTTCATACAAAGTTTGCTTCTAAAATTCTTGGCACAGTTCTAAATTAATGAAGTTTGCGGTTTATTAAAAAGAAATGAATAAAAGACATTTATATATCTCGATATGGTATAGGACACTGGACAGAATAGTTAAAAATAGGTCATGCCAAGTATATGCAGGACACATGGCAATTCAGGCAAAGTACCACAACACTCCAGCGTTTGGGGATTGTAAGTTTTACAATTACACTTCTGTCTAATGTTGTTTTATTATTTTACTGTCCATCCATTTCCTCCTAAGATCACCTCAGTCCCCATTATGCCTCAATAATCATCAAAATGAGGCAACAGGAGCATATAAGGGCAAATCGAATATAGCCACAAAAAGACAAGATTTTTCCAGTGAGTCACTTCCAAGGGCAATCCTAAATCGGGTTGGATCCTTTCGTCTCACATTGACTCAATACTTCAGTAAGGATCATCTATATAAAAACTATTAGTAGCTTAGTTACTCCATGCAATTATACAGAGAAGGATAAGATTGAAATTATTATATCACTTAGAAATTTAAGCGAAATTAGAGTGGGTCTACAAAATAGAATAGGCGATAAGAGCGATCCTTGGGGCAGCCCACCCAAATTTCAAATATTTAACTACTAAAATAACATTAAAATGATTAATAATGACGTAAAACAAGTAGAAAAACTTAAGATGTATGAATCTCCATAACATATTTTCAAAACATTGATAAAATCTAAAGTAATGAGTTAGTAGTTAAAAGTGTGGGTTTGTTATTCTTCAGGAACAGGTTGGGCAAAGTGGAATTTCCAATATGGTCACTGAAGTTGCATAAATCATCCTGTCGAAATTCCTGTACACTGACAACCTGCGCAGATCGACAACACGGGATCAAAGATCAAGTTCAAGATATATCTTACATATTTGGGTTTAAATCCTCAAGAATTAATAATCCGAGTAAATTTGTTCATTTTTTCACCCTTTAGTTAGTTCCGGTTGATATATTTAGAAATCAATTTTTATTTATCTTGAAAAAAATAGAAATTCAGAAAACAGATCCTGAAGAATTTTTAACGCTAAAAAATTGCTTTTAAAGCAAACAAGATTTGCTTTTTCTTCTTAAATTGCAAAGAAACCACAACTCTCCTGTATCTGTTCACGCTATGCAGGTACAGTACTTGCCAGCACAATGTAACTAGTAATAATCCTATGAATTTTAAAAATAATATGCGACCAAAATCAAATGAGACAATGCGCTCGTTGGTTACCAGGTTTTATATGAAATTATTATGGGTGCCGATTGCAATTATAATATTAACTTCACCTTCTAAGGGTTACCTTAAGAAAGTGGTGAAGTTAGGAGAAGTGAAAATGTGTGGCAAACACGTACCCGAAGATCCACTGAGAAAAAAAGAAAATAAAGTGAAAATTTACAAGCATGAAACAAAAGAAAGAGAAAAAAGAAGGAAGACAAAATAAAAAGGAAACAAAAGGAGAAATGAAACAAAACAAAAGAAAACAAATTGAAACCAAATAAAATAAACAAAAAACAAAGCAAATAAAGAAAAGATAATAAAACAAAAAAAACAAAAGAATCAGTAACAAAACCATGGAAACGAAAAGAAAACAAAAGGAAAACATACAAGCAAATGGGAAATAAAAAAATAAACAAGACAGACGAAAGAAACTACAAAAAAAGGATAAATCAAAAAATCAATGAGAGCAAATAACTGAAAAAAAACAATCAAAATGGGGAAAACAAAGAAAATGAAAGAAACAACAAAACCCATTTAAGGGACTAAAACAAAAGAAAGAAACAAACTAAATGAATGCAAGGAAGAGATAATAACAAACAAAACATATGCATTATATGCACTCATAACCCTCCGGCATCCATTTATTTAACATCCGGTCCTGTAAAGAAGCCTCCAAATTCGAATGAAAGAATTCATATCCGAGATACAACGAAGCGAATAAAATCAACCCAAAAGACGAGCTGTGTGGTGGACGTGTCAAAACAGCGTGCGAAAGACCCTCGCGACTCCAAATATGTATATCAGTGGCATAACAATATAGTAAATAAAGAGGCTAATTGTATTTGAACATGACCAGCCTCACGTAACGTCTGAACCAGAATGGGCCAAGGATCTGTTTGCTATGCAAGAGGCTCAGACATGATTCATGTACCATCATTGAATGAGTCGCTAGCGGCCAGTAAATGACCATAAAACGAAGTTCATGAGGAGGGGGGTACGTGCGGATTTTGGCCTCATGAAGGAGGCCTCCTTCTCTGCTTTACCGCTGTTCGTGCCCGCAATGGGATGGAAATCTGCGCCTTGCCTTAAGGCAGCTGCCAAGATTCACGTTTGCGACAAAGAGGCTTCATGTATGTTTCCGATGATGGATGGTAATACGTTTTTTTTTTCTCTCTCCCTATCTCTCTTTCTCCCCCTCTCTCTCTTTCTCTCTCTCTCTCTAACTCTCTTTCTCTCTCTCTAGCTCTCTCTCTCTTCCTCTCTCTCGCTCTCTGGGGCCCCTGTTTTCGTCATGAAACGGGGAGGGGAATAGGCCAGAATGAATGCGCCCTCCTCAATCTTTAACCTCATTTTATAGTACGCTTGACTCGAACTATGAACCTTTCACACATTTTTTATAGTTTTTGTAACTTCACCATCCTATCTAAGCAGAGATGCCCCGTTGTTTTTTTCTCCCTGAATGAAATCCCCCCTTCTCCCTCCACAATTAGTTCTTATTTCTGTCTCTTTTCCCTCCAACCAGGAACAGCTGACTTCAAGGGGACAGTATTCAGCTGACCCCACACACTCCCGACAGAGTACTAAAAGTTCTCCCAAATTCCTACAAAGTCAATTGAGATTACAAAATCTCCAGATGGACTCTTAAGAAGACTCCCAAAGGCGAATTAAAACTCCTAACGAAGTACTAAGACTCCCAAAGAAGAACTAAAAGTCGTAACGAAGTAGTAATTCTCCCAAAGGAATACTAAAGGAATATACGGATATTTTCGTAGTCACTCTATCGGCCGAAAAAAATATTTAACGTTGTGATAGTCTACAGACCCCCTCACAAAATGAACAAAATGACGAGGAATTATTTCGGTTTCTAGAGGATGTTGCTAGGCAGCGATTTTAACTTTCCAAAGGCAAATTTAATGATGAAAGAGCTGATAACGATGAAAAGCGAATACTCGATTCTTTAAGCGAAAATTGTTAAAGATCCACCGCGCAAATAAACCATTCGTGCTTTAATTATACAAAGGAAAAAATATCCAAAGTGTCTTCGTCGGCGAATATATAGCTAAAAGTAATCACAATGTTATTTGATTTAACCTAAATACAACTTTTGGAACAAACCACAAAAGTGTGAAGTATTATTTATAAGTTTTTAAAGGCAAATTATTATACTTTTCGTAGTAACATGAGGCAAGTCGACAAGACAAAGTCCTCAAAATAAACAGTGACACACCGATGGAGGAGAATATTAATTGGGTAAGTAAACGAATGCGTTCGAAAAATGGAAAGTAGACCTATTTAAAATGAACGTTCGTTATAGACCAATAACACCAGTAATATTGTTATAAGACAACCTCATCTTCTCACTTGCCAAAATAAAATATAATAGTCACAATAAAACCGCCACGATAACGTTCATTACCAGCCAGCGTCGAGTAAAAGGCCAAATAAACAAAACTACGAAATTAATCTTTCTAAAACGTGAAAAGAAAATACCAAACAGTTCCATGATTATATAAATAATAGAAAACCGAATCTAGATTATATATGTCCTACCTATTAAAAATAACCAAAGAAAGCTGGTCAGTGACACATCAAATCATATATCTTCAATTTCTTAAGGCTTTTTTTTCACGGAAGCCATGACTCACATTCCTGTTGCTCCCAATGTGATTGATTTGAGTGAAGAAAAAGTAATTTCCAATCTTAACTGCTCACAGATCGAGCTCTCAATTTATATAGACAAAATGAACATTTCAACTTAATTAATTGTTAAAATACCCAAATTAATTTGGCGCGATAAAAAAAAACTTTGAAGTACTATTTATCACTCTAAAAGTCATGCCCAAACCTTATCTTCAAAGCTTTTTCTACTACTAGCCATAGAGCAGATCTAAGAGTCATTAGTACTCTTGATTGTATTAATTCTAAATCACCCAACGGAGTACACAAACACCCTTATGAAAACAGAGTACTAAATCTCCCAGAGGAGAACTAAACTCGCAATGGAGTACAAAGGCTTGTAAAGGAATGCTGAAACTTCCAACGAAAGTGTATGAATCCCAAGGAATACTAAACCTCTCAAAAAAGTACTCAAGACTCCCAAAATAGTAGAATACTTCCCAACAGAGTACTAAGACTCACAAAGTAGTGCTATACTTCACAACAGAGTACAGAGGTTCCAAAGAGAGTAATATATCTGTCAAAGGAGTAATAAAACCTTAAACAAGGTACTAAATATCCGTATTGAGTACTAAAACCCCCAAGGTGTACTCAATTTTTCAACGGATTACTGAATCTTTCAACCACTCACTAATACTCCCAACCGACTTTTAAACCTCTGAGTCTGATAGTAAAACTACACCAGAAAAATAATACTTTCAACCGAGTACTGAGAGTAACAAAAGAGTACTAAAAGTTCCCAAAGAGTAGCAAAATTTCCTAGGGGGTATTTAAGCTACACAGATGAGGAAACTCACGTTATGAAATGGTGCATAACCTCCAAATAAGGTTATCGGAGGGGCCTACCGCCCTCTTTCACCCTTGATCCGATCTAGCCATGCGTGTAAATTACAAGCAGAGCAAAATGATGCGGTCAAGGTCGCTGTAGCAAGACTCGTGAGCCTAGATTTGGGGGGCCCGGAACGGGTGCTCATAAACACGTGTTTGATGAGCCTTGTGAGCTCATTGTTTGTGCGCGTTTGTTCATGCGTTGGTTTTCTCCGTTGTGTTCCTCTGTGCGTTTGTGTTTGTTTCTTTGTTGGTGCTTATTTTTGTCTTGTGTGTGTTGGTGCGTTTATATGTGCTCATGGCACATAGAAGCCCACCAACACACACAAGACAAAACTAAGTGTTTGCGGGTAATCGTTTGTTTGCGTATTGTCGTGTGTTTTTTTAGGGTTTACGTGTGTTTGTTCTAATGTCTATGTGCTTATTTGTTTGCGTATATTTAATGAGTGCTTATTTCTCTGTGCATTGTCCTCGGCATATTTGTTTGTTTATTCGCTTATGTTGACGTTTGTTTACTTACGTGTTAGCTCATTTCTTTGCATTTTTGTTTGTTCGTACTTTAGCCTTCGCTGATTTGGTTGTGTTTTCGAGTGTTTGTTTGTACGGTGTCCTTAGCCTATTTGTTTGCGCTTATGTGTTTGTATGTGCGTTGTACCTGTCTTATTTGTTTGCGTGTGTTTGTTTGTGGGTTCGCTTGTGCTTATTCGTTTGTGCGCTTGGTAGTGCTTACGGTTTCTTTTTTTCTCTACGCTATTTGCTTGTGTGTGGAGGGGTGGGGGAGGGGATCTGTTAGTGCGTGTTGTGTGTACTTATGTGCACCCTAGAATCCCGACATAATTTCTCACGGGGCTCAAAACCCTATCAACTGGAGAATTACGTGCCCTCCATGCCCGAACAGTCGCAGGTGGGCCTTCGGCTATGTATCTCCCACACATTTTCCCTTCCCCCAACTCACCGCTTTCTTTACAGATCTCTCCATACAAACATTCTGGTAGAAATGCCCTCGTTGTTATTGCGTATGATAAAAACATGCCTCTACATATAATTAGGTTCTAAATTTCAGGGATATATGGTGTTAAGAAGCGGAGCGGCGGCATTGGGGAATTCGCTAACCATTTACTTGCTGACAGATAGGGACCAGAAAGGGCCCTGGCCCCGGTGTGGGTCAAATCAGAGAACCCCGGAATCTGGGGTTGGAGCTAAATAATAATCCTATGAATTCAAAATAACAACGAAACTCACTGCGGTTGTGGTTAGCGTCGATCCCCAGCAGAGAGGGGGTCGAACTTAGGCTTGATACAAACTTAAGCCCAATCTGTAATCCAATGAAGGGATTCAGAGTGGAACAATTGGGCGAAATTTCTCTTCAAGGGAAGACGTAGGTTCGCACTTATAAGTACCGGCGTTCTTATAAATGAACCTATTCGTACCTATGAAAACGTGGTTCATTTGTACGAAATTGTTCGTATGTTTTGATATGCGTGCTCTTATGTGCGAACTTTTTCTGGATTTGAGGATCTGTATTTTTGTGCACGAACTCGTTCGATTTTCGAGCTCTAAAAGAAGGAAGAGAACAAGAATAACAAAAAGAAGGGGAAAATAAAAGAAAACCCCAAAACCTGGAATCATTATGTTTGGTCCCCCCTTAGCACCTCCCTTTTGTTACACCCATGTCCTGTTTGTCCAATCCTCTGGACGGCCTTCGAACCCCTCCCTATCTGGATCCGACATTGGTGCAGCTAATCACGCCATCTAAGGCATCATTCGGTTCATCGCAGGGGCAGACTAAATGTCTAGTTTCTCTGTGTGTGTATGTGTATTTAATATATATTATACACACACGCACACTGCAATAATTTTCGTGCAGGAGGTCGATGGTTCGAATCCTATCATGGACAGAATTTATGCTTTATTGAGCTCACATATGAGGATCTAAAGTATTTAAATTTACAAGGTGTCCCACAAAGGTTGTACTATAGTGAAGAATAATATATATATATATATATATATATATATATATATATATATATATATATATATATAATATTGTGGCAATAATCGTATTACCACTGGATTCTTTTTAACATTCCCGTTGTGGAATAATTCCCGCGCCGATAACCCTTAAGTATTTACCACCAGCTCAGACTCAAAACCTCCCGATCAAATGAACTCGAATTAGATTCAATCGTCTTCCCCCCTTCCCACCACCACCTACTTTTATCCTCTATGTTGTATGTATAAGGAACGATAAAAATCACTCCGCATGAATCAGTCTGTATTTATGTAATTTTGAAAGTTCAATCCCACACCCACACCACTAAGGATTACAATTTATTGGTTCTGCAAAAGATCATTCCGTATTTGGGTCGTAAATGCAGAGAGAGACGTTTTGCCGGAGCTTGGAATATTATACATTTGACCAGTTAATTGTTGCATCTTCCAAAGATGCCATTGGAAATTTACTCCGTAGATCGATGAGTAAGCACGAACCATTACTCCTAAGCGAAAAAAAGAGGTTTAAGACGTGTTACACCCAATAATAAGTTATGTTAGGGAGTGGTTGGTGACTAATTCCTTAGACAAAAATTAAGATTTTACTGCTTTTGGATTGGCCCAAGTCCAGCCAAAAAGGACAGGTTTGTATTTTTTTTATTCCCACTAAAGCGATGGAGCGGTAAACCACCGAGATGAAAAACAAGACCTCGTTCATTGAAGAGGTCTTTGTTAATAAGAACGAAAGTGCTCGGAAGTTTTGTCACGTCAAAAGTTTCGCATCATTGGAATAAAGAGGCCATTTTGGTAGCCATTAGTAGGCCACGGGAGATGGTATAGGAAAATAGGATGTCGTCCAAGTCCGCAATACACGTCATTATATACTACTTTGACTCTTTCGCCTGACCTATAAGCATTTTACCCACCCCTAACGTCAACAAATCTTTCGCGAGCCACTTTCAAAACCCAGAAACGAGATTCATCACACTGGTGGTAGAAAAATCGGCTCGTAAGCTTAATTATTCGACATATTTTCTTTACACGAATATTCACTTGATCTGCTTGTTCAAGGATCCAATTATTTACTCAATTATTCATTTCTTTTTTTTTAGTCCTAAAGTTAAATGGGAAAAGTATTAATTACTTGAATTACCGATTTTCACTACTTTGAATTCTTCCCTAATTCGCAATAGCATCATACGAATTAAGATATAATTAAACAAGAAGAGCGACTTCTCCACTCCTCCATACAGGAGGAGCTTGGGCTTCGCCGGCAGACCTACGGTCTGTGACCTTCAGCCTATAATGATAATTTAATTTTGTTTTACTCGTTTTTAGGGGCCAGTAGATATTTCCTCCTGATAAAGATTATAATTGAAAATCTATTTTAAAAATAACTTCGATAAAACTTTCGAATATACAAAAAAAGAAGAGTCATACCTAAATTTTAATCATTTTTCCAAATTTGACTAATTTTTGTTTAAAATAAAATTTCCAAACCTTCGATAATCTTATTTATTTTTTCTGACTTCACCATTTTGTTTTTTCAAACTCTAAAGGAACTCATAGTAAGAACTTTGAAAAAAACTTGAAATATTACTAGGTCATAACCAAACTAAGATAATTTTTTTTATTATTATTACTATTATTATTCAAATCCAGTCCCCCCCAAATCCAGTTCTTAAAATATAGTGTTATAGAAGATTAATTTTATTATAATTACTAGTGTAATTATGCTGTCAAAAATGTAGGTAATTATTATTATTATTATAATTATTGACTTTTTAATACGAGGGGCGGTCAATAAGTTTTGAGAATCGGTAGGGCAAAACAGAGGAAGGGGGATGGCTGTTTGTGGGGGTGATAGGACAAGTTATGACAAGTCAGGACCTGCAGTTGCACGCTCCTGCCTCGTCTATTTAAGAAGCAGTAGCTGATCGCAGATCGTCAACAATGGAGAAGGTTGAGCACCGCGCAGTGATCAAATTTTTGACCTAGGAAGGCAAGAATGCAAAAGAGATCCATGAACGCATGGTTGCAGTGTACACCGACACCGCCCCTTCCTATGCAACCATTGCTCGCTGGAATAGGGAGTTCCCCCATAGTCGTGAGTCCCTTGAAGATGACCCCCGTCCAGGACGCCCGTCAGACATGAACGAAGAGGACAATGTGGCTCGTGTGGAGAGGATGATCCTGGAAAATCGACGGGTGAAGGTCGAAGAAATCGAGCGAGAACTTGGAATATCACATGGAAGTGTTATCAACATCATCCACGACAATTTGGCCATGACCAAGGTCTCTGCCCGTTGGGTCCCTAGAAACCTCACGCCCCATGACCAACTTCAACGTCGTCAAAGTCCACAAGGCCAGAATTGCGCTAGCTGCTCTGCGCGAGTGCGGATTCGAGGAGCTCAACCATCCCCACTACAGTCCAGATCTGGCCCCTAGCGACTACTTTTTATTCCGCCAGCTCAAGGCTGCACTGCGTGGACGCCGGTTTGAGGACGATGAAGATGTCCAGCTCGCCGTCCAGGAGTGGATTGAACAGCAGTCGGGAGATTTGTGGTTGTCGGGAATTCGAAGCCTCAGGGACAAGTGGCGCAAGTCCATTGAAGGCGAGGGTAGTTATATTGAAAAATAATAAAACACTTTTCCTCATATCTCGTTTCCTTATATCCAAATTGCAAAATTTATTGACCGCCCCTGGTACTTAAAAAATATTGATTAATTCAATTTCAGAATTTCACTCCTTAAATGAAATTCACCTAGAAGTACTCCGCGGCCAGGGGAGGGGAGGGGGGAGGTGTAAATCACCGGGTACCTGGAGGAAATGCGCACCTCCCGACCTCAGTGCACCCGGCAGTCTCAAACTAGATTGACAGTACCTGGGCTTTAGTCTTAAACATTTTCACTTTGGGGGACCATTCTCTCTTCTTACCTATTTCTCTTAGCCAGTGGCTGAACTCGCAAGCTAGTCGCCAACCAGCTTTCGTCCATTCATGCTTGGTCGGGGGCGGGGTCAACCCTTTCTCTTGGCTCCGATAGGAGTGGTGGGTTTTAACATGCCTGTATTACCCCTCCCCCTTTTTTCTTTCCCAGGCCTCCATTTACCCAGTTATCTAGAGGTTTGTATACCCTCTGCATCACCACCCGCAAGAGTATGAGGGGTCATAGTGTCTTCCACACATTTTCCCTTCCTCTAACCTTATCACTTTTACAAGTTTTATGCGTGGTAGGCCCTCGTTACTATTGCGCTTTATATTCATGGACCCTCCCCCCCCCCTCAAAATCCGCTGATTATTCGTATTTAGTTTCTTCCGCCTAAAATCATTTAGCGGAGGTATGTGCGATTCCCGCGTGTGTCTGTTTATTTGTGTACGAAATATCATCTTATAGGGCGGATTTCGTTCGAATATAGTGGTGTGCGTGGTGGCTCCTCAGGCAAGGAAGAGTGGCTTAGAGTTTGGAGCGAGACAGATCCAGATGCGGATTCTGGATCATTTAATTCTCTTTCTTGATGAGACGTTTGATGACATTCGGCGCTTTCGAGTTAGACCAGAGGTGGGCAAAGTGTGGCCCGCGAAGGCTTTTCATGTGGCCCGCGTCTCATTGCAGAATTCGACAAAAAAATGAAAATATATTAATGAACATTTTGCTCAAACCTCAACTAAGACGCAAATTCCGTCACATATGAGTGCAATATTAACAATTTCTACGTCTGAGTTGACTTCTGCCTTCGAGGGACTTGTTAATGCCCCAAAACGTACCCATCCAGCTCATTATTTTTTATGTAAGTGCTCGATTCTTAAATTAGTCATTTTTAAATATATTTCACTCGTAGATAAAATGTTCTTCTTAGAAAAAATACGATACTTTATAAATACTTATTTTCATTACCCTTATCGGCACGCTCTCTCTTTCGCTCGCGGAAGTTAAGCTACGATGACTGTGGTTAGTACTTGGATAGGAGACACCCGGGCCCTGAGTAATCATCGCATGATGTGGAAACAGTTTAAAAGGGGTGGAAAAATTATGCTCCTTAAAAATTACCCTTAATTATTAATGTGTAGCTATATTTATGGCTATGTAGCATATGCAAACAAATGTACCAAGGTAATTGCAATTAGCTTATATGTATTCGAAATTTGAATCTAACGGTTTAAGTGCGGATCGCAAAGCTTTACATAAGCTTCAGTGCGGCCCGCAAAGCTTTACATAAGCTTCAATGCTGCCCGAAAAGCTTTACATAAGCTTCAGTGCGGCTCGCAAAGCTTTACATAAGCTTCAGTGCGGCCCGCAAAGCTTTGCATAAGCTTCAATGCAGCCCGCAAAGCTTTGCATAAGATTCAATGCGGCCCGCAAAGCTTTACATAAGCTTCAGTGCGGCCCGCAAAGCTTTACATAAGCTTCAATGCCGCCCGAAAAGCTTTGCATAAGATTCAATGCGGCCCGCAAAGCTTTACATAAGCTTCAATGCGGCCTGCAAAGCTTTACATAAGCTTCAATGCCGCCCGAAAAGCTTTACATAAGCTTCAATGCGGCCCGCAAAGCTTTACATAAGCTTCAGTGCGGCCCGCAAAGCTTTACATAAGCTTCAGTGCAGCCCGCAAAGCTTTGCATAAGCTTCAATGCGGCCCGCAAAGCTTTGCATAAGCTTCAATGCAGCCCGCAAAGCTTTGCATAAGCTTCAATGCGGCCGGTAAAGCTTTACATAAGCTTCAATGCGGCCCGCAAAGCTTTGCATAAGCTTTAATGCGGCCTGCTGCTTAAAATTATCGTCCATCCCATATTTAGGCGCTATTATTTTACTTAAAATTGGGAGAAAACAACATTATTGTGATAAGTGGTATGTTTATATGGCGCTTCCCAAGGTCCTGAGTCTTCGCAGAGCGCCCGTCAATCGACTAAGGTAAATATAGAGAAGCAGGGGTTAGGGTCTTCGAATTACGCTCGAAAGCACTAAAGGAGGGGGGGGGGACGAAGACAGTAGGCGGTTCATTCCAAATTCTAGGATCAAATATAGAGAAAGCACGATCACCCATGCCAAACGACTACAAGGAGCAAGTTAAATAAGGGGGGGGGCGGGGGGCTGAGCCCCGAGCGTTGTATTCTTGCGGCCTCAGATAGGGTGAGTGAAGAGGAGAGGTAGGAGAGAGGGACTTCTTCCATCTCATTTTTTTTTAATTCATCTAAACTTTAAATAAAAGAAGAGTCTGAAAGTGTTAGCACTTGCATTTACATTATCTACTGTGTTTTTAACAGTGTGCAGCAAAGTTTTCATCGGATTTAGCGGGTGTACTATGTAAATGATTTAAATATTTGTTTTGGTTAACATAGATCCAATGTACAATTGCTCTAAGTAGTCATGTCACACTTTACGCTAGATTTTCTCCAGAGAGTGACAATTTAATATATTATTTGATGAGATGGAGTGTTTGGGGTATATTTGGTTATTATAAACTAGATAAGACATTTAACATTAAAATAAATAAAATTCAGTGATTTCTTTACGTTATTTGGGGTATTTCAAACAGTGTTTTCTTTTTAAAACAGGTTTGACAAATTCCTGAATTAGAACATTTTCTCACTTTATTTTGGTTTATATATTTATTTAATTTTTAATCATGGATATCACATGAATATTTGCATATCTTTTATCACTATAATTAATTTGCAACGAAGCGCCTCAGGATAAATAGTATTACATGGCAAACAGCACAGCAAAGCCAAGCGGCAGCCATGCAAGGCTGTTCGAGGATTTAGAAAACATATATAAATAATTATAACCCAGTTAACTTACCTTTGTCCGAAACATTTTGAAAAAAATGTGATCTGACTACTTGGGGCAATTGTATATTTAAAATAATGCAATGACATTATATTATTGCCATCTTTCTCTATTTTTTTTTTAGAAACTGTTGACCTTCTGCCATTTTTATTAGAACTGAACATTTAAAGGACGGACATTGTTCAGCTATTGAATATTTTAACTAATTAAGATCTTTTATATTTTCCCTATATAATTCCTTAAGTGCCGAATACGAAATCAATAGACAGGGTAGGCCTTTTACGTCTGATAGATTAATTAATTAATCTTATAACCTTTTCTCATTATTTTTTGACGAAATCATATACAAACACAAGATAAATACATACATAAAGTTTTTTTTATGAGTACAATTAAAGAAATTAGGAAAAAAAAAACCCTTTGAGCCTGGAGAATAGCAAATGTTTTATAACAAACTAGCGTATCAAATAGGCCTAAGTTAGTGCAGAATTCCGTTTTAGCAAGAGCTTAGTAATATCGTGTCAATTCGGCGCATAGTCAATGTCAGTTACTTCTTGTGTAAGTTTGCACTCATTAGTTGAGTAAAAATGATGGAAATCAAGAAGTTCATAATTAAATTTACGAGTATATGTATTATTCCAATTTTGGCCTAAATTTTACTTTGGATCAAATAAAGATAAGCCATCTCAGTAAATGACTAGCAAAGATAAGCAATGTCTAATTTGGGCTAGTAAAGATAAGCCATCTCTAAGATTGCTCAGAAAAGATAAACCATGTATAAACTGACCAAGTAAAGATTTACGCATAAATTAGGCAAAAGAAAACAAATTAGCTACAAAGGGGGAAGGGTTAGGTTAAGTTTGGGGAAACGTAAGCCTCTGGCTTTTCCGGCTCCCGTTTGGAACGGGAGAGAGAGTGGTGAGCTTCCTTCGGAACTTCGGCAGACAAGAACGTTCCTATCTCTTTTGTCTCTCTAGAGGAAAGAACGTTCAATGGACGCTGTTAATCACTTTATGCGTCACTTATGCAAATAGGTGTTTACATCTACATCGCCTCGCAAGTTTTCCATTCGTGCATTCATAAACTTTAACATAGGATAGAAATCATTATAAAATTTCTATTTATTAATGTTTTCAAAGTACCTAAAGTAAAGCTAATAAAATCAATACAATAATAGCGACTTAATTCTCTTTGAAGGGAATAATTCCACATTTAATGTGTTACAATATTTCTTCGTATATTCAATTAATATCGTTTAATTAATCACCTACTGTGAATGTTAATAAAGCACAAAATACACTCTTTTTCCTTGCAACCGCCCAGAGTCAATAGTATCCATTCAACGTCCTCCAAAGCAAAAGCAAATGGGGCCTACTACCATAAAACAGGTATTTGTTTTCCAAATTTACGCGTAAATCTTTTACTCGGTCAGTTTATAGATCGCCTATGACTGCTGGATCATCTTTGAGATAGTTTATTTCTGCTGGGTCATCTTAGAGATAGTTTATCTCTGCTGGGTCAACTTAGAGATAGTTTATCTCTGCTGGGTAATCTTAGAGATAGTTTATTTCTGCTGGGTCATCTTAGAGATAGTTTATCTCTGCTGGGTCATCTTAGAGATAGTTTATCTCTGCTGGGTAATCTTAGAGATAGTTTATTTCTGCTGGGTCATCTTAGAGATAGTTTATCTCTGCTGGGTCATCTTAGAGATAGTTTATCTCTGCTGGATCATCTTAGAGATAGTTTATCTCTGCTGAGTCATCTTAGAAATAGTTTATCTCTGCTGGGTCATCTTAGAAATAGTTTATTTCTGCTGGGTCATCTTAGAAATAGTTTATCTCTGCTGGGTCATCTTAGAAATAGTTTATCTCTGCTGGGTCATCTTAGAAATAGTTTATCTCTGCTGGGTCGTCTTAGAGATAATTTATCCTTACTGATATAATTGTCCAAACGGCCAAGTAAATTAGAGAAATTATAAAGTCGCCGAAATAATAATGAATCATAAAACACCAACAACCCACCTCACTTAACCACTACTATAAATAAACCACCTCTAAGCTAACCTAGTGGCTTAACTTGCCCCTTTATTTGATTTTACTAGGGTATTTACACGATAAAGATATTGAATCGATGTTCTCAGATTAAGTGATGAAGTTAGGAAATGTAAATGAATTCAGGTAGGGATGAGAAGGCGGGGAGCGTCGAGACCCCCGACTGTTCGGAAACAGATCACCCGCCGTTGGCCTTCTGGGGTTAGGATGGGGTTCGAATGAATGTGGCACTGGCAATGGCAAAGATAATCAAAAGTGCCACGCATTCGTTATCAGGGAGGGTATCCCTCTCCCCCACCCCCGCTCCGAAATGAGGTAATAAACGATGGACGGGGGTATACCGGGTAAGAGAGGACTCCCCTATGGATGGGAGAGAGAGAAAAAGGTCAACTTCCATCAATCCCTCAGAAGGTCTCACTTAAACCCTCTTGCAGGAAGTTCAGCTTCATTCTTCACTCGAAAGGTCATCTTTCATTCGAAATTAGGAAGGTTAACCTTAACTCGTCTCTCAGCAGGGAAACCTTAACTAGTCACCAAAAAGCTGTACTTTCATTCACCCAGATAAGGCCTAACTTCCCTAGTCCCTCACAAGATTAAGCTTCATTACTCCCTCAGAAGGTCAACCTTCCCTGTCCCTCATAATGTAATCCTTTACTAGTCCTTCCGAAGTTGTAGTTTCATTTGTCATTCAGAAATTCAAACTTGATGCGTCGTTCAGAAGGTGAACCTTTTCTAGCCTTTCAGATGCTCAAGCTTTACTAGACCCTCAGAAAGTCAACCTCCATTCGTCCCTCTGAATGTTGACACATGACACTGTTCGCTGAGTGAGACGCATATGCCTCAACCTGTGGTCATTCTCCCTCCTGCCCTCTCGTCGTTGCCATGGAAACGTCTTTATCATCGATGTCTATTTTTTTATAACTTTTTTTCGTCGAGAAACATTCGGACAATTGGCGAAAAGTTAATTTCGCGCCATTATGCCATTGTTGATCGTCAAACTCGTTAAAAACGGTAAATAATCAATTACAAAAACCTTTCAAGGGCATTTTTGCTGACAGTGCCACAGACATACGCGATTATTTAATTGTATTACCTTATTGTGGCACCATTAAAAACTACAGAACTACACAAACAAGGTTCAGCAAAGATCCTCAGGTCCGCTCAAGGCCAGTCCGCTTACAGACCATGTTAGATTACCACTATCTAATGTTAGTCCATCATCCTATTTTTTTAACATGCTGGGTTTTTGTATTTTTTACTCTTTCAATTCTACGGTACACACTTATTTACATGTGAACCTTTTGTCATGCAAGCTCTGTTATCTCTCAAATGACGTTTTCATCTATGCTTCTACTACGTTATATTAACAATAATGAATGACTCATCGAGTCAGTGTTTAAACATATTAACTGACATGCTTTCTACTACACGGTGGGCAAGGCTATTCCACGTTTTGAGCGATAGTATAGTTAAAGCGCTTATTCACTAATTTGAAACCGTTTCGGCGTGTGTTGATCCTTTCGTCCATCTCGAACAATATTCTGTAATTTATATTAGTAAATCCTTTTAAGATTTTGAATACCTCGATTAATTTTCCACGTAATCGTCTAATTTTAAGGGATAGTAGGTTTAATGAGCAGAGTGTCTCTTCGTACGGTTTGTTTCGGATTCCAGGAACTAGTTTAGTAGCTCTACGTTGCACTCTTTCTACCTGCGCTATATCCTTGTTTAGGTAAGGAGCCCAAAATTGAACCGCATATTCGAGGTGTGGGCGCACGAGCGCTTTGTATAGTGGCCGGATTATATCTTTCGATTTGAAGGTAAAATTCCGAGCGATATATCCTAGCATTCGGTTTGCTTTCTTACAAGCTTCTGCGCATTGCTTAAATACTTTAAGGTCTCCCGAGATTAAAATCCCCAGGTCTTTTTCTAAGTTAACGGAGTCGAGGATTTGTCCTTTCATATGGTATTCTACTTTTAACTTATGACATCCCAAATGCATGACCTTGCATTTACCTATGTTAAAGCCAATCTGCCATTTGTCCACCCATTCGACAATTTTATCAAGGTCTCTCTGCATTTGCTCTACATCGGATCTCGAAAGGGCTCGGTTTCCCAGCATCGTATCATCTGCAAATTTAGAAATCCTACTAATCACTCCATTATCCAGGTCGTTAATGTTAACAATGAATAATAATGGGCCCAGAACTGACCCCTGTGCAAACCTGCTAGTGACTGGAGCCCATTCTGAGCAGCCCCATTTACAGCAACCCGCTGTGAACGACTTGAGAGCCAGTTTTTAATCTATTTGAGTATGTTACCCCTCACTCCAAAGGACTTTTTAAAGTCAAGGTAAATTATATACTCCGCTTTAGTTTCATCGTAGATGTAAATTATGTTATGAAAAAATTTGAGTAAATTGGTTAGACACAAGCACTCCCATCTCAATCCATGTTGGGTATCTGCGATTAAATTATTCGCCTCAAGATGACTCACCAAAATGACTCTAATTATCGATTCCAAGAGCTTTGTAATTACAGAAGTTAGGCTGATGGGACGGAAATTAGTAGGCTTAGATTACTCCCCTTTATGAATATGGGCGTAACACTTGCACGTTTGAACTCTATTATAACTAGGTCTTCCTCGATTGATCGCTTGAAAATTGTGCAGAGCGGTCTTGCTAATCCATATTTTAGTTCTTTAAGATGGGTTGGGTACACCCCATCGGGCCCGGGTTCCTTCGATTTTTTCATTTTATTAATATATGTGATAATCTCCCCTTCATTTATACTTATGGTGGATAGGATATTTTGTCTTTCAAGATTTATTTCTTCGCTTAGTGTTGTTAATTGTGTCACGTCATCCACAGTAAAAGAGCTTGCGAAGTGCTCATTTAGTATTTTAGCAATTTGTTCTGGGACGTCTTTTATAAAACCATCTTTACTTCTGATCGGCCCTATTGAACTATTTATGGGCTCTCTATTGTTTACATAACTATAAAACCGTTTCGGTTCGTGCTTCGAATTGAAAACAAAATCTTTTTTCATATTTCAGCTTAGCTTCCCTAACGCCCCTCTTTACCAGCATTCGAGAGTGTACGTATCTTTCCCGATTTGTTATCGTTTCCTTTTTTTAAAAAAAAACTTTGATAGTCTTTATTAGGATCCCGAATTAAGTTTATTATTAAAGGGTTAACCCACAGTGCTCTCTTTGATTTCCCATTCTTTCGGCGAACGTACTTAACTGACAAATAAACAGCCTTAAACAAGGGACGTCGAGGGTGTTGTACATGGGTGGTTTAGTCGGCGGTCAAAGGGTCCCGGATTGGATAGATACCCACACTTAGGCTGATAACCCTACCATAAGGATTACTGGTTATGGTTCGAATTTCCTGGTAGATTATACGTAATATCGTTGGACGTGTGTTTACAGGTGTTTGGAAATAGAGCGAGGAAATGACGAGCCCCGAGTTTTACGTTACAAAAGTTGTTTTCGGGCTTTTCCATTGTGGTTGTGCTCTTTGGAGCACTGGATTACTTCGCACTTAATCGTAATATCTAGGGTCTCTAAGGGTGAGGGTGGAAGGGGGGATTAACCTCCGAAATGGAACTTACATTCATTGCAGAACGCGAAAAGTTTCAGGGGGTAGTTGACCCCCATCGCCTTCATAAGAATCCCTCGTAGTCTGATGTGGCTTTGGGATTTGGTACATTCACACATTTTTCACTTCTCCTAATTTTACTTTCTTTACAAACCAACTATTTGGGGCTGCATAGATTCCCTCGTTGGTTTTCGATTTTTACTCACAGCCTGGTATATACTTTATGGGTCTTTGAGTTACCATTTTATAAAATAGGATTTTATTAAAGGCGCAAATCTTGCCTTACCACAAGACCTCATGCTACCATCGAAGGCATTAAATTTAAAAAAGTCAGGGTGGACCTGTATCATTAAATACCTCAGAGAGGGGATAAATTAGTAATGGAATCTATCGGCGCCCATTATTCAAGGCTCCACCACCCCGTGAGAAAAAGCTGAAATTCCTTCAGCCATGAATCATCGAGACACGTTCGAGGCGGAAGGCAGAAGCGGCCCGGTGGGGGGTTGGCCATTCAAAGAGGGCGGTGTAGCTCCGTCTCGGGGGGGGGGGGGGCGTCTCTCCATATCTCTCTATTTTCATCACTCCCCCCCCCCCCCTCCACCATCGTTTAAATTATTCAGTTTCCTGAAAACTTTCAAAGTCTCTAATAGGAGAATTCTGTATTTTCTCCTAAAAAATTATATCTTCAGTATAAATCCCGGAGGGGATCGAGCCCCTGCTCACAGCACTGGGCTCTGAAGCTTGGGATTAGAGGGTGGTAATAATCACCGGGTTTACGGAACATTCGGACCCTCTCAAATGGTCCTCGAACAAGAAGAAGAACACGCTGGGGCACCAGCGAAGAGAGGGAGAAACCTGTAGCTGTGCCTTCGATGGTCCACAAAACGATTCGCTAAAATTTAAAATGAACTAAGAAAAAATACAATAGAAAAAAAGGTCACATCGCCTCTTATAAAGGTAGAAACGATACACATCCTAGTGATTTAGGATTCCATATAGAGCAAACTATTGCATCATTTATAACATAAACTATTTGAATAGATGACTAAAAGTTGTAACTGAAATATTAAATTGGAAAACGGATCAAGTATTCCAAGCACTTATATTTTAATCAGATTAAGGTGTTCGGGACTTTCTCATTCAGTTCTCACGCGAGAAAACCATCAATTCAAGATGATTAGGGAAGATTTCACTGCGAAGAATCGAGAACCAAGCGACGATAACATAACATAACATAACATAATTACACGGATGACAAAAGCCACAAGGGCCTATCAAAGGTCATCCGCCTCCGTCAAAACCCACCCACAAAAAGCCCCATCCCCAGGGGAAGACAAAATCAAAGTCCCCCACAATATTATATAACAGATGACAAAAGCCACAAGGGCTCATCATAGGTCATCCGAGTCAAACAGCCTCTTTTTTAAGGCCCCAAACTCCCAGGAAAACTACATCCAGAAACAAGGGTATCACTAATCAAGGCTTGTCAAGAACTAAATCATGCAGCTATAGATATATACAAACAATATTAATATATACAAAACTTAGGAACCATCACAACCTTCCCTTCCCATAAACTCATCCAACCTACTCTTAAATACATTTAGATTTGGACTACCTACTACCCTCTGCGGCAATTTGTTCCAGAAGTCTACCACTCTATTGGTGAAAAAATATTTTCTTAAATCCAACCTACACCCTTGCTTTTTAATTTTCAAGTGGTGACCTCTAGTCCGATTTCCATCATCTAACTCAAAAAACTTGCTAACATCCAATTTATCTATCCCGGAAAAATTTTTTAAAGAGCACCATCATATCCCCTCTCACACACCTCCTTTCGAACGAGAACATATTTAATACCCTCAGTCTATCTATATATTCAAGGTGCCTCAGGGAAGGAATAATCTTTGTTGCCCTCCGTTGCACTGACTCGAGAAGGTTAATATCGTGTCTAAAATGTGGGGACCATGCATGTATACAGTACTCTAGATGTGGCCTAACATAAGAGTTATAGAGTTTAAGAATAACCTCCTTACTTTTGTAACTGACATTTCTCTTAATAAAACCCAGCACTCTATTTTCCCTATTTCTTGCTTCAATACACTGCTTAGAAAACCTTAATGACTTATCTATTACTACTCCTAGATCTTTCTCATCCTCTACTGAGCTCAGCCACTGCCCATCCATTTCATAGTTAAATTCTCTATTATCTTTTCCCATGTTAATAACTTTGCACTTATCAAGGTTGAAAGTCATTTGCCACTTATGTGCCCAGGATAACAATTTATTTAAATCCCCCTGCACTTTAAAATTATTTGGTATCATCCGCAACAATTGACACTTTATTATTAACTGCCTCCCCAAGATCGTTTATATAGATGACAAATAATAATGGACCGAGAACTGATCCCTGAGGAACCCCACTGATAACATCCCTCCACTCTGACTTTACACCATTTAGCACTACCCTTTGTTTCCTGTCTTTCAGCCACTCAGCTATCCAATTTGAAACACCCCCACATATCCCAATCATTTTTAATTTATGAACTAGTCTTCTATGTGGTACCTTATCAAATGCTTTACTAAAATCTAAGTAAATTATATCTACATTCTCTCCCTTATCTACTTGATCTGTTACAAACTCCAGAAAGTCTAGTAAGTTAGTCAAACATGATCTACCTGATCTAAACCCATGCTGAGCATCGCTGATTAACCCCTCCCTCTCTAGATGTTGGCAAATCTCTTTTTTAACTATTTTCTCAGGAATTTTACAGACTACAGGAGTTAGGCTAACCGGTCTAAAGTTATTTGGATCCTCTTTACTACCCTTCTTGAAAATGGGGACTAGATTCGCTCTCTTCCAATCATCGGGTATTTCTCCATATTCCAGTGACCTAGTATATAACTTCTCCAGAGCTATTGAGATACTTTCTACACCTTTAAGTATCCTAGAATGAATATTATCAGGGCCGGAGGCCTTGGTAGTATCTAACTCACCTATTAGTCCTTTTATCATCCTCTGATCCACACTAATGGTAGTAAACACCTCTTTCCCTGACCCATGAGTACTATACATAAGACTATTTAGTTTCTCCTCTGTAAATACTGATGCAAAATGACCATTTAGTACCTCAACTATTTCCTCATCAGTTTCTCTCACAACCCCTTCATATTTGATAGGTCCTATTTTAACTCTGCCAGACTTGTTATTAATTTTATAGTAACTAAAGAACTTTCTAGGATCTTTGTTGCTATCCTGAGCTAATTTAATTTCTGACACCCTTTTGTTCTTCTTTATAATCTTATTAAACTCATTCTTAGCTATTCTATAATCACTTAAATTTTGAATATTATTTTGTACCTGTAATTTTTTGTATGCTCTTTTCTTCTCTGAAATTTTTCTAGCTATCTCCTGATTCCACCATAATGGTTTCCTACTTTTGTTCCTAATGGCCTTCATTGGGATACATTGTTCTTGGACTACATTTATTATATGCTTGAAAGTATCCCACATCCCATAAGCATTTTTACCTTTGAATTCTACATCCCAGTCTACCAAATTTAGCAAGCTTCGAAGTTTTACATAATCTCCCTTATGAAAATTTGGAACTTTTTCCAGCATTCTCAGTTATTTTACCCTTCTCAATTCCCAAGTTAAAACGAACTATCTGATGGTCACTATTTCCCAATGCTTCCCCAACAGTCAATTTTTGAACTAAATGATCACTGTTAGAAAGTACTAAATCTAATATATTGTCCCCCCTCGTTGGCTCATTAACAAATTGATTCAAAAAATTATCCTCAAAGCATTCTATGAACCTGCCACTTGTTCTATCCCTACCTATCATATTTTCCCAGTCCACAGAGTTTAGGTTGAAGTCCCCAATAATAACTGCATCTGTTTTTAAGGATGACCTCCTTACTCTTGTAGCTAGCATTTCTTTTAATGTAACCTAGCACCCTATTTGCTCTATTTTTTGCCTCAATACACTGCTTTGAAAATTTCAGTGACCTATCTACTACTACTCCTAAGTCCTTCTTATCTTCAACTGAATTAAGCCAATACCCATCCCTCTCATAGCTAAATTCCCCATTATCTCTCCCCATGTTAATAACTTTGCATTTATTACGGTTAAAAGTCATCTGCCACTTCTGAGCCCAAGCTCACAACTTATTTAAGTCACCCTGCACTTTAAAACTACCCTCAATCTCTTTGACTGCAGCTGATTATTTATTGTCATCAGCAAAAATTGACACTTTGCTATTTACACCTTGCCCAAGATCATTTACATAGATTATAAATTAGAAAGGGCCTAACGGTAAATATATAGATTGGCAAATCAAACGATGGGACGTACTATTTTGTCTGTGTTCCAAAATGATTCACATTTTTGAAGTACATTTAAGGGGATGGCTCATAGAGGGGTAAATACAATGGGGGGACCATACTACGATGATCCCAAGTTTCATTAGATTGGGGGGGTCTGGAGGGCATAGCCCCCCCAGTATATAATCCTAATTGTTTATAGACTAATGTGCTAACGTTACAAAGATCCTCAGTAACTGAAGATTTATTTTAATAGCGCCTATCTGGTGATTACGACCAAGGGCATAAATCTCCGGAAAAAAAACAACAGTGAGGGAAATTTCCAAACGGGAAAACCGATTAGTAGGGTTTGCACAAGGACCCAACCCTTACATTATGATCCCCTTCGACAGAGACAGATGAGAAAATGAACAGGATTAAATGAGACAAAATAAAAAGATTTATTACTGTTCAACAGAAATATTTCAATAGTAACATATCAGTTATCACATCTTTCAACACGGTAGCACCAAAGATTAGTCAGGAACACGAAAAGGTAGATCTAAATCAAGAGAAAGCAAAGATCATAACAAAGAGAACAAACCTATGGAAGCTTGACACTTGTAGTAAAATAAATACCTTCTAAATTGGAATGGCAAACATCTCTAATGGAAATAATAATCAAGTGACTGAATTAGAAAACTTTGACAAATAGAAGAAACTATTTCACAATGTTCAAATAGGCAAATACCAATGAGACAAAATCAGATGACTGAAAAATAAATGCAATTACTAAAAGACGTTTAGAAAAGAGGCGAAAAAGGGGAGGAGATTTACAACTAGAGAAACGATCGAAAAAAATGTAATTTATCTCTCTCTCTCTCTCTCTCTCTCTCTCTCTCTCTCTCTATATATATATATATATATATATATATATATATATATATATATATATATATATATATATATATATATATATATATATATATATATATCATTAACCCTATAATTTAAGAAGGGGATTTTTTGAGTATTTGAATAATAATTTCATCTTAGTTTGGTTATGACTTATGTTTTTTATCAAAGGTATTTCTAATAATTCTTTTATAATATCAAAAAACAAAATGTGAAGTTCAGAAATAAATATAAGTATCGAAATTTTGTAACTTTTTTAAAACCCAAATAATTACAAATGGTGAAGTTCAGAAAATTTATAAAAATTAGACCATGGCTGCTTTTTTTAGATTTTAAATTTTAATCTTAGTAGCGCAGCCGTTGCCTGGTATATATATATATATATATATATATATATATATATATATATATATATATATATATATATATATATATACAGGGTGTCCACAAAGTCTGGGTACATAGGAATTTTAATATTTTATTTATTTATGTTATTTTTCCGCCCCAGATCGAATGATGGCTCTGTCTAAAGAAGAAAGAATCGAGTTGGTACTTTTAAGTGGAAGAGAAGGATGGTCTTATCGCCAAATCGAGGATGAATTTAACCTTCGACACCCTGATCGGCAACCTATTTATTTTACTGCCGTCGGGAAATTGGTCACGAAGTTTAAAGAAACAGGCAGTGTCTTGGACAAACCCCGTTCCGGGCGACCAAAGACTTCAGACGAAACGAAAAAGGTTGTCATGGCCAAGATTGCTGCTAGCCCAAAGAAATCACTTCGTCGGACATCCATGGAGTTGGGTGTTTCAAGGTCAACTATCCACAAAATCCTGGTAGAGCAGAAGTTCCATCCGTACAAATTACAGATATTGCATCACTTAAATGAAGACGACCCCGATAGACGAATGCAGATGTGCGAATGGTTTTCAGATAAATTGGATGTAAATATCAATTTTACTAAAGACCTTTTGTTGTTCAGTGATGAAGCTTTGTTTTATGTTAATGGTGAAGTCAACAGACAGAATCTTCGATACTGGTCTCAAGACAATCCACATTGGATGGATCCATCCAAACAGCAAGGCTGCCAAAAGGTGATGGTGTGGTGTGGTTTGTGGAAAGCTCATGTGCTAGGACCCTTCTTCTTTGATGAACATGTAACTGGTGAGACTTATCTGAACATGTTGAGAGACAAATTAATGCCTCAAATTGAGCGCCTAGGCGAAGGACTTCCGGACTGGTTTCAGCAGGATGGAGCCCCTGCCCATTTTGCTACAAATGTTAGAGATTGGCTGAATGGCACTTTTCCTCACTGGATTGGAAGAAGAGGTCATGTGGAGTGGTCCCCTCGTTCACCAGACCTTTCTCCACTTGATTTCTTTTTCTGTGGTATGTCAAAAGAGAAAATTTACTCAATGAAGATTGCAAATCTAAACCACTTGAGAGAACGCATTATCAGTCAGTGTGCTGAAATCGACGGCAATGTACACCTATTCAATCGAGTTTACCAGAATTTAGCAAGGCGCATCGAATTATACATTGCAAATAATGGAAATCATATTGAAAATATAATTTCTTAACATTATAATTAAATAAAATTGTTTTGTTCCAAAGGTATGTATTTATCCCCTATGTACCCAGACTTTGTGGACACCCTGTATATATATATATATATATATATATATATATATATATATATATATATATATATATATATATGAGAGAGAGAGAGAGAAAAAGAAATTTGACGTAAATGAGCAACGATACAAAAAAGCAGGAGTTTTTAAAGGCACGAGAAGGAGACATTAGAAGACAAAGATCAAGGAAAGCAAAGGACGGCACAATAAAGGTAATCCATATTGAGAAGACAAATGACGCCAACGGAAAAAAAAACAATTCCTGGCCGGGAATCGTGCCTAGGTCTCGTGATTGTCTATTAGATGCTTTACTATTAAGGTAGCAGACAGAGCAATTGAAACCCACCTAAAGCATCACCCTATCAAACCCAATATCTATCCAGGCTAGGAACCTCCAAAAGATTACCATACCATATCTTCAACCCGCTCGCAATTAAAAGGCTCATTACACTGGCCTGCGGTTCAAAACTTTTTTTCAAAGGTCAAGGGTTTTCCAACTGATTTAGGATCCTTTTTGCTGAATTCAAAAATATCATTCATTTTCTTTGGTCAGGTCTGGTTTCTAAGATACACTCGATTTTTATTACAGCATATTTTTCCTAAATGGCGCTATCATCCAAGCGTATATGGGCTTTGTTTTTGCCACAGCTGGTCATGGGCTACCTCAAATAACTAGTTATTCTTCCTCTGCACAGGTCTAGTTGTGCAGTACGATGGATCGGAAGTGTAAGAACCATCCTAACAAATTTTGTTTCATCTGCGGACACGTGGTTCTTCCAGACCGTCAAGCGAAAATCACCGATTTTGTGAAGATGGCTTATTACGCTTATTTTGGAGTCAAACCAGGGAACTAGGATAAGTCATTTGCTCCCCATATCTGCTGCAAAACATGTGTTAAGAAGTTACTGGATTGGAGGAATAGGAAAAGAAAGAGTATGCCATTTGGTGTCCCAATGGTGTGGAGGGAAGGGAAAGATCACGTTACCACTTGCTACTTCTCCATGACAAATTTAAAAGGCATCAATCGCAAGAACAAGCACCATGTTCAATACCCTGATGTTCCTTCTGCTATAAAGCCAATCCCCCATGGACCAGATGTTCCTGTTCCTGCGCCGGATGTCATCATGGAATCTAGTTCTGATTCCGAATCTACTGACATGAGTGATACAGGTGAGTGTGGTGCATACGAGCCAGAAGAGGACGACTGATCGGTGCCATTGACCCAAGCCGAACTCAACGACTTGACACGAGACCTGAACCTATCTAAGGAGTCTGCCCAGCTGCTGGGTTCTCGTCCTTGAGAGAAACATCTACTTGCCCCAGGAACAACGTTCTATTGGTATCGGGAACGCGAGAGCGAATTCAGAAACAGAGATGCAGAAACCTTGTATGACAGACTATAAAGCAATACTACGAGTATAAAAAGGCAGAAATTAAATATATCGAAAGCTCTGTAGCAGTTGTTATATGTGTATATATATATATATATATATATATATATATATATATATATATATATATATATATATATATATATATATATATATATATATATATAAGAACCAGATGACCATCGTGAAGCATGAAATTAACTTCTACAGAAGCCCCGAAAATATTTGTAAACATAGTCTCTATTCTGTAAGCTCACATGCACACCACACAAACAGCATAATGACTCGCATGGAGGACTTGAACAGACACACTTAAAAGGTAGCTCCATTACAATAAATAATCGTCCAATAATCTTTCATTGGATATTAATAAAGGCCAAGTGTCTGATTTGATAGGCAGACGCCTTATCGTGACAGGCGTCTCGTAAGCATTTAATGTCTCAAGTTTTATCACTGGCATCGAATAATCAAAAGTCCTGTGCCATTAGTGGTCGAGGGGCGTAGATTGACACTGTCATGAGAGTGTGGCATACAAGGCACTACGAAAAACGAAGATTGGCACTGCCATGAATGTCTGGCATGCGAAGCGTTCGAAAAATAATGGGTAAAGTCCCCCTGTTCAATTTCGACGACCTCTTGACTGGTATGGGTCTTTGTGCTAGTTCCATCTTGTGTTTTAAGTTATGAATGTTTTTTATTTTGATAGTGGTTGTGGTCATTGTGGTGGTCTCTATCGCTCCCTTTGCGTGCGTGATGAAGCGTGTGGAGTCTTAAACCCGCGGGGTTGAGTATCAGCGTATTCGTCCAATGGGCGACCGGCTTGTGTCGCCGCTGAAAATATGTGTTGGGTACACCAACGTGGATCGAACTTGTGCCTCGACGCTGGAATACCACCGCCGTATCTACTAGGCTAACGAGTCTTGCGAACGGTAAAGATGTACCCGTTGGTTTCTGCCAAAGAAGAAGATGAATTTCATGCTATTAAGGAACCATTGTGTCCATTCTGAGGGGAAATGGGAAAATAAAAAGGGAAGAAAAAACATGTACGTTATTTACATGTAGGACGTATAACAACTACCCCTGCCAATTAATTCCTTCGATATAAAGATTATGGAATTAAACTAATTCAGTTTTGAAGTATCGTTGCATCATTGGCAATTATTTTATTGAATAACCAGGCAATGGCTTCGCCACTTTTCCCCAACATGGGGAGCTTGCGCTTCGCTACTAAGATTAAAATTTAAAATCTAAAAAAAAGCAGCCATGGTGAAATTTTTATAAATTTTCTGAACTTCACTAATTGTAATTCATTTTATTTTAAAAAATTATATAGCATTGGATAATCATATTTATTTTTTCTGAACTAAACTATTGATACAAATTTAAAATACTTAAGTCATAACCAAACGAAGATGATATTATTATTCAAATACTCAAAAAAATCCCGTTCATAAATTAGAGAGTTAGTGATGATGATGATAATAATAATAATAATAATAATATGATAACCTCTCTTCACATTAAATACCAGCGCAATCTTCGTCTCTCAGCTCAATATAATTAACAAAATAAGATCCTCGTAAATAGTTCTACTATATCACTAAAACCCTTGTTATTTTACTTCTTTATATATTTCGATTCCGTCTATGTATTTGGGAATTCTATTTTATTGGGGCTGTAAAGTTTTTTTGTATATTGATAAATACTCAGAGTCTCCAATTCTAAGGTATTTATGAGGCAAGGGATTTAATTAGTTAAATTAGAGTTTAATTTCTTTCATCCTTTTTTCTTCTTTTTTTTAACTCCCTATGTCTTCGATTTCGAGCTATCTCGCGACCTCTTAGCCAAAGTTTATGGCATTGTTTTATCTCTCTGGTTTCTCTTCAGCCATATGAGTTAGAGAGGATATTTCAATCGCTAGAAGAGAATTTCATTTTAAAGTTATCACGTAGGTGAAGAATTTACCATAAAGTTGAATGAAATCGTTTCAACTTAAGTTAAATACATATATTTGTTCTGTTATTGCAATCGGTCACTTCTTAAAATTATAATTGCAAATTAATAATGTCTAAACTTTTAATAATTTTAAAACACCTTAATCATCTAACCACTAAGCTACAGAGGCCTTAGAGCAGTGTTTCTTAGCCAGTGGAAAATTTCCCATTAGTAGAAAATTCAAAGATTACAGGTTGGAAATGATGAATAATGTTAGACTAATTAGGAATTTAACAATCTTAAGTGCTTACCTGTTCTATAATTCCTAAAAAAATATTTTTTAGAAAACTATGCTTCATTAGGTGACTATGCTCCATTTCAGCATCTGGCAGAGGTACTTAGCGATGGTACCACTGCCTAGAGAATTACAACATATTAAAGAACATTTGTCATCCCTGGAAGCTGAGTTCAGAAAATATTTCCCGGGGATAAATACAAAGGACGAAGTCATTCAACTATAAAGGAACACATTCTTATGTACTTAGTCTTGCTGAATTTGGGGCTAAACATTACTTGCTTTGCTATAACATTAGTTTTTGTGCAATGCAGATCATTGTTTCCTCGTATACCTACCTGTTCAACGCCTGTAGCAATGAAAGCAAAGCATCGGAGCATATTGACAGTGGAGGCTGAATTGCTCCACACTTTCTCAACGATAAATCCTGACATTTAAAAATTAGTAAACTGAAAAAAACTTGAAAAGTCTCATTAATGTTTTAAGCGTAAATATATTCACTGTGCAATACAGTGTTTGTTCTTTTCCTTTATAATTTGTGTTGTAATATATTTTAACAATTTTATCGGAAAAATCAGCGAAAAGTTTTAACTTTTCTTATGCCTATTTTCGTACCAGTGGAGAGCTCAGGTTTTCCTTTATTGATTAAAGAGTTGGGGAAATCTTGAGGAAATCATGGGATTCTAATGATCACATCTACAGGACTAGTACCAAGAAAATGGATAATTTGCTAGCTAATGAGATCAAGCACAAGGATTTAGCTTCAATAGTTTAGCCGTGAAGATTTATTTTTTTTAATTCAAAATAACGTAAAAGTATGGTTCAGAATCCCGTAGTCTTTACACCAAAAGCTCAGAGATGGAAGAGAATAATCAATTTTTCACGTTAAATAAAAATTCATTAAAAATTAGCTATTAATCTCATCACCTTCACTCTTATATCACTAAGAAGATGAGACACGGACACGTCTTTTCTATTTAAACAATTATAGTTAGTTCATATACTAATCGCACAGATAAAAATGGATAAATGAACGATAGATGAACGAAATTCGTAATTTAAGATCCATTATGTAGATTAATTCGAGTATATGGCCACATTTCTGACCTTTTCCAAAGAAATAAAATTCCCATCCACCGAATTGATCTCAAGAATAGAATCGGTTAGGGTATAAATTTGCCACTATTTTCTCTTAAACCTGAGTAAATCGACCGCTTTTAAATTAAACCCCTAAATATCAAATTAATGCTAAGTTGAGGGATGAAATTTAAAAAAGAGGAAGTTTGCCATATATTATTTAAAAGGGAATTTAATAGCAAATATAATGGTATAAAACCAATGCCCCTGCCCACCACCAGTACCACCTGTCCACCACCACCCCCTGTCTGCCCCCACCCCTGCCCACCACCACAACCGCCTACCACTTGCACAACCTTTCTTGCACCACCGCACGTGCCCACGACCTCCAAAAAGACATATGGCAACAATAGAACGGCGCCTACAGTGGTACACTAAGTACGCTACCCTGCGGGACACCTTCTTCCTGGGGAAAGGCATTAAAAATGGAATTTTCAACTTGGACTGAGAAAGAGCGTTTTTTCAAAAAATTGTTTTGGAAAAGTGCTAAGTTCCCGCGCATGCCCCTTTTGTGAAGGGTTTTTAATATCCCGCATCTCCAAGATGTGGTAAGCAAAATAATTTTTATCTGAATCCAAACCCTCCACTGTCTTGTGGATAGACACTTAGTCAAAGGCTAAGGGACCTCCCTGACAGAAAGGTGTTCTCATGCATTGGATTGTGCCATAGCCTCTGTACCATGGTCTTCCACTCTCTTGTGTTTGAGATCCCTGCCTAAGGGTACATTTAGGCATACTTTCCTATTTTTCATTCCTCCTCTTGTTTTACTCAAATGGTGTGTAGGGCAGGCTTAATAGATGAGCAAAGAGGCTCTGATGGCTTTTCAAGAGGTTGCCTTGGTCTATTCTTTTCTTTTCTCTTTTCTTTATTCTTTTTCATTCCAAAGTCATCATTACTGTCCTCCCTCAGTTGTTGTGGCGTCCTGAAGGGAATTTTGCCTTGCATGATGTGTCGGCTCCATCATGTTGACCAGTTTTTTTCCGACATATAATATTCAGTTAATGAAAGTTTTGCTATTGAATAATTTTGTACAAATTGTTGTTGTTGTTGTTGTACAAATTGTTATTTTTGTTGAAGATCTTGTTGCTAATATTATTTTTTTAATATTGATTTTAATTTTATCAGGAGATATTGAGCTCAACCCTGGACCTGGTCATCCTCGTCAGATAAAATGTCGTCTACTCTATATTAATATTAGGGGCCTACATGCCAATATTAAAGACTTGACTGCTTCATCCAAGTCTCATGACATTTTACTCTGTTCAGAGACCCTGGTTTCAAATATGAGGCATGTCTCTGAACTACTTATACCAGGCTTCAAAAAACCAATTTTACTTAGGCGTGATGCCATTCCTAGGGCTAGAGGAATGGCAGTTTACATTAGGAATGGTTACTCTGCTTCAAAGACCTCCTATGCTTGTTCTTGCCATGAGATGCAAGTTATGAAAGTATGTGGTAAGCAAAATAATTTTTATCTTTTTTCTGTCTATCGCAATCCAGACTTAGATGATACTATTTTTGATTGTCTGCTCCTTGCCATGGCCAAGGTACAGGAAAATGACCGGAAAGCCTGCTTTGTATTTATGGGAGACCTCAATGCTCATCATAGGCAATGGCTGTCTTCTGTCTCCCCTACTGACTGTCATGGTATCAGGGCTTATGATTTTGCGTGTGAGTCGGGTTGTGAGCAAGTCATTAGGGAGCCTACCCATTCATCTGGGAACTGCCTTGACTTGGTTTTCACTGATTCCCCTGGAGTCGTTACAAGTGCTGTTGATCCTCCTGTGGGAACTTCTGACCACTGTGCAATTTCTATAACTATCTGTATTGAGCAATCTATTCCTAATATAGCTCATACAAGCAAAGTATTTATCAAATCTCAAGTAGATTGGTGCAATATATTAAATGATATCTCCCGGATCAACTGGCCACTAATATATAAGGAGGTTGAAGCAGTTCGTATTTTGAATGATAAAATTGTTTCAATTATTGATAGACATGTTCCATTCCGTGTGATCAGATATCGCACTAAGGACAAAGCCTGGTTTAATGATGACTGTAAGAGGGCTCATATGCAGAAACAAGAAGCCTACAACCTGTGGAAGGGGAGTAGATCTGCCTTTCTATGGGATAATTATGTGCACTACAGAACAGCAGCTCAGAGGGTATATAATAATGCTGAAGTTGAATTCAATACTACCACAAAGGGAACTCTTCAGCGCACAGCAAATTCCCACAAATTCTGGACCACTCTCAAGTCTGCTCTTTTTGGGAATGATTCATCTATGCCACCCCTTCTTAAACCTGATGGTTCCATTACCCTTAGTCCTGAAGAAAAGGCAACACTGTTGGCTGATGTTTTTGATAATAAACAAAGTAATGAGAATCTAACTCTACCTGACACTTGTTTCCCTGAACCAAGGTTAAACAAGATTGCTTTCCGTTCAAGTGAAGTAAAACAGTTACTTCTTGATCTGGATGCTTATGGTGGTACTGACCCAAATGGTATATTCCCTTTATTCTTTAAGAAAACTGCAGAGTATTTGGCTCCCAAGCTTTCCGTTATTCTTCGGAAGCTGGCGAGGAGTGGTTGTTTTTGCGAATGTTGGAGAATTGGTAACATCACTCCACTATGTAAAAGTGCAAGTGGTAGTTTTAACCCTACTGAATATAGGCCCATTTCTATAACTCCTGTTCTATCTAAGATTTTTGAACGTTTACTAGCTAAACGTTTAAGTACATTTGCCGAGCTTAATCGTCTGTTTCCCTTTTTACAGTTTGGATTTCGTAAGGGTCTGAGCACTTGTGATGCACTTCTCACAGTCTCCACCATTGTCCAAAAATCATTAGACTCTGGTCAAGAAGTTCGCTTAGTTGGCCTGGATTTCAGTGCCGCATTTGACCGTGTCAATCATAAGGCCCTGATATTTAAGTTGAAGCAGTTGGGAGTAGGTGGTGTATTTTTAAATATTATTGAACAATTTTTAACAAATCGACATCAAAAGGTTTATGTTGACAATAATTTTAGTGATGAGAGAGAGGTGCTATCTGGTGTACCACAAGGCAGTGTTCTTGGTCCTCTACTGTTTATATTATATACCCATGATATGTGGTTTGGACTGGAAAATAGACTTATAGCCTATGCTGATGATGCTACTCTAATAGCCCCAGTCCCATCTCCTGAGTTGAGAGCATCGGTTGCTGAGTCTTTAAATAGAGATCTGGCTAAGATAAATGTTTGGTGCACTTCATGGGGCATGAAGTTAAATGCAAAGAAAACCCAGAGTATGATTGTTAGCAGATCCAGAACACTAGATCCTCCCCATCCAGATCTTTTAATAAATTACATTCCCATCTCCATATGTGATTCTTTTAAGTTGCTTGGAGTTATGCTTGACTCTAGGTTTACTTTTGAGAATCACATTCGATCTATTTCCTCCTCTATTGCTCAAAAAATTGGCATTTTGAGGAAATCTTACAAAGTATTTGGAGAGCAGACTGTTCTTAAAAATTGTTTTAATGCTTTTATTCTTCCGTGTTTTGAATATTGCGCCCCTGTTTGGAGTTCGGCAGCCAACTCTTATCTTAATTTATTAGATAAAAATTTGAGAGCAATAAAATTTTTAATTCCTGACCTCAAAGTTGATCTGTGGCACAGGCGAGCAATAAGCTCCTTATGCATCTTATATAAAATTTTTAACAATGCAGATCATCCACTGCATCACGATCTGCCCAATTTATATGCCCCTCAACGAGTTACCAGAGGTGTACTAATTGCCAATAGTAGGGCCTTTACGCCTATGAGATTCAACACAACACAGTTTTCAAGAAGTTTCATTCCTAACACAACTAAACTGTGGAATGAACTTCCTAGTGTTGTTGTTGAGTCCTTGGAACTTCAGAAATTTAAAGTGGGTGCTAATACATTTTTAATTAACAGAAACTTATAACTTTAATATTTTATTCATTATCCACACATATATAATATTATAATATTTTTAACATTATAGCATTTAATTTTTTTTTTTTTTTTTTTTTTTTTTTTCTATTTATTTATTATGTTTTTCTTAATCTTTGTTTCGTTTTTTCCATACCAGGTTTCTTTCCCCGCTGGGGCCCTTGGGCTTATAGCTATTTGCTCTTCCAGTTGGGGTTGTGGCTTGGAACTTTAATAATAATAAGCCTTTTCGAAACCAAAAATGACTGCTACGAGGTGTGTTTTTTAGCAAAGGCTCGACAGACATCTGATTCCAGTCGAGTGATGGCGTCGCTTGTAGAGTGGAGCTCAATGAAAACACTTTGAGAGGGTGACAGGAGTTTGTTTGTTTCCATAAACCACACTAAACGGACACTTATAATTTTTTTTTCAGCAGCTTGCTTAGGCTAGATGTTAGGGCGATAGTTTTGTGGGTGGGATGGGTGGGTCCTTGCCAGGTTTGAGAAAGGATAGGATAGTCGCCTTCTTCTACACTTCGGGGAAAGAGTTTTTCGTCAAAGTTTGTTAAATAGGGCGAGCGAGAATGTTTTCTCTCCATTGCCAAGGTGATGAAGCATATCATAGGGGATTTTGTCTGGTCCCGGGGCCATATTTCTACACGATATTTTTTCAAAATTTAGGAGCCCATCTGGCGACTGCTTACTTGGGGCATAAGTCGCCGTATTCACCTGAGCCTACTAATAGGCTATATTAAAATGAATAATGATATTTAAATAAATAATAACGATAAAAAACAAAGGCTAAAAATAACAACGACAAAAAAGGATAACAAAGTAAAGGCAACAAGGAAGCGGGCTCCGGTATCATTTGAGGAGGCCAGCCTCCTCCAAAAGGACGTAAAGTCCACAAGTCGGTGTGCACGAACTCATCCCGAGCAATAGGGACAAGAGGTAGCGACTCCGCTCTTCCCGGTACCGGGATAGGTAACTTGCGCGGAGATCACCCAGACTGGGACATTCAACTAAAAGGTGTCAAACAGTCTGGGGGACAATGCAGTCTTCAGAGTAAGGCGCAGGCGAGTGCTCCTTAAATGGCGGTGCGTACCACGAGTGTGTTCAATTCAGAGAAGACAGAAAGCAACCTGAAGCCGCCGCGTTATTGCGGCGTAGGTCCATTGGAACAGTCGGGGCGCAATGGCACGCAACTTTAAGTTCCCTTCGAACGTCTCCCATCTTCTTAGCCAAGCTTCCCGGAGAGCTGTCCGTAGTCCTACCATGTAATCGGTGTGAGGAACAGCAAAACGCTGGTCTAGTCGCCCAATCCTCGCGGACTCTTTGGCGCCCTCATTCCCCGCAATTCCTACATGTCCAGTAATCCAGCAGAAGATAATCTCGACATCCGCCCGGCTCGCCAAAACCGTGGCGTCAGGATATCGCAACCAGGGTATGTGTATGTGAAGATTCCAATGCCCCGAGAGCACTCAGGGCGCTTTGTCAGTCTCTATAAATCACAATCCGGTCTCCGAACCGGGCACATCGCGTTATCTCCCGTACCGTTTGGTGTATCGCAACCAGCTCGGCCGTGGATACAGGCGTAGCACCTGGAATGGCCCCGATAACTTCAAACAGATGTGGTATGGCGTGGAACCCGACCCCACCTTGGAGATTGAAGCCATCGGTATACAATGGCACGGTTTGAGCGTGACACGAAGTGTGCTCGAAAAAAGGCCTAACGCAATACTCTCGGCTCTGTAGAAGCTTTGAGAGCAGAGGCGTGGCGACAAATAGTCAGAGGTGGTACCCTCCAAGATGGAGTCCTGGTCAGAGCCAGGGGCACCACCGGCCCGATAGCGATACCTAGCTATCGAAGGAGTTTCCTAGCACTAAGCTAAAACTAAGCCTTCTTGGTCTTAGTTTGGGCTTAGAGTAAGAGAGACTTCTCTCGGCGGCATAGTCACCGTCAATTTCAGCTGCGAATGCAGAGATAGCTATCGGCGACTGAGGGAGGCACCGGGCTCGCGTTTACAGGCGAATAATACACAATGCCAGAGCAGAGCGAGTGGCATCTTCCCAGCATCGACAAGTAGTCTCTCAATGGGGAAAGTGCGGAAGGCACCAGTCACCAGGCGAAGGCCGGTGTGGTGGATCGAGTACACCTTCCGCAATACACGTTCGGATGCATAAAACTCACATCCGTAGTCCAGCTTCGAACGAACAAGGAATCGAGAAAAAAGTAAGGCAGTAGTCCTATCAGCGCCCCTGACGCTGAACATCACGCAACGAAGAATCTCTATGGAGCGGGTACAAGAGTCTCTAAGGCTGCTAATAATATGATCCTCCCAGGTAAGGCATCAGTAAAATACAAGATCAAGGAAACGGTGCGAGTCTACCATTTTCAGGCAAACCCCATTTATAAACAAATCTGGGTCAGATTGGAGCCAAAGATGGCGGAAAAGGTCTACCACCTTAGTCTTAGCTAAGGAAAACTGAAGCATGTGCGCTTCGGCATAGCAAGAGAAACGGTTTCATACCTGTTGGAGTCAACGCCCCAGAGTTGGCATCTGGGTCGCGCCAAAAGAGATCGAAACCTCGTCCACGTAGAGCGTAGCGGAATGTCTTCCGGCAACAACGAGGTAATGCCATTAATGCTCAGGGCAAAGAGTATGACACTGAGGACACTTCCCTGTGGGACACCCTCTTCCTGTTCCATTAGACCAGAGAGGGATCCCCCACCCGTACGGGGAATCGACAATCTCGCAACAATCCAGATATAAAGATTGGGAGGCATCCTCTCGCCCCCGTCGTGTGGAGATTATCCATGATACCGTATCTTCATGCGGTATCATTTTCGACGTGGAGTGGAACTTGCTGAAACCGCACTGTGCAGAAGACAGATGCCCTCCGGTGTCCAGAAAGAAGGCTATTCTAGCATTTACCAATTTCTCCTTCAACTTGCACACGCAAGGGGTTAGAGAGATTGGGCAAAAACCAGCCGGGGTAGGGTGATATCTCCACGGTTTGCAAAAAAACGAGCAGAGTAGTGATTTTCCAGGAGTATGGGAGGACAGCTTTTATTTAGATGTTGTTGAACAAATCTAACAGAAAGGCCATGCCTTGCTCACCCAGGTGTCAAAGCATGGCGTACGGGACATCGTCTGGACCAGGGGCATGTCCGCGCACGAAGCGAGAGCGGAACACAATAAACTCAAAGTAAACCTGTCATTGAAGGGTTCTCCGCCTCTGGAGGTAAAGTCCAGTCGGCGGCCTTCCGTGACATCACGACATGCATTGAATAGTGATGGAGCAGCATCCTGGATGGAAATACGAAGAAAGTGGTCGCGAAGGATTCCGCCACGGATACTGGGTCCGAGATTGCGGCTCCATTCTCCTGGAGAACGGGAGGGGGATCCTGCTATAACTTGCTCCAAATCTTATTCACCTCTGATAGAGGGGTCTTCCCGTTAAATGAAGACACGTATGCCTGCCAAGAAGAGCGGCGGGAGTGCTTCGAAATATACTGAACCTAGCCCTAGCTCGACAAAATCCACCGATACTGAAGTCGTTCGGGCGGCGCGTATAGCGCATGTAGGCATAACGCTTGTGTTTGAGGGCCGTCTTACAATCTGCTGACCACCACGGAAGTGGTCAGCGTGCAAAACGGCCAGATGTTCTTGGAATAGTAATTAGTCCCACTGCAATGAAGTTGCCGGAGAAGAACTCAACGGCCTCATCTACCATTCTAAACTCCTCGATTGAGACAAAGGTATTAGTCATTTCCTGAAATTCGAACCACCGCGCCCTCGCCAAGGACCACAGGGGCAGGCTCTCGGGCGGTAACGGCCCAGAAAATGATATTTAAATGGGAAATTGATCACTATCAAGGAGGTCATCGACCCCCCCCCCCCCAAAAAAAAAAAAAATCAGGCTCTGCATCCGGAGAGCACAAAGATAGATCGAGACAGAAAAATGAAGCGGTTCTCGGGCAGTTATGCGTAGACTCATCCACATTTAAGACACCTATCTCTAGATCATCGATCAGCTCGGCAAGGACTTGACCTCTGGGATTAATCCAGTAGTTACACTAGAGGGAGTGTCTACCGTTCAGATCTCCGAACAAGAGAAAGGGCCTCGGTAACCATGCCACGACGCGGTGGAATTCTCCTGCGTTGAAGTTGGCTGACGGTGAAATGTATGTGGAAATAACAGTACACCTCCTATGCAGACGCAGGTGCACAGCTACTGCCTGAAAGGCGGTATCTAAAGCGAAGAGAAGAACGGAAACATCATGCCGGGTATTAATCGCGCATCCTCCCGCCCGGCTCCCATCCAGTTGTGGTGTGGTCACAAAACCCTTATACCCCGGAAGGGTGGGCAGGGGGCACGCGCCCAGCATGGTCTCCTGCAAAAAGATAGCCAACGTGGAACGGGAGGATACGAGTCTCCGCAGCTCTTCCTAGTTGGCCTGGAGTCCGCGGTAATTTCAATGAAGGAATATGCTCTCCAGGCCTAGCTCGGCCGAGATGAGAGGACCCTCTTCGAAGAAAAGACCCTCACGGGGATGGTCGTACGCTTCCTGGAGGCAGAACTCCGGGCGCTGTTGGCCGGACAATGCGCTGAAGGCGCTGTCGCATTCAAGGGCTTATCGGGGGACGTTGGGCTCGCCATGCAACTCTTTTCCTCCCTCCGCTTCGAAACCTTAGATAGGCGGGGTCCCTCTTTTGCAGAATCCACCGTCTCCGAGCCACCGAACCTACCACTTGGTGTAGGCGAAGAAGCCGAATCTCCTTTAGTGCTGTCTTTTCGGTGGTCATCTTTAGGAATCCCGGAAGATGGCCTCACGTCCAACTTCAGGTGTGTTTCCTCCTGTGGGTCTAACGACTTAGTGGAGCCACGCGGCCGTTTCGCCTTACGGGAATCGGTCATGCTGGAGGAAGGGAGGAGAGGCCTGGTAATATCTGGGTATGAACCCCTCGTGCCGCCAGCTTTAGCCGGGAAGCGCCCAGGTTTGGTAGAACCCACATAAGGGTGCTGAATTGGCGCGGAAACGAACGTGCTCATAGTACTGGAGGGGCCAGGAGAATATGGTGTCTTTCTTAGCATTGAGGGATAGGACGTCCAAAGCAGCGCCAGGCGCGCTAGGACCGAGACCTTAGCCTCACGAAATGAGAGACGATCCTGAGCCTGAACAGCCAATATTTCTTTCTCAAGGTGATACGCACCACATTGCTTAGAAGAAGATGGGTACACCTGTACTAGCTTCTTTGAAGCACCACCCATGATTTGGACTTGTCGTGTGCTGCCTTGGACCAACTTACACAGACTTCGGGTAACCCCGACTTTGTGCATTTACACGAGCGATTAGTATGGCTGAAGCAGTGACAGTAGTAGCACCTCCGCATCTGTGGCACAAATGCCTTCACATGGTATCGATACCAACTGGCACACACCAACTCAGGGAGCTTGTCACAGTCGAACGTGATGAAGAGTGTAGGGGTGGGTTTTGAGGCCCCTACCTGTTTTATCATCACACTTTCGATCTTAAACGCCCCATGGTCGGCCAGCTCTAAGGTGATATCATCAATGGAGTGGTCTACAAGTTTCCTTGCATAAACTACTCCTCTCACGAAGTTCACGGTCAAGTGCGGCGCGACACTCACAGGCGTGCCATCAAGTATCCGAAGGGCACTAGTCATGGCCGGCCGCCTCGAAGGGATTCGACCCATTCGCCAAAAGGCTCCCGTCCGAGAAACGGGTCACCTTCGGCTCTCTACCAATCACACTAGCTAGGTCTCTCCTCTGATGAATCATGTTGCCCTTAGCCAACAGGGTGCCATCAGTGGAGCAAAAAACAAGGAAGCGTTTGAAGCCAGCATGCTCGAAAACGCCAGGTCGCCTCTGAAGGAGGTGCCGCGACGTAATCGAGGTTCTGCTCTGCGCAGTTCTGGTCTTTGCCTGGGAGTCCCCACCCGGGAGGCAACGGGTCCGCACGTGCTGATCTTAGGTTGCTTGTTTACCGAAACGGCAACAGACCCGTCCGCTCCCGCGGCTTCCGTGGAGGGACAGGAGCCCTTAATCTTTTTCTCGGTCTTTTTGCCTTTAGGAGATGAGGGCGGGGAATGAACTCGCTTCTCTCCTCTGTCGGTAGGAGCCTCTAGGCCAATGGCCCGGCCTCGGCAAAAACCTTCTCCAAAATGGAGAGGCTCCTGCCTATCACAGGAGCACCAGCAGGGAATGAGATCATTCTTCTCCTTGTGAGACCTCGGGGACCCGAGCCGTCTTAGGAGGAGCTTGCATAGGGGCGGACTCGGGTTCTGTGTTTGGCACCAAGCCCGGGTTTAACCCCATGGGAGATCCTATCGTCTGGAGCTGGGTCACTTCAGGAAACATGTCTATCTAAAGGGAAGCCTCCATGTGGCCATCCCCCCCCCCTGAGACATAACACGTCCCATTCGAGGAACCTTTAGTCATCTTGTCTTTGACCAGAGAACCGGCATCCTTTGGGGAAGAGAAGAGAGCACGTACGGTGACCCCCTCTAAGCTCATTATGCACACCCGCAGGTCTTTGGAAGTCATGGGCCGACGTCCCTGCCCTCCCTTGCCCTATAAGGGGATTGGCCCTATCGCACCGCTCCCACCGTGAGCGGTCAATTATGAGCCGCCTGGCTGACTTATTGGCAGTCCCCTTGGAAAGCAAAGGGGGGAGTACCGCTAGAGAAAGCGAGTCGCCCAAGGGCGAATCATTTGCACCCATATGCAAAGGAAAGGAGTAAACCTCCTGTCCGGTACATAAATTTTGGAGGGTCCCCTGTGCAAGCACAGAGGAGGGGACCCCCATTTTTCCCGCGGAGTTGCCTGAGGGTGGCTCCAATGATGGTCGTGTGGACAGTAGAGAGGGAGTATTATTATTTTTTTCAAATCATCATTGGGCATGGTGACGACTTTTATAGCACGAGATGCAAAGCTCAACCCCCACGCAGTAGCCCGCTCTGCGAAGGGCGAACATGGGTCCGGCAGAACCGCCTAGTGACCTGGCAGCCCATCAGCATGGCGGCTTCAACCATGTGCACGACGTAAAAATTGATAGAAATAGAAGTGAGAATGAAAGGGGATGCTGAGGAAGGTGTGGGTGGGGATGAAGTAGGTTATTAAAAACCCACCACCACAGCCCGGAGCTCAAGGGTTAAGGGAATGTTGTCCTTTCCCACTCAGCCCCGATCCGATATAGTTGGACGAGAGCAAGCTATTCGGCATCTACCCTGTTAAATTATAGGCCGACCTAAGAAAGTTGTGGGAGAGGTTGTAGATAAAGTGAGGAAATAGGGTAAAAACAAATGCTGTCGGAAAGAAGGGAAGAGGCTAATCTGGGATCGGACGGGGCGCTGAGTCTCGTCAGCACGCCGGCCAGGAAGGCAAATCGCCGGGCCCCTTACAGGGTATTTTTACGCGATTCTAGTGCGGAGTCTAAGTCCTGGGTAGAGAAATTTACGTTTTACGCGGATGGATGGTATGATGTGAAGTTCAGATCTGTAGCCTCTTTTGTGCGTTTATGGATTTTAAACTCTTTTGATGCTCTAACTCGGCTTGATATGTTCGCGAAACTTTCGCCCAAGATTTTAGCCACTTTTTCTTGGTTTAGTGCCATTTGTCCTTCGTGGAGCAAGGCTCGAGTTGGCTGTCTAGATGTTTCTCCTCGTAGTTTCTAATTTTATTCCATGTTTTATTTATTGGTGTTCTTGCGTTAATCGATGATACATATTTTCTCCATGATTCGGGGCGGCTTTACGTAATGATGCGTCTATAATTGGCCCATTTTGGGGTTGTAGTCTATCCGTGTATTGTCGTTGGGTCAGCGCTTGTAGGTCCTGAATGTTTGTCTTCTGATTTTAAGTGCAACAGAGCCCTCCATGTACCATATGCTAAGGGTATAGATTCTTGTCTTGCTTGGTGCAGGGCGGTAGTAAAGAAGTGGACTAGTTCGTTTATGTTGTCAAAGTCACTGACCTCGATGTTATTGAGTTCGGTGAGTTCTTTGAACTTCAACCAATTCGCCCTGTCTAGTTCCCAGCGAGGTGTAGAATATAACTAGGAATTTTGATAGTAAGGAAATAATTTGGTACCGTCTTCTGAATTCACATTTCTTTACTTAAACTTCTGATAACCTTAGTTAATCTTTTTTTAAATGTTTCTACGCTATTACGAGAAATATATATATATATATATATATATATATATATATATATATATATATATATATATATATGGAGAGAGAGAGAAAGAGAGAAAGAGAGAAAGAAGAGCCTAAAGATGTCTCACATCATCTTTGTCGCGAATCTGAGAAATTAATTTACGGGTGACATTGTTCAGTGGTACGTGATCTCAACCCTTTCACGGGCGCATCACCTTACGGTAGCATCTCTGCGGGGAGGGGGAAGGGGGTGAGCCACGACCGCCACTCACCCTCTGGGCATCTAATCCATTTCCAAGAATGAGGAAGAGAAAATGTGATTGTACTCTTTTCGCCCCTCACTTCTTCAGGTGCCAGCTTGACCGGCTCGTGTCACTACGTCTCTCTCTTATCCGCGATTCTTACCAACACGGCGCAAATTAAATTATCAATAGATAGTAATAGTAGTGGTAGTAGGCTCTAAGTGAGCCTACTACCATTACCATAGCATTGCCATCCTGCAAGTTATGACAGTTGACAACTCAATTTGTCGAGGCCATTCAGTGAAGCCCTGGGTTAATAGCACTTACTCACTTGGATGCTCGATAAGACAACGCTTCCTTCCCTTATAAGATGACTGGGTCGAATTCCCACGTTAAACATCGCTAAATATAGACAACGGTTCGAGATAAAGCGGTTGTTAATGGCGTGGCTAAAATAAATAACATTGCTTTGATATAATTCGCTGATAACAAGAGTATTATCTGAGGACTATAGTAGAATCATTTCCGTTGCTATGAACGGACTAAAAGATATTAGAGTGACATTATTTACATAGGAATTATCTATGGAAGAAATAGATACACTAAGTGGGAGAATAAGTGTAGAAAAGGTAAGAAGTTTGAAAGAGGTGGAATAAGTTTTAAACTCTAAAAAATATATAATAAAGGTATATTTATAAAGCACGTTTGGGATTATGTGAGAATGAAGGAGAATAGCAATACAAAAAGAGTGTCAAAAGATAACACAAACACCCCCAGAACTCCAGATTCAGGTTTTAGAACTTGGGGCTATGATGAATGCTTCAAGTAATAACATTGGATGAGAGATTAATCCAAAAGTCCGATCAGTGATGGCTTTTATCAGCGCCAGTTGACATTTATTCTTCGGTTTAATCTTGGATCAATCTGTCAATCGGCAGTGATTTGAGGCCTGAGAGGAGGAGAGACAGTCTGCTTCGACTCGGCGGGAAGATAATTGATACTTTCGCTACTAATGTAATGACATTGGCACTAAAAGAAGGACGAGGAAAAGGTTAAAAATAACAATGAACTGAAAAATAGTATTGAAAAGAAAAATAAAATCAAAGATAAATAGCAAATTTGAAGGGAGACTTAAAAAAGTAAACCTTGGATAAGAATATAAACACGAGTAAGAGAGAGAGAGAGAGTAAAATAATAGAGCTCTGTAATTGGCTGGACACATTGATAGAAGAACCAACAGACGATGGGGATAAGAAATCTTTAACTGGTCATCTTTATACATAAAGAAACTCAGAAGAAAACCTCGCAGAAGTTGGGAAGAAAATTTTGCTCAATGACGAGTAAGGTAACAAACTCGAGCATTAGACCCTTGGTCAGTGGAAATTTGTTAAGGAAGCCTATGCCATCTAGTGAGATGAACAAGCTGCCCTTGATAATGACCCTTGATAATGAATAATGATGCATATTTATAATGGCAAATGGTGAAAAAAATTGTGTACAAATGGTGTAAATGAATTTATTCAGTCGATAGAGTAAAGTTTTGAAAATGAACCATATGTCGAGGCTGTCTAGTCGAAATAGGTAAGTAAAACGTTATATAAAAAATAATTTACATACAATTATTTTATCTAATTCTACTAAATACATAAAGAGCAACGTCCCCTGACTTGATTCAGTCGCTTCGTGAAGGTCTCGCAAGATTTGTCGATTGAAAGAATTCGAAGCGAAGCCGCTATCGGGCCATCCATCGCTGCCCTTCCTCAATTCATCGAGATCCTCGACGTGTCATGAACAAGTCAAGCTTGCCATTCGTGTTCGCAGTGGTACAATCCTCTAACTATATTTTTCCTACCACTATCACTTCTATTATTAGAAATATTAATAATAATAAGCACTATAATATTAAATTGAGGCTAAAACGAATGCGACACACACATGTATGGATTTTAGTTTCTTAAAGATGCACGTGTCCTTTCGTAGTGAGAACGGGTTCGGAAATTTCACTTTTCATTTACTTACAAAAGTCTAATCGTCAAATTTTATCACAGAAAAAAAAATCCAATTTAGCATAAAAAGGAGGATATCGAAAGTTTGGCTTTCACGAAGGGTAAAAGGGAGAGAAAAGGTTTCGTATTGCGATCTTCTTTCGCAGAATAATGTCGTGGGATGCTCAGGGAAAAGAAGGTATACCTCGGCTACGAACAGTTTATTAATTATTCGAGTTTATAGCGGGTGCTAGGAAGCTCTCACCGAATGTCTATGGTGCGGCGAGAGAGAGAATGCGAATTCAGTGACACAGAGCAGAATACCGCGCACACAATATATAGACAGCCCCCCCCCCCACCCCCCCCCCCCAAAAGAACCCTTTTTGAGAAGCAATATCTCAATAACCATTGTAGCCAGGGACATTTAATGTCATTGAATGAATCAATTAGCCCTTTTACACGGGGGGCTATAAACGTCTCTTACAGAGGGGGGTTTCCCACTGGGCACAAAGCCCCAACTACGCCCCCCCCATGCATACTCAATAGCCTTAACCTTCCCCATGGTCAGAACTTTCTCACTCATGCACTAACACATGCAATGCGTCCTTCTTTACCGTGGTCGTCCATCTTCCTCCCTCCTCCCCTTACACGCACCCTGACGCCCTCGTATTTTTTCCTCACAACCACACTGTCATCTCTTCGACTGCCAAAAATATATATTTATTATTACTACCGAATTCCACCCCCAGTCATATCTTAGGAGGGGGCTACAGTTTGAGGCTGGGGCCAACTCATGAGGCGCTACAACATACATGTATATCCAGGCTGTTTCCAAGGGGGTATTCCAATATAAAAATAAGGACCAAACATCAGTTAACTCCTTGTTGCTTTGGGTCTTCTAGCTGAGCTGTTTGTGGTGTGCGAAAGATCTTTCGGGAACACTCGTAGTTTGGATCACCTGTTAAACTGTAGATTCCAGTAAGTCTTAAACGCCACGAGTCGGCAGTAAAATTATACAGAACAAACTGTCAATAACTCTTGTTTAGAAGCTTCAGAAGTGGGAACAAAAACGCAAAATTGAGACAAGAATCGCCGTAATATATCTTAATTAACGTGTTTACGATAAACAGCTAACAAAAATTGTCTTTAAGGGCAGTGTGAATGTTTAAAGAGATGAGTAACAAATCTCTTACCTTATCGTCTGGGCACTTGGGGGGAGGGGGCTAAGATAGGCTCAGCTTTCAGTCAGTGGACTCGTGTGGTTCTGGAGTTGTGACCAAGCTCGGAGTTATTCAGAGGCTAGAACTAACTGTACAGTGTAAATGTTAGAGGATGCTTTAGATAAATCGATACAAATTGTACATGGGGAGTGGGGGAGAAAACAAGCATTTTACCAAACTAGGCAATAAATTCTCACGAGAATTTACATACAAATAAAACGATATATATATATATATATATATATATATATATATATATATATATATATATATATATATATATATATATATATATATATATATATATAGCTAGCTTCGAAATCCTTCGAAATGACCAACATCTGCCTTCACGACCTTTCCTAGGCGGGACCTGAACTGGTTGCATGCCCTCGTTAGAGAGTCCTTGTTAATGGATGAGATTACCTCCACAATGGCGGCTTTCACAGCTCGTCAGCCTTGTGACATCCTTCTCAACAACGCCTCGCACGAAATAATCTAGAGGGTTGTAGTCGGCGGGGCTGTGTGGTCACAGGTCTGAGGGACCAGCTGTACGGATTGTTGTTGAAAAACCTCGCCTGTGTTGTCTTGCCGTGTGTGCGGAAGCACAGCCCTGTTAGAAAACCATGATGTACATGAACAACCATTTCCTCCCTAAAAGGTCTTACTTCCCTATAAAGTAAATGGACTGAAATACCAAAACAATTATTCATGAGGGCAAGAAACTTGATTCAGTTGCAATAACATCTTCAACAAAGAAACCACACGCATTATCCGGGATTTCGCTGCCTACGTTGCGATGTTTGGAGCCAAACGAGCTTCCTTTTTGGCCTTTCCAAAAGAAGTGTTGTCATGGGCTAAACGTGTTTCCAACTTGTCGAGCGCATCGACGAACCTCCTCGCTTGGGAGTGGTCTAAACGCGAGACCGTTTAAGGAAGGCACAGGGCACTCGAGCATTGGCTTACTCATAAATAAGAGATAAGGTGATAGTCACAAACAGAATGAAATCAATAGAACACGTGAGAAGAAGCGTTACCTAAACCAACCATGGCGTCATATGTAAAATTTATCAATAACTTATATGTATATCTATAGCGACCACACAGTCTAGCCATAGCGTTCTACATATTATATTGAATTAACTAAACGAATTTTCGTACTCATAGCGACCACATAGCCTAGGCAAATTTAAAACCAAATCACCAAAACAACGGCAATGAGAAAGCAGCTCCTCAGGCAAAACACCCAGGGATATTTAACATTTATCACGATAAAAATATTTGCCAATGGACATTATCAATTACTAATTGGGACAAACAATTGGACAATGAATATTTGCCGAGCATTGATCAGGATAAAAATGAATATTTGTAGACATCTGTGAATATTGAACGTGATGAAATGGAAATGGATATTAGACAAACTATATTTGTCAATCAATGAGCCAAATATAAATGGATATTTTTCAATTCATATTTGTTAATCACTTTTAACATTTTTACTTTTCAGTGATTAATCCGGATTATAATGATATTTTTGATTGCTAAACGGGACAGAAATGGATACTTGTCAATTACTGATAAGGATAAAAATAAGATTTGTCAATTATCGAATCGAATAAAATGGACATATATCAAGATAAAAATGAATGCTAGACAATGGTTTTCGACAATTAATTAATAATTTTAATCAAAATTAATATTTCTCAAAGAACATTTGTCAATTACTAATTCAAATATTAAATAAATGGACACTAGTCAATGTGCTTACGGCAAATACTGAACTGTATGTCTTTGATAAATTTCCAATGTCAAATATCCATTTCATTGCAATAAATGATTGAGCACTAGCGATATTGAATAATGAAGATATAGTAATCGTTGATCTAGATAATAATAAATATTTAATAATTGATATTTTTTAATCATTTAGCGCATTGAAAACTTATCTTTACCAGATAACATTTATCAGTTAGTGATCTGAATGAAAATGACTATTTTACAATAGATAATCGCCAATTATTAATCGGGATAAAATCCATATTTGTCAAAGGACATTACTTGATCATTAAGTCCGACTAAAATCTATATCTTTCAATGAACATTTGTCAATCATTCATCGGCTAAAAATGTCTATAGGTCTATGGATATTTGTCGGATATTGATCGAAAAATAAAGGATATTTGTCAAATAATCTTTGGATCAAAGATATTTGCCAATAGACAAGTGTGAGTTGTTTAGCGTGATATAAGTGGGCATTGTTTGTCAATTGTTTAGCCTGATATAATGGACAATTTTCACTAATTTAGGTGATATAAATGGAGATTATTTGACATTTTTAATGGGATACAAATGTAAATTTGTCATTTGTTTAGAGTGATATAAAAGTATATTATTTGTCAATTGTTTAAGGTGATATAAATGGACATTATTTCACAATAGCTAGCGGGATATAAATGGCATTATTTGACACTTGTTTAGCGTGATATAAGTAGATATTATTTGTCAATTGCTTAGCATGAAATAAATGGATATTTGTCAATTGTTTAGCGTCTTATAAATATGAATTGGCTAGCGTAATATAAATATATATTTGTCAATTGGCTAGCTTAATATAGATAGATATACATTTGTCAATTGTTTAGCGCGATATAAATAGACATTTGTCAATTGTTTAGCGTGATATAAAGGGACATTATTTATCAATGTTTAGCCTGATTTAAAGGGACATTTGTCAATTGTTTAGGTGTTTTAAATAGACATCTGAAAATTGTTTAGAGTGATATAAATGGAAATTTGACAATTGTTTAGTGTGATAAAAATCGATATTTGTTAATTCTTTAGTATAATATAAATGGACATTTTTTAATTGGCTAGCGTAATATAAATTGATATACATTTGTCGATTGTTTGCCGTGATATTATTAGATATTTATCATTTTTTAGCGTGGTTTAAATGGATATTTGTCATTTGTTTAACGTGATATAAATCGATATTTGTCAATTGCATAGCGCGATATAGATGGATATTAGTCAATTGTTTTGCGTGATATAAATAGATATTTGTCAATTATTTATTGTTATATAAATAGATATTTTGTAGTTGTCTATCGTGATATAAATAAATATTTGTCAATCTTTTATCGTGATATAAATCGATATTTCTCAATTGTTTAGCGTGATATAAATGGACATTTGTCAATTGTCAAGCCTGATATAAATATACATTTGTCAATTGTTTAGTGTAATATAAATGTATATTTGTCAATTGTTTAGCATGATATGAATGGAAATTTGTCCATTCTTCTTGAACCTTTCCTTTGTTCAGAACAGGTTCTGCTCCATGGGAGATACCCTCCCCCCGGGTCTATAACAAGTACTTCATGTCAGCATGTTGTGGTGAATCGAATCATATTCCTCTCGCACATTTCAACAAGCCCCTGGCTCAACCATTTCACGAAATTTATTAAAAAAAACTTTCACGCTGGAAGTGCTTTCGGTCGTATCGAAAATAAATATCTTTTTGATGGAGTGGGGGTAGAGGGGCTTATATATATATATATATATATATATATATATATATATATATATATATATATATATATATATATGAAAATTTACCCATAGGAAAATGAAAAGATGAATCCAAGCACTTTCGAACTATATTTGCAAGTTCATTTTCAAGGAATAGCAAATATAGTTCGAAAGTGCTTGGATTCATCTTTTCATTTTCTTGTGGGTTAATTTTCATATTATTGCTTTCCTCACGATCCAATTTGTGAGTTTATTATTATTATTATGATATATATATATATATATATATATATATATATATATATATATATATATATATATATATATATATATATATATATATATATATATATATATATATATATACACAATTCCCTTCTGACCAAATGAGACAATGATAATGAGGAGAGTGAATCTTCATATCATCTTAGTGTTATTATTCTTCTTGCATTGTGACATTTCCTTCCTCCTCTTTCCTCCTCCGATTCCTTACCCTACCCGACCTCCACCACGAACCAAACAGTGAAAAATTACATCATTGAAATTACTTTCTCCTGAACTCGCGCTGATACCGGTAAGGGCATCGGTAGTGTGGCCTCGAGTTTTGAACGACATGATTTAAGATGACGATGGCATAATCTCAATAATGATAGAGTCTGTGTGTGTATATGTGTGTGGGGGAGGGGGCTACAAGGATTAACAACCTCATCTAATCTAAAAATCAATTACGGAGAGATAATTAAATGGTGACTACATTATTTCTCAATGTCTCGATGAGGGAAAGTGGATTATCATGAAATACCTAATAGAGTAAAGATTTTATAAAAAGCTCCGCCACTACACCTTTCCCATTTGTGTGCAAGGGAAATAATTTTCAGTGGATAAAAGTTAAGGGATTGATTGCATACTGAGGAGAGTTATTTATGGGGAACTCATTAGAAAAGTGTGTTTACAAAGACCTAAAACTGAAGAAAGTGTCAGTGTTACGAAATCAAGAGAGAATTTGGGATTGTTATGGAAGAACAAATATTGAAGGCTAAGTTGTCAAAGCGAGACGAGAAGTGATGGGGGAGGATATGCCGTACACTTATTTGACGGAGTAAATATGCCATACACTTATTTACATTTCCAACCAGATACGACGGAGAATTAGCCGTAAAGGAAGTAATTTCTGTTCTATGAGGGGGAGAGAGAGAGAGAGAGGGAGAGAACGAGAGAGAGAGAGCGAGAGAGAGAGAGAGAGAGAGAGAGAACGAGAGAGAGAGAGAGAACGAGCATACAATGACCTTTAATTAAAGAGAGATAGAGAACGAGAGAGAGAGAGAGAGAGAACGAAAGAGAGAGAGAGAGAGAGAGAGAGAGAGAGAGAGAGAGAGAGAGAGAGAGAGAGAGAACGAGAGAGAGGGAGAGTGGGAGAGAGATATAGCGAAATTGAGAAACGGCGCCGGTTCAAATAACAGTGGCGCCAAACACCCACCTTGAGGTACTCCTGTTGGCATCTGTAATGAGCGGATTTCGACACTAACGTCGCAATTAATAGTCGTTATTAAAAGTTGGGTGAGGTCAGATCCACGATGGTTTCTCGATGACTTGACGACAAACGGTGTTAAATAAACGCACGAAATGTATCCCAGAGTCTGCTAAGAAATAACACGAATGGAAAGTCTCTTCTCCGTTTCGTGTTGAGTACCGGCCATTTTTCAGAGCCGAGCAGAGGGCGAACATATGGCGTCGATCGCATACGAGGCAGGCGGGATCGGGATTAACATATTTTACCTTCACTATTCATAGTCAAAAGATTAATATTTTCATAAGACTATGAATAATTTGTGTTTGAAGAAGGAGAAACTGAGTTGGAGAGAGAGAAAGATTTTTGCGGTCCCCTAATCATTTACTCGGCCTAATTTCACTTTCCCAATATGGTTTTCCTGGAATTCGCTCGTCACCACTATTTATTCTTTCGACAAGACACTTCGAAGAATAAATCTACCTATATATATATATATATATATATATATATATATATATATATGGCCTTAGTATACGCAACCCGTTATATCCCATTCTTTATAACCTGTTCATGGAACATTTTGAAACGTCACTACTCACAACTATTAAACCCAACAAAAATTTTGTATCGTATAGGTATGTAGATGATGTGATTTCCACATAGCCATTAAACCAAATAGACTCCTTTGATTATTTTCTGACAAAGCTTAACAACCTCCATCCTACTGTAAAATTCAAAGTTGAATGGGAAAAGGACAATTGCTTACCTTTTCTTAATTTAAAAGTCTTAAGAATTAATGATAAAACATCTTTTACTGTATACCGTAAACCTACTAATTATAATTCCTATATACACTTTTTTTCATGTCGTGATATTAAAATAAAAAAAGTAATCGTAATATTTAAGAGCCTTTCGAATTTGTGACGCCTGTTTTTTACAAGATGAGATCAACTTCATACCACGCATGTTAATTGAGTTAAAATATCCACTTATATAGATGAAAGCCTATCTAAAGCTAGAGCAATATTCTACTGTCCTTAACAAAATAAATCTTACATGTGAAAAGAATTGCATATCTTTACCACATTCTCACTTTCAAATATCCATCAACTATCATAAAATCTTTCCGTTCTACTAAGTCAAAATCGCAAAATATGGACGCAGTCATCTATTTAATTCCTTGTAAAGCCCCAAATTACCCCTGCTTCTATGTGGGAGTAACCAGAAGGTCATTAAATAAACGCATATATGAACATAGAGGGGATGTTCTAAGAGCAAGCAATACTTCTAGTATTTTTTAACCATGTAAAAAACGCCAATCATATAATAGATTTCCCTAGTGCCCAAATAATTTACCATTGTAACGATTATAATCAAAGAAAATTATTGATTCCTAATTAATCAAAGAAATTCAAAATTTCAATTTGTCAGAAGGGCAGCATTTTAAAGGCTATTTATTGTAAATCACCTAAAGCTAACGCCTGAAGATTAATGTCAGTTGCATGTTATTATAATTCTCGGCTTCCCGTTTACACCCTTAACCGGTTTACAAATAAATATATATGTATATCCGCGAGAACATTCGTTACAATTCTTCCTATTCCTGCTAGGCACTTCCAAGTTTTCATTATTATTACTTATAATCGAAAACCTTAATTTGATAAGTTTATATATTCCACTATTTCAGTTTTCTTTGTCAATTTTTCTTAGTTCACTGCTTAAGATGATATAGGAAGCTATATATCGAAACCAGTCTCGTTCTAATAAACTTTATGCTCTAAAACAGTGTTTTTTTTTGTATATATATATATATATATATATATATATATATATATATATATATATATATATATATATATATATTAATGCATGTATTTTAGTTTAGGTATTATAAAATTAATGTGTTAACAAACTGACGAACGGAACGTAGACATGTGTAGGCGAACTAGCAGGCTGAGGAGGTGCACAGGTAGGGACTGGTCCAAAAACTGTGAGTGGTCGGAGAGGTTGGGAGGGGGGGGCTAAGCTGCTTGCAGGAGGTGATTTGTGGCTAGAGGCAGCTGTCCTAAATGTACCTGACCCTCGATTTCCTCTTCTTGCAGTTGGCAAGATTTCATGGGGATTAGATTGTATATTTAGACTTGTTGGTTTTCTTAAGGTAGAGTAATTGTGTCTGTTCGGAGCAGTCTAAAATTTTGGTTTGGTGTTTTCTTCCATCATTTTTCTGTTAGGGCAAGTTCCATGTATTTCTTGTGTCTGTTTTTCATGTGCACCATTGGTGAGGGGGTATGATATTCTTCTTGAGAGTGTGGTTTCGGTCATTCCGATATACGAGTTACGTAAGAGTTCACAGTCTCCTAAGGTACATGTGTACTCATGTATCAGATGGGTAAGTTTAACACATTTTTTATAATATATATATATATATATATATATATATATATATATATATATATATATGATACAAACCTGGTTTCAAAGTTACCCCTTTATGTTGGCCCTCTTTACCGCCACAGAAAACCATTATATATATATATATATATATATATATATATATATATATATATATATATATATATATATATATATATATATATATGTGTGTGTGTGTGTGTGTGCGTGTGTGTGTGTGTAGTTGGGTAGCAGTCTTTCTTGAATGCAAATTTTGTTGAAGACCATTGTGTATTTCGTCTTAATTAATTTCCTTTAGCAACTTTCTCTTCTTCTAACTATCTTTTTATTCCATCTTGTAGATGGTGGATCACTTGTCCTGTATTCATCTCTCTTTTAAATAAATGTGTTTAGTAAAAGACAAACTAAATTGCTGAGCTTTCGATCATCTTCGGAGCGTTTTGATATGTTCTTGCCTCCTTTACTGATGTAATGAGTGGAGTGAGGATCTGACAGAATGAAAGAAATGAAATGAAATGAAAAGAGAGGTGGGAGACAAAGAACATCTTTCCCGCCTTTCCTTCCGCCCCCCTTGGTGCTCATGGAGCGGCCAAGGATAGAGGGTGGGAGGCCCGGTATTCCTTTATAGACCCCCATAGTCACAGCGTGTAGAGCCAAAGTAGGCTCTAAGCACTCTGAGTACGGCGGTTAGGAGTGAGAGGGAGAGGAAGAAGAAGGTTTTAGGATAGGACAGCGAAGAAAATAGTAAGAGACAAAAGTGGATTTAGTTAGTCATGGGTCCTACAGCTTAATGTGGAATCCGAACCAAAATGTGTCGCTTGTCTCTAACTATAACCTTGCAGTTTATCGTAACACCTGTCTTACGTAACACTGTGAGTCCCGTGTGCGAATGTGATAGTAAAAACGAATAGATGCGGAAGGCTGAAGGAAGTAAGAGGTTTGCAAAGAGATGCTAGTTGCCTGGAGGTCAGGCTTATCTCTGTCCTTTTAGGTAGTATCGCTAGCATGATAAAGTTAGAATGTAGTATTGGTATTTATGAGGCGTTCAAACTGTTATTAGTAAATGTTCTTACTAAAAACTGGTGTAGGTTTCTATCTTTCTATCTATTCTTTCGTATTCCTATTCTAGTTATAATTTACTATGTGCTATTCACTGGGGTTGCTTCGGTTAATTAATTATTCTTAGTTGTCGTCGAGTATTTTTCTCATTCTCTAGGTGTAGATTTCTTCTTCGTCTTCTTCTCCCCCCTCATTTACTTTTGGGAAACTTGGGAATAATCTGCGTGATCTCCATCTTTCTCTTTGGGCAATTTGGTTGGTTAATTCAACTCCTACTTCATTCTATGTCTTTTCTAAGACTTTCCTCGCTCGTTTTGCAATTATTCTGTTAAGTGGCTTTATCCTTGCCTCCCTGTGCAGGTCTCATAGTCTTCTTCTTTCTCCTCTTCTGGTGTTTGTTATTGAGTAGATAGCTTTGTTTTTGGAGTCTTAATAGGTTACTTCTCGAGACCCCGTACGTCGCGATGGTTGGATAAATAATCGCGGACTGTACTATGGCTTGATAAATTTTTCTCTTGTTTTTCATGCTTAGGTTAACTAACTTGTACAGTAATGCCAGGCCGCGCTTCCTTCGATTTACCCTCTCAGTTACGTGCTTTTTATAATCTGATTTCGTAATGGTTAGTCCAAGCACCGTACATTCTTTGTCGTATCTTTAGCGCTGTCCTTCTACATATACATCTAAGATGCTCCTCCTTTAAACAGGTACAATTTTAAATTTATCCCTGTTGGTTTTAATTTTCCATTTTTCTTCGTATCTATTTTTGCTTCTTATCTCTTCTGCAGTCATCCTAACTTGCATTGGTCCGTTCTTGTACGGGCAAACTATGATCTGGTTGACGTCGTCGGCAATTGGATGTTCAGGCAGTCCTCATTTCTTGGTGGTGGTATATCTGCTGTGGAGATTGAATAGAGAGACGGACTCAGACATCCGCCTTGGGGTAAACCCACAGTGAGCTCGAATATTTCTCCCTGATGTCGTCCTATTTCCACATAAGCACGTCTCTCCATTACATAATCATATAAAATCCTTTCGATCTTGTTGTTCATTTCTAATCTGAGTATCTCGAGTTGTATACCCCTCTGCCATACTTTGTCGAATGCCTTGGACACGTCTCGGCATACCATGTCTACGCTCATTTTTTTCTCTCTTGGCTTTCACTATCTTTTCAAGTATGACTCCCAGGGCCATCTCCGTGCTTCTGTTTTTCCTGAAGCCAAATTAGCAGCTGTTTCTTCGGCCATAATCATCGAGGAATTTGGAAAGTTTGTTATTTATTATTTTTTTCAATACCTTACCGATGAAATCTAGCAGCGAGACGGGGTGGTAGTTACCCACTTGATCTGTGGGTTTTCCCGCCTTGGGTATGAATATCATCTTCGCCACTTTCAGTTCATCAGGAAAATATCCCGTGTTCAATCACGCATTGAAGACGTTTCTCACTCCCCCCAGTATGTTCAGGGGTGCTTCTATGTAATTTAATCTGGTGAGTCCTGATCTGTCCGAGGCTCTCTGCCGGATGTTCTTTATGGTTTCTTTTAATTCCTCAGATGTAATGATCGCGTCTATTCCGTCGCTGTTGTTTCTCCTTTTCTCGACAAAGTGGAAAGGATATGTCCTTTCGATCTCTCCATTGAGTTCGTCCACGATCTGATGTTCGAATTCAATGTCATAGTCTTCATTCCCTTCTTCGCTAATTTTGAATACATTTCTCTAGTGCTCTCTAAATAAAGCTTCTATTTCTTCCTCACCTTCTAAAATGTTGTTCCCTGCATCTTTAATTTTCATTTTATTCTTTGTTTTCCGTGTCTTTGATCTGTTGAAATGTTTCCAAAATTTCCTTGGTAATGTTTCCACATCTATTTTATCGATGTGCTGATCCCATTTTTCCTCCTGTTTTTTTCTAAATTAGTGCTATTAGTTCTCTTTTCTGTCTCCTGAGTGCGTTATATGCTTCCCTTGATGTTCCGAATCTTCTTATATTTTCTGTCGCCCGGCGAATCTCCTCTCTCAAAGCCACCATTTATGGTGTCCACCTAAATTGTTTAATGGTTTGGAACGAGTTAATGGGGACGGCTCCCTTCTCTGCCCTTTTAATTTCTTCTCTGATCCTATCCAACTCCCCGTCGATTTCCTCTAGAGTGGCTTTCCTGAGCGGGCTGGGCACGTACGTCTGAAGTAATTCTTTGTACTTATCCCAATCAGGTCTATGCTATGCCTTCCATTTCTTCGAAGTGATTTGTATAGGATTCTTGTTTATGCGCATTAGAGTCGCAGTGTGGTCACTGTAAAGAACATCCACTGGTTCCATAAAATAGGTAAAGGAGGGATTGAAGTTAGCCAGGCAGATGTCCGGTTTTTTTGCGTGTTCTCTTTGTAAGTAGGTAGGGTTATCGGGTCCAAATCTTTGCAGTATACGTCTATTGATAAGCGTTCTAAGTTTTCTTCCGACTCTGTTTGTATTTCTGTACCCAGAATCCCCGCAATAGGCATTTAAATCACCCATCAAAATGACCGGTATCCTATAGTTGAAGAATTTAGTAAAGTTTTGTACCGGTAAATGGGGGCGCCTGGGTGGCTGGTATCCAGTTGTGACCATGATGTTGCTTAATTCCATTTTATTTTCTATAGCTAAATATGCATCCTCCAATCCTTGTATTGTTTTGTACTGTAATCCTTGCTTGGCAGCTATTGCCGCTCCGTCGGGTGTTTCTCTTGAAGGATTTGTGTTAATAACACTGTAGTTTCCAATCTTTAATTTCTCGTTTTCTGTGTTTCTTACATGTTCTGATATTACTATAACATCTGAGTCAATCTTTCTGAATAAGTTTCCGTACATAATTTCCTTGTCTTTCCATCCGCATGTGTTAATTTGTAATATTTTTAGTTTCTTAATCTCTATAATTCAATTGTCCATTTCCGTTCGTTTATTCGTTTTCCGTTTAGTTTGTCCTATCTGTTTAGTTATCGGTGTTTCTTCCTTTTTTTCTGGTTCTTCTTTCGTTTCTCCTGGGTTCCCCTTCTGCTGACTGCATCCGAGGGTCTTTCTGGTAGTTCATATATGGTGATAGACCACTTTTACTTGCGGATTTAGATCTATTAGTTCTTTGGGCTTTCCTGCCAGTAACCCGTGTGTACTCTTGCTCTGTGTCGTAGTCGGAATTTTCAGTCTCTGAGTCTTCGCTGATTGTGTCCTCTTATGATTCGTCTGCCTGTGGTTTCCTTTCGCTTATTCGATTAACTCATGTTTTGTCTTTTCTATGACATTGATTTTGAAAATGGCCGATGAGTCGACTTCTTTGGGGAATTTCATCGGTTCGAGCCCGTTTTCCTGTAACATGCTGTTGACTGTTGTTGCATAACTTCTAGGGTTAGCTAAGTTCATCAAGTGGGCATGTAATATACAAGTAAGTATTTTTACGTTGAGAGTACCATTTAAATTTATCTGTGATGCCGGTCCTTGTTGGTCACTCTTTGCCATTGATGCGTATGAGTTTTTATTTACGTTAGTATTATTTCTGTTTGACTCTGTTTCTTTTCTCTTTATAATTTCTCTTCTTTTAGGGCAGATCATGCCCATAGTTCTGTGTCCCCCTTGCATCTTTTAATTGTGTCGTTGCAGTAACGCCAAGAATAGCCTTCAGTTCCACATTCAGAACAGATGATTAGGTCTTTTGGGAGGCAATTTTGTGTCGTATGTTCTTCCAACTCATAACATCTGAAGCATATCTGTATGCTTGTGAAGACGTCTCCTTGTATGTGGGCGGATGGGACTCTCATGTTGAAAGCGGGAAGTCCCTGTTCTATGATCCTTGAAGCCATTTCGGTAGATTCACAAATGACCTTGAAAACGTGAGTGTGGTCTTTAAATTTGACCACCTCTGCTATTTTGAGCCTATCTGTTTCTCCTGAAGTTCTTTTCTTATTTCTTGGCATGAGTGCTCTCCTACCCAGAACTCGATTTTTCGGCAGATGACACTTCTGTTAACCGTGATTTGTGCTGGTACTCTAGCTTCCAAGTCCAACTTCCTTAGCGTAATGCTCACAGCAGATAAAAGTAGCTGCTCTACGTCTATATTTTCTGGGCAAATTACTGTGAACCCAGATGGTGTCTTAATGCGTTTGATTAGTGGTATCTCCAGATCTATAAATATTCATTGCACTACTTCTTGTGGTGATCTTTTCCTGGCGTTGGGTATGAGTTTAAGGGAAAGCCTTTTGAACTCCAGTGGGTCCATCTTTCCGGGAGTCATCCCCTCTCCGTCCCCTCTCCCAGGAGAGGGGTTCTTCTGTCGATCTTCAGCTGTGGAGTCTTATCCAGTCTCCACTAGTGGGAGGAGCCCCTCTATCTGTCCTAGTTATATCTTGCCTACCTTCCAATTTTCGCACTCTCCATGGTCAAACCTACTTATCTGGGCCTAGCCCTAACAGCGGTCCATAGTTGGGTTCTGGCTCGTTACCGAGAATCGGCCCCCCCTTTTCTGACCCCTAGGAGGGTCTCCTAGAGGGGTTCACTATACCTTACTACCAACTGCAACTCAGACCTTGCCGGTGACCAAGTTATGTAGTGCTAGTGAGAAGTAAGTTTGAGGTAAAAAGTATGAAAAAAGAGCCAAGAATTTAGAATAAAGAAGAGCAACCCCTTCGGGTGGGGGGCTACTTCGCTCAAAAGGAACAGGAGGAATCTCCAATCAGCCCCAAGAGCGCATATATTTCTTCTTAGAAGTTTTCTTGAGAAGGTGTTTTATTTAGGTCCTGCCTAAAACTTCTCCTTTACCTGTGATAGCCTTTACCAGTTAGCAACGAGAGAGTAAACATACAAACTGAGTAATTTGAATGAAAGAATAATAATAAGGTCAAAGAAGATTGAGGATAGTGAGAATATAGCATAAGAGGGATTTTCTTAGGCAGGGGGGTGTTAGTGTGTGTCAGAGAATAGAAAGTTAAAAAATGCCAGGATACTGGCTGCTCCCTTTTTTCTTACTTTTAATGTTCTTTTAATTTCTTTTCGGATTGTGTTTGCTATTTGGTTACTTCTAAGTATTTTGTTCTGTCTTCTTTATTATCTGTGTCTTCGTTTTCAGGCATTCACGCCTTTGTGATAGTTTTTGCTTGTTCGATTGTTTTGTTGTTGTTTTTTGTTTTAGGTGATTATTGGGTCTTCCTCTCGCCGTAGACGGAGGAGCCTGCTGCCGGGGAAGACTTACCGGCCGTAATTGATGTTTTCTATTTCTAGAATTCTTATAGTCTCCAGGTTATCTACTTCAATTTTTTGCCAGATTTATGTGGCTCGTTTCTCAATAATTTTATTTATTGGGTCCAGCCCTGCCGTATCTATTATTTCGCGGAGCCTTTTTCTTTCTCGGCGCCTTGTATTAGTTATTAGGTAAGCCGCTTTATTTTGTACCCTTTGTAATTTTTGTTTGTTTGTCTTAGTTGTTGTGTGGATGGGGATCGGTGGATACACCAGCACCGATTCTACAAATGCTTTGTAGAGCGTTTTTTCCCTTTGCTGCTCCAGATGTTTCAGGTTGAATAACAATCTCAGGCCTGATTTAGCTTTGGTAATCCTCTCCTTTATGTGGGCGCGGTATCCTCTTTCCCCCATCTGCAGGCCCAACACTTTTCCTTCGGCTGCGTACCTGTATTCTGCATCGTTGATGGTTATCCTGTCCTTTTTTACTCTCATTATTGGTATTATTTTAAATTTGTTCAGGTTGGATTTAATTTTCCATCTCCTTTCGAATTCATTTATATTTTGGATCTCTCGCTCTGTTGTCCTAGCTTACCATCTGGGATTTTTGGCCCGAGTGGAGATCACCTGACTGATGTCGTCGGCGTATTGCACATTCATACAGCCTAGTGTTAATGGAAGTGTCATATCCGCTGTGTACATCGAGTACAAAGTGGGGCTCAGGCACCCCCCCTTGTGGGACCCCAGTTTCTAGCTGTAATTTGGGTTCTTCGTGGTCTTCGATGTCAATGTACGCCTCTCTGTTTGTTACGTAGTCAGCCAGGATTCTCTCCATCCGGTTGCCGAGATCGAGTTGGGTGAGTTTGTATTTTAACCCCTCCACCCATACCTTGTGGAAGGCTTTCTCGACGTCCCGGAGTACCACGTCCGCATATCCTTTTTTTCAGATTTTGCCTGTGCGATCTTTTCGGTTATGATTAGGAGCGCCATAGTTGCGTCTCTTCTATTCCTGAAGCCGTACTGGTGTTCCTTGTATTTCCCTGAGTCTTCTAGGTGTTCCACCAGTCTCGTATTCAGTATTTTCTCGAATACCTTTCCCAGAAAATTAAGCAGCGATATTGGTCTGTAATTTGAGACCGATGTCGGTGTTTTTCCTGGTTTGTTAAGGAAAACCATCTTCGCTACTTTAAAGATTCGTGGGTAGGCACCGATATTCAGGAATGCTTTTTCGTAGTTTTGTTTTGTGAGCCCGGTATTTCCGGGTGCCTTTTGTTTAAAGGTGGTGATTGTTCTTTTTACCTCCTCCAGAGTGATTAGAGCTCCTAATCCCGCGTACTCGTCTGTATTCACATCGACTCTCATAAGTGGTGTTATTCTCCTTATGTTTCTTCTTAGGTTTTCAATGATCATTTCTTCTGTTTCTCTGTCGAGTCGCTCATTATCTTCTTCTTATATCGTATAAACCTTTTCCCAATGTCCTTTAAAATTCTCTTCTATTTCCGCTTTGCTTTTGAGGTATTCATCTTGCTCGTTCTTTATTTTTATTGGCTTTCTTGGTGGTTTTGCTCTGATTATTTTTATCCTTCTCCAGGCCTCCCTTGGGTTTTCCGTGACCTCTATTTTGTTCGTGAATTCTTTCCAGTTTTTTTCTTGTTGCTCTTCTATCAAAAAAACATTTCCACTTTTAGTCTTTTTAATTCCCCGCTTCTTTGTCTGTTTGTACCGAAAATTCTTATTTCCAAATATTTTTCTCGGACTTTTCTTGCTTTCTTCTTCATTTCTTTTGTCCACTTTGGATGTGGTAGAGTTCTGTATTTGATTTTTGGCACACTTGCTTCGTTTGATTTCTGTATATTTTCGATTAAGTTTCTAGTTATTTCCTCTAGTTCGTCTATGCTTTTCCCGTTTAGTTTTGGCTGTTTATGGCTATTTAACATAACTGTGTATGTCTGCCAGTTCGCTTTCCTGTCGGCTTTTCGAAGTTTGATTGGGACTTGTATCGGATTTTGATTTACAGTCACAAAAACTCCGATATGGTCGCTACAGGGGATGAGTATCGGTTCCATATAAGCATTATACAGGAAGTTCTCTGTCGTCATTATTATGTCCGGTTTAATTGAAGCTCTTTTGCTGATCTATGTTGGGAATTCCGGGCCTATTCTTTTTAATATATTTCTGTCCATTATTGTTTCTAGGTTCCGCCCTGCGTTGTTGTTTGTGTGGTACCCTGATTCTGGAAGCCTGGCGTTGAGGCCCCTCAGGAGAATTAATGGGTTATTTTTGTGTAGTAGGTCCATAACAGGGTGTATCTGAATATACAAGCGACGGGGGGGTTGGTAGCCTGCCACTATTGTGATCGGAGTGTACTCCACTTCGATAGTAGCGGCTATGTAGGCTTCGTCAACTTCCCGTTCTTGCGTGTATATTAGGTTTCTCTTTATTGCGATGGCCGTACCATCGTACCTTTCCCCAGTGGGATTCTTTGTTATTATATGATAGTTTTAGATTTTCATGGTTTCTTCATCTTTTATTCCGTGCTCTGAAATTGTGATCACGTCAGGATCTAGTTTCCTAAAAATATTTCCATATTGTGTGCTTTTGTTTTTCCAGCCGTTGGTGTTAATGTGAAGGATCTTTAGCTTTTTCATCGGGTTATCCATAATTTGTTATATTTCCTTTTGTCCTTACTTGCATTTTATTTGGGGGTTCTTCCATTTTCCATTTTCTATCCTTTCAAGTGTGTCCTTTTTTATTATTTTCGTGTCCTGGGGGTAGATTCTAATTCGGTTCTCTTCAATCAGTTTCTGTATTGCTTTTTCGTCGTGATCGGCAACATAGTTCCATTTACATGTTCCTCTTTCTATTCTTTTTTTAATGTTTTGTAGTTTTGTTCCTTTTGGCGGGGGTCTGCTTCGTGTACAAAGATCTCTAATTTGAAGTCTTTGGCTTCATAACGACATCCTTCTTCATTTTCTGTTCCTGATTCTGATTCAGTCCTTGATTGTGTATCCGTTTCAGTGTGCAGTTTCTTGGTTTGACTTTTCTTCTTTTGGGGATTCCTCTTTTTTTTCTTTCCTTCTTGTACTTTTTCAGATTTATCAGTATCCTTTTCTTCTTCGTTGGATTCGTCAGTGTCTTCTACTGCTTCTCCCTCAGTCAGTGTGGCCCCGACCTTTAACATATCTTTTACCTGCAGCGTTTTTTCAGCTGTTATGCCGTATATTAATGCTGAAGGGGGGTTGGGGGGACCAAATTTTCCTGAATCCGTTCTTTTCTAAAAGTAGGTTCAGCGTCTTGGCGAATGTTCCCGGTTGTGCTATGTTATGCAGGTGGGCAAACATTATACAAGCCAATATGTCAAGGCCGGTTCCTTCGTTAACGTGGATGTTAATTTTTTGTTCATGCGTTTCTTTAGTTTCTTTTACTTTGGCTTTTGCTACATTGGCGTATGTTTGATTTGCTTTTTTTTGTGTGTTTCTTCTTTTTCCACTTTTTCTTTCCTGTTTATTATGGCCTTTCTTTTGGACAGTTAATGCCCATAGTCCGATGCTGGCCCTGGCATTTGATACATCTTTTTACCTCTTCATTGCATTCTCGAAAAGTACGGCTAATTGTGCTGCACTCTGAGCAGATCTTAATGTCTTTTAGGGGGCAGTTCCTTGTGACGGGCTCTTCGATCGCATAGCATTGCAAACATGTCTGACCATTTATAAATTTTTCAATGTCGATATTTTTCGGTGGTATCCGCATTCCGAATGCCAGAATACCATTGTTTATAGCTTTATTGGCCATCTCCGATGATATACACACTACTTTAAATACACGAGTATGGTGGCCGAATTTAATTATTTCTGCGATCTTGAGGTACTTATTTTCTTTTTCTAGTTCTTCTTTGAGTTCTTCATTTGTGTGCGAACCGACATAGAGGTCAACTTTGCGTCACACAAATGAGTGATTTGCTATTAATTGTGGTGGCAGTTTTGGCGATAAACCGATCTTGTTTAGAGCTTTCAGCCCATCGGTAGCCACCATCCTTTCCACGTCCTCCTGTTTGTGACAGAGTGCCACGTACCCATTTGGTACTTCTATCAGTTTCATCAGCGCGATTTTCAAATCCGTAAATAAATTCCTGATGAGAAGTCCTCTTTCCGGTTTTGTTTTTCCTGGTTCGGTCCTTAGTGGCAGTCTTTTGTACTCTAGGTTCATTTCTCTATTATGGGGACCCTCTCCCCCAATTATGCCTTAGACCCGCCCTCGCTAAAATGGCTGATATGATGTGATGAATGAATGAAAGGATGGACCCGGGTGGGCTCCTCTCGAGGGGTGAAAAGTGATGAGCTTTTAGTTGGCTAGCGCGGAATCAACCATCGCCACCCGGGGGTGCCGTCTCCTCGAGGGAATTAAAAAACCGTGGTTGCGTCCTACCATACACTGAGACGGTTGCGTGTCCCTCAGTGGTCTTGGGGGTCCCCATCTAGGCGGAGTTGTCATACTCCCCTGCAGAGGTTGCAGCCCGGCCCATTAACCGGGTATATGGCAGTGGGCTAATCCTCAAACCTTCCTCCTCCCGTACCGCCAATTATGCCTATGCTAGTGCTCTGCATAGTTGGGACGAGGTCGAATATCAGCGTCTTTTAGCTTATGCATTGAACCTTGGGTGGGGGGCGCGGGATGGGGTCTTTAGGCAGTCATGATGAAATTTATGACGAGCCTAAAAAAAAGAGGTATTTCTTTCTTTTAAGTACCCTCCCCCCCTGTTTCGGAGGATTTTGGGTGTGAGAGAGGAAAAGTGAAAGAGACAATAGATAAAAATGAAAATGAGGTGAGCGGCGGCTTCCTTCTGAATCTCGTATGTGAGTAAATATCCTTGTGTCGATTTTCTCCGAAAGCAATCCGTAAAAAATCTTCTTGGTAAAAAGCTTCTTTGATCCAGAATGTGCTGAGATTTTGGCGGGCGTCTGCTTTACCAAGCTTAACGTGAGTCGTATATCAGCTATCCAAGCTGCGAATTCGAATGAAAGAAAAAGATAAGTAAGGGGTATTTATTCCGCCTAGGTTGAGCATAACATTAGAGGAAACTGGCCAGGCCGGTGAGTGAAATTTTAAAATAATTTTAATGTTCGATTCCAGCTTGTCGCTTGATTGTTGATGGCCGGCTTATCTTTGTTTATTAATATGGCTTCTAAGATGTTCAGCCTAGCTTTATTAACCTCTTTTCTTTTAATAATGGTGTTTTCAACTAGCATATCTCTCCTTAGGTTAATGTTATGAGCCCTCTCCATATGAACTTTAGGTCCTCCGCTTTGCAGATGCATAGTTAAACATCTCGAAAGTGTAGTAGTTGTTATGGCAATATATGCTGAGTTGTTGTAAAGCTTACATTCTTTATCGGGGCAGATGAACTTGTAAACTATGTTGGTTGACTTGAGATTCAAAGAGTTTAGGCAGCTGTTATTTTTCATCAGGAGATCGCTGGCTTTTGTTGTTTTATAATCAATGATGAGTTGAATTTTATCAGTTTGATTTTTAACCTTGATGTTACGGTTACTAATCTCCTTGATGTTTTTTCATCTATTTTATAGGCCGTGGACATCTTCTGGTTTCTGTAATACACTTTGATGTTGTTGACTTCTCTCTGATTACTTCCAGTTTTATCCTTATCTTTGCAATGATTATTTAAAAATGATTGGAGTTGTTTGTCAATCATGCTGTTTGAAAAACCATTATTCACGAGTCTTTGTTTTACTCGTGCTATCTCTTGGTGGAAAAGTTCCCACGTAGAGCAGCATTTATATGCTAGGCAGATGTATGAGCCGATTACGCTTATTTTATACCTTTCTGGGCATTAACTATCCGCATTCAGGTATCATCCCATGTCCATAATTTTTCTAGGTACTTTAGTGATATAGCTACCATTGAGGTTTGAACCTGAACGTCCAAGAAAGGGAGTTTATTGCCCGTGCTCAATTAATAAGTAAATTTTAACACGGAGTTCTCCTCAAATTGCTGCTTGATGTTTATCAGATGTTTTTCGTTTTGGACGTTGATGTAGCTGTCGTCTACGTAAAAGCAATATGTGTGTGGCTTATTTTCCATGATGTCTAATAATCTCGCTTCAAGTTGACCCATATAATAGTTGGCGAAAGTCGGCCCTAAGGGTGACCCCATAGCCACTCCATCCACTTGCGTGTATAGATTACCACCCGGTGTCCTGAACGGAGCCTCTGATGTGCATAAAGGTAGCATGCTCCTTAAGATGTTTGGGTCAAGATTTGGAGGAGACATCGTAGGAAGGTGGTACACGTTTTTTTATAATGATGTCGATGGTCTGAGCGATAGGCACGTTCGTAAACAGGCTTTCCACGTCAAGGGATGATATTAGTCCTTACGGTCTTGTAGAGTAGAGTATATCAAATAGATTATTAACCGTAACATCAAGGTTAAAACTCAAATGAATAAAATTCAACTCATCATTGATTATAAAACAACAAAAGCCAGCAATCTCCTGATGAAAAACAACAGCTGCCTAAACTCCTCGAATCTCAAGTCAACCAACATATTTTACGAGTTTATCTGCCCCGATAAAGAGTAAGCTTTATAACAACTCAAAATATATCGGCTTGACAACTACTACATCTTCGAGACGTTTAACTATGCATCTGCAAAACGGAGGGCCTAAAAATCATATGGAGAGTACTCATAACATTAACCTAACGAGAGATATGCTACTTGACAACACCATTACTAAAAGAAAAGAGGTTAATAAAGATAGGTTGAACATCTTAGACGACATATTAATAAAAAAAGATAAGCCGGCCATCAACAGTCAAGCGACAAGTTGGAATTAAACATTAAAATTATTTTAAAATTCGACTCACCGGACTGGCCCGTTTCCTCTAACGTTATGCTTAACCTAGGTGGAATTAATATCCCTTAAAAATCGTTTTCTTTCGACAGACTATGCCCTTCCGACGATCTCGCTTCGATTCCCTGCTATTTTCCAGATACAGGATTCAAGGCTAAGAGAATATTTCAATGACGCCTTTCCCTCAGCACAGTGATTTTCTACAATTTATACCGTGGACGGTATAACCTCGTGAGCCAACTACGAGATTCAGTAAGGAATCCCCCTGCTCCTCCACCCCCTGAATAAAAATTCCTTTATTTCCCTGGCCCGTCATAGTGGTATGGCGTGCTAAACTCTACCCATTCCTGCCCCGCCGTGACTTGGCTCTGTGAATGTGACTCTACACATTGAGCTCTGTTGCAACTATGCCGTTCTACTTAGAAAAAGGCATAATTACAAACTTTGGGAACCCAAAGGAAGAAGCAAACCCGGGTTGTGACACAGTTACCAACGCGGGAAGGATTAATATCCTACCCTGCGGCACCGTCCAAGACCACAGAAGGAGATACTACCGTCTCTGTGAGATGTCAGACGTAACTGAGAAATACAAAAAAAACAATAGAGGGGGCGGCACCACGACTGGAGTCAGTTGACTCGGGCTTCAGTCATTATTAAGTCCGCCATGTGTTTTTACACCCTCTGGGAGCCCAACCAGGTCCATACTCACTCAGTAATCATCACCACATCCGAGTAATTTTCACGGGGTCGTTATTGGCGGGGCGGGGGACTCCATATAAAGAAAAAAAAAATTTTAAACCGAAATCAATGGCATGCAACTCATCCTCACTCACACTCACACACATAACAGATAAAACACCCACTACCAACAAACACACCACCAACAATGAACACACACTTTTCAACTTAGCCGCTCACATCACACCCCCATCACGAAAGTAATTAAGACACACACAGGCCACAAACTCGTCTTCCGCTCACAGGAGGACGCACTGAAATTTCATGAAAAACTTACACCAGACACACTCGCCGCACAAGACCTCCAGACAAAATTATCCTTCGATGTACGGAAAAAAACACCAAATACGCATTACTAAGACCAACCCCCTATGGTTGGCTTTCTCCACTGATGAGCTCCGCACACACCTCAGACAGAAGTATGGGGAGGAGGTCATAACAGATCTCTATTACAACCGCACGAAGCAATGGGCAGTAATCACACTGTCCGACGAACACAAAAAGTCATTGCTGCTAGACCAAGGTATCAAGGTCGGCGGCACCCTAACGCACCCACACTATATCGAGCCACAGCTAAACATAAGACCTACACATTGCCACCGTTGTTACAAAAACGGACAATCTACACGTGACTGCCAAGCAGACCTGGTCTGTTCCAGTGCAGTGTAGTGGGCCACCACTACACCACCTGCACAGCCACCGCATCCCTTTGCACAAACTGGGGCGGCGACCATATCGCCATCAACCCGAAATGCCCTTACCTAAGTAAGGCCCGCTCTGACGCCGTAGCGGCTATACGGCGTCCTCAACCTATCAACACACCACACACTCCGCCCCCATCCCTCCTCCCCTCACAAGAACATTCGCTGCTGCTGCTGCTGCTGCCGGCGCAACAGTGTCCACACCCCTCCCTGTCCTACCCCAGACCCTCTAAACCCCAGCAGTAACCCAGACTCACCCACATATTCCGACACCCACCCCCACCCTGAGACCCCCACTACTCCCGGCACCCACTCCTACACCACATCACACACCCAAAGCTACACCTGGCCGCCTTGCTCTCAACGGTGGTAAAAGACATGTCGAGGGGTGACCCCCCCCCCCGATGATACTCAACACACTCTTCGCCTGGCACGGTCTAGAGCAGATCACCTTCCCCGAGAGCACACACACACAGGAGACCCGCACTCCCCACCCTGATGGGCACGAACACCTTCCCCCATGAACCCCCCTCTCCCCCCACGCCGTCCAGCCTCCTCCCACCCTTCTGTCCCTACACCTCTCACCACTGTACCCTCTTTACCTGCCCCTCTTCCCACTGCTCCCACCTTTCTTCCAAACGCTTCCTATCCTCCCTCCACTGCTACCACTCCTTCCTCCTCTATACTTAAACTCCTTCCTACCACCAGCATTCCTTCGGCATCAACTCCACCCCCCTATTGCCACTAATCCCCATCCTACGGCCCACACCCACCCCTTTCACAGCCTCCAATCCCTCTCCCACTGATAACACAACCGCCACCTCCTCCTCCCCAAAGACCAGTACACCCACCAAAATACCCCGCATTTAACCAAAATACTCCACCACGACCCACCCAACCCCCCACACAGACAACCACGCGTAAAGCCGACCGACCCCTATCCCTGCTCTTCCCTACTCTCCTCCTTCTCCGCCGACCCAACCTCCTCCCTCTCTCCCGACACCCCCATCTCTCATAATATGCACCTCTCCTACGTTATCTAGCCCCCCCCCCTCAACTAGCTCTACTCCATCTTCCTCTGCTCCTAACTCACCCCTCTCAGACTTTACTCTCTCCAACCCTCCCTCTACGACCACCACCCATTACCCCACTTTCTCTAACCCTCCCTCCGTAGGACACACTCCCCCCTCTACCACGGCCTGCCCACTCAATAACACCACAGGCAACAACCTCTCCACTCCCTCGAAACCACAGCCGACACGCGTAAAGATACTGGCTCATCACGCCTCCTGAGCAATAACCAAGGAGAGGGGAACGGTCCCGGCTAAATCAGCCTCACGCGCACTCCGCTCACGTCAATAGGACGGCTCAACGTAACACAACTAAACGTACACAGTTGGCACGGTATTCTCCATACTGCCACTAACGGGTCCTAAACACACAAACACCTGACATAATACTCTTGAACTCGACCAGCCTACATCCTCCAAACAACAGACTCCGCATTGCAGGTTACCACACATACCTAACTCCACAAGCGCCGCACCTAGGATCAGCGATCCTAATAAAGCGCTCTATACACCACTCCCTCATCCAAACACACGATGACTCTTTTCTAGCCTGCAATTAGCCTACAATTAAACATATAAGTCCCACTCCGGGCTCTATAAAACCAAAATCTTCCTATCTTATTTGTGGGGAACCTCAATGCTTTCCACCCAACACTCCTTTCGAACACCAGGAATGATGCAGGAAGGTACCTGGCTGATGCCCTGCCACGTTATCGCTACGAGCACATCGGCCCGACCTTCCCCACATTCTTCGATCCTCGCGGAGGAACCACGTCTCCGGACGTGGTCTTCCGCAACGACCACGCTACATGCTTCTACACTGACATCTCACCGGATCCCCACGTACTCTCTGACCACATACCGATATGTCTTATCATATTCATATCTTCCATACTCATACCCACACCAGCTCTCTTCGACTACAAAAACACGAACTGGGAAGAGTTCAAGAGACACATAACAGAAAACACGTCACAAAGCCTCGACCTGGACCACAACAATCCAGACACGTTCGACGACCACTGGTGCCCAATCTTAAGCACTATAACCACAGCACGCGAGCTACACACACCACACAAAACCTAAACATGCATAAAATATTTCACATATTCCATACACACGCAGAGACTCATCACACAGTACAACAATCACTACACTAGAGGCCCACGACAACACAACATCAACCACCTACGTGCCCGCATCCTACAGTGCGTGCAGCTAGATAGGAACCGGCAGTGGCGAGAGGTCGTCCGCATCGCGGACGACACTCGTTACACTAACCCCTCCCTCTTCTGGCGGTAAGTAAAAAAGGATGCTAGGCACTGATCCACCCAACCCTCTCACCCTCCAAGTAAATAACCAAACACTCACAGACACCAACGTCATCCTCGACGCATTTAGGTTCCACTAGGACACAGTACATACATACAGCCCGCCCAAACCACACGCGCAAGAGCACTTCCAGGAAGTCCAGGAGTGGTGTCGGGCCCACGCTCACGAGCTAAGGCCCGCCCCCTGATACGAATGGAGCTGGTCGACTATACATCCACACTGACCACTCCCATCACCGTCGAGGAAACAAAACACTACATTGAAACAATAACAAAACGCGCACTCGGCTCCTCCGAGCTACCAGCCGCACTAATACACAACCTCCCCGCAAACGTATACCCTACACTTACACACCTATTCAACGCCTCACTAACCTCAGGCCACTTCCCCAAAATATTCAAAGTCTCTCACAACATACTTCTACACAAAACGAAAACAGACACCAAACACCCAAACAATTACAGGCCTATTGCTCTATTAGAGCACCAGGCAAAATCCGGCCCCACGAGAGGGGGGGTTTCAGATGGTGTGCCGCACCAGGGCCCATAAGAGTCTAGGGTTCCCATGGATATCAAAGTTCAAAATTGAACATAACATAATTTCACGGATGACAAAAGCCACAAGGGCCTATCAAAGGTCATCCGCCTCCGTCAAAACCCACCCACAGAATGCATCCATAGGATTGTGTCAGATCATGCATCTACAATATACAATTTAAACCGTCTATAAGAGAGGGTCAAAAACAAAAAGCATCATCATTAGGGCGAGACAAAATCAAAATCCCCCCAAAATATACAATAAAAGAAACTGCATCCACAGGAATGAGTCAAGAAACATACCCCCATAGCAAAAAGTAAGAAGTTAACCCTCCCTCCCCATATAATCATCTAATCTGCGCTTGAAAATATTCAAGTTTGGACTGTCTACTGTCTCAGGTGGCAAACTATTCCCATAATCTACCACACTCTATTGGTGAAAAAATATCTTCTAACACCCAGTCTGCACCTCTGTTTTTTAATCTTTAAGTGGTGACCCATAGTCATATTACTACCTTCTAACTCAAAAAACTTGCTGAAATCCAATTTATCCATCGCAGAAAAGATTTTAAAAAGCTCAATCATATCTCCCCTCACGCATCTTCTCTCAATTGAGAACATATTTAGTACCCTCAGTCTATCTTCATATCCAAGCTGCTTCAGAGAAGGTATTATTTTTGTTGCCCTCCTTTGTACGGACTCTAACAGGTTGATATCATGTCTAAAATGTCGTGACCATGCTTGTATACAATCCCTTAAATGTGGCCTGACATAAGAGTTGTATAGTTTAAGGATAACCTCCTTATTCTTGTAGCTGACATCCTTTTAATGTATCCTTGTATCCTATTTGCTCTATTTTTTTTACTCAATACACTGCTTGAAAAAAATCAGTGACCAATCTACTACTACTCCTAAGTCCTTCTCATCTTCAACTTAATTAAGCCAATGCCCGTCCATCTCGTAGCTGAATTCCTTATTATGTCTTCCCATGTTAATAACTTGCATTTATTAAGGTTAAAGGTCATCTTCCACTTCTGAGCCCTTGCCAGTAACTTATCTAAGTCACCCTAAACTTTAAAGCTACCCTCAACTTCTTTGACTACAGCTGCCAGTTTAGTGTCATCAGCAAAAATTGACAATTTGCCCTTTACACCCTCCCATCCCCATAGAAACTTTTGAACTCATTATGGGTGTTTTGATATCCTTGCCTACTCGGATTCTGAGGGTAGGTAGAAATCTCAATCCAACTATCTCTAAAACACCCCCTTTAGCCTGTATACCTTCTACTCCTCTGTGCTAGCTTTCCTTCACTTCCCCACCTTGAGCCACGAACTTTCCCTGACCAGTATTAGAATCTAGTTTCCTGCCCGCAAGGATACAATAACACAATAACACTATCCAACTCCTGCCACAAAACCTCAACCCCATCCCGGCTCAGATGGAGCCCATCCATCGCATACAATCCCTTATTCCCCCAAAAGCCCTTCCATACATCTACAAACACTATTCCCGACTCTTCACACAGGCCCTTCGCTTGTAATGTAATATTTTCATTTTTATAAGTAACTTGATTTTTAATGTTGAAAAAAAGCTGACAATTCTTAAAATATTTTTTTTCAGAATCTGCCCATCTGAAATGTCTTTGCATAAATCAGGAGCACAAAAGAGGAAAGAAAAAATGAAACGTGAATGACAATGAAAGAAGAGGATTACAGACACTCATTCAAGTAAGTATGAAAAGAAAACAAGATAATGTGGAAACATATACGGATGCAAATTTGGAAGAAGGGGAAAGTGTAGGTGGCAGTCGTGAAGAAGAGAGCCTATATGGAAATGAGATAGAAGCTAATAAAGAAACAAATTCGGGGGCATGTACAAATACGATGGACATAGATATTAATTCAGAACCTGGACCTAGTGGAGTAGATAAGAATGTAGATTCCCCAAATCAGGCAGAGAGTGCAACAGAAATTCCTAAAACAAGTAGTGAATCAATGAAAGTAGTTCAAGATAAATTTGAAAAAAAAAATAGCACTGGGCTTGTCGCGCTTGACATTGTATTCCTCACAGCAGAATTTCCTTCTCAATCAGACATAGAGAATTATATTACCAGAGGTCATATTGACTTTCCTTTAACATTGCCTAAATATGGTAACAATCAAACATTTCCAGAAGGTATACTGAAGTTCAGGAACATTAATGCAGAACAGCATACCCGAGACTGGCTTGTCTGGAGTCAGCATAGGGAGTCACTATATTGTTTTCCGTGCCAGCTATTTTGGAGCAGTGTTTGCTGCAGGCTGAGTACTGCATCCAAATCTGCATTTGCTACAGCTGAAGGCTGGCCAGCTAGTGCTAAGTAGCGGAAATTATGTAACAGGGTTCCCGAGCATGAAAAAAGTATTGGGCATAAGAAATGCTATCTAGCTTGGCGGGAATTAGAAAGACGTCTGTCATTGCAAGAAGGTATTGAAAACCTTCTAGAAGCACCAATTAAAGTGGAAAAATGGTACAACCTTTTAAAACGAATTACTGATGTTACCCTATTCTTAAGAGAACGCGGCCTTGCTTTCCAGGGTTCTTCGCAACGCATTGGTGACTCAAATAATGGAAACCTTTTAGGACTGATAGAGTTGCTTTCCCACTGGGACCCCATTTTAAAGGAACATCTGCGAAAGGTAGAAGAATCGCAGAAAAAGGGTGAAAGACCGCAAGTACATTACCTCTCGAATGAGTCCCAAAATTAATTCATTTCATAATGTTCTAATCTTGTTAAGCACAACGTTTTGGGAGAAAGGCAGTCTGCAAAGTACTATGCAATAATAGTAGATTCCACACCAGATTCATCTCATGTTGAGCAAACAACATTCCTTTTGCGTTATCTAGTTCGCCATGAATCACGATTTGAAATTGTGGAACGATTTCTGAAATTTGTAGATTATAGTGACAAAACAGGATCTGAAATTGCTCAAATTATTACCTAAACATTGGAAAACCATTCTATTCCACTTGCTGATTGTAGGGCACAATGTTATAACAATGCGGCAAACATGTCAGGCAAATACAATGGTGCACAAGCAATAATAAAAGAACAGTGCTTTACTGCTATATTCTCTAATTGTGGTTACCACACACTTAATTCATGTGGTAATGATGCTGCTGAATGTATTCCAGAAGCTATCACCTACTTCGGAACTATACAAACAATATACACCTTATTCAGTTGCAGCCCCAAAAGGTGGGAAATATTGGAAAAGCGTATTGGTTGTTCGCTTCATGGCATATCTGGCACCAGATGGTCAGATCGAGTTGAGAGTGTAAAACCATTTGTAGCTCACCTTCCAGGGGTTAAGTTGGCTTTGAAAGACCTGCAAGAGCTGAATCTCACTCCAAAAACCAGGAACGAAATCCATGGAGCTATTTGTCAGTCGTGTGGCACAGAATACTGGTCCCTATTGACTTTTGCAACAAAGTCATTCAAGCTAGTGATGCGAATTTAGATATGGAAGTTGCAAATATAGAAAGCTTGCTTGCACACCTAGTGGCTCTTCGGGAAAGTTGGAAAGCAATGTGGAATGAAGCTAAGCTTGTTGCATCCAGCCTGCAGATAGAAGTAAAAGTGTTTAGGGGCCGTAGTACCACTGCCAGAAAAAGAACAAGATTCCATGATGAGGATACACCTGATGAAAATGTGAATGAAATGAACGAAGCAGATGAATCCTCTGAGGAAGCCCACTTCCGAGAGCACATATTTTATGTAGTATTGGATAATGTTATTGGAGGGCTTAGAGTTCGTTTCAGTGCAGCCAAACAAATTTCTAACACTGTCGTAAAATGCCCCCCCTTTTTGTCCTAAGAGTGCTAAGAGTGCTAATATATTGATATCTGAATATCTTAACAAACTGAGCCGTTCCGAAACACGTAAGGATATAAGAGAAACGAACAATAATCCCCAAATAAACTTATATTTTAACTTTAACCATTGAATACACAACATCTAAACATTAACTACAGCCATACTCTGAATATTATCATAAACAAGAATTAATTAAATTAGTTTGACCCTCAAAAATTGGTTGATTTTTCTACACACAGCAATATATATAAGAATTAGGCTTACGGACTCATCTGGAGTTTAAAAGGCCTCAGGAATGTTATTGACTCACGACGCGTGCCGTCTGAACAGCTGTAGATGGGCGAGATCACACGGTCGTTTTGGCGAGGGTAGCAGCTGGGGGGTCCACACGGTATTCCGGGGGGGGGGGGGTTTCTTCACAGATGAGAACGATTACGGTGCTTTATACAACACCAAGGGAGTCGAACTTGGTTCTTAAACCAAGTTAACTTGGAGTGCGGTGTGACCACCGAGTAACGAGCTCGAGGGGGAGCTTTTCTCCTTCGTTACTTAATTCCTCATGGACGAGGACTGAACTCGGGGAGGGTCTTCTTCGAGGGCGAGGATCGATGAGACGGGGTTTCTCTGACGAGAATAAGTTACTTAAAGTTCGGTTTGGTAACCAGGGACTAGATCGAGGATGAGCTTCTTCTTAGTTCCACTCTTCTTCAAGGGTGAGTATAACGGAGGGTTTTTTTTTCTGACGAGAATAATTTGAACTTGGTTCCTTACCAAGTTAACTTAGGAGTTCGGTGTGGCCACCGAGTAACGGGCTCGAGGGGGGAGCCTTTTCCTTCATCTTTTCTTAATTCCTCAAGGACGAGGAATACCCCTGGTGTTTAAGGTGCACCAGGATATGAGGAGTATCTCTGGCGAGAGTAAGTTGAACTTCCTAAAGTTAACTTATCGTTTGGTTTGATAACTAGGGACTAGCTCGAGGATGAGCTGCTTCTTAGCCCCTTAAGGTAGGTAGCCCTGCCTCTCTTGCAAGGGTACTTCTTGGTCTGGCGAGCCAAGTACACTACCAATCCAGTCTAGGTAGCTCGGTTTTAATCGAGGACTCGTCACCTGGAGTCTGACGAATACTACCTCGATTTTCCTCACTGTTCCTCATTTATACCTAGTCACCCCACTGGGGGAGTGGTAAGGGAGGGGGGGGGCTTGAGGACGGCCCCAGGAGAGTTCATTTGCCCAACGGGTTTTCACACCGATTCTTACATCGGCTCCTCGTTAGCCTTCGAGCTTGGGAGAAACACGTCTCCAATTTCTTATTTGACGTGAAACTGGATCTCACTATCCTGGGGGAGATCTTGCATTTTGCCCTTTAGGGTCTTTCGTGGCAGCGAGTTGTGCGACGCTGCGGTTACGCTTTTGACCCGCCGATGCCTAGGCCGGATGTCTTTGCGGTAACCGCCTTGTGACTCCACCAAGAGTGAACTGGGGGGGGGGGGAAGTGACGATTCCCCTACAAACACCTTCAGCTTTCTTTGGACCTACCAAAAGATGTCAAAAGAGGAATTGAAGCGCAAAGCGGCGAAACTAGCGGAGAAGTATTCTAAAGACTTCAGTAGTGAAGACCCTGTGCAGAAAATGAATCACATAACAATGGTTCGCAATGCCAATTTTGGCAGAAAAAAGTTTGGTGCATTGAAACTGTTAAATGCTTTGGCAGAGTACAGATTAGAAAGTATATTTCCCAACCTCAGTGTCAGCTTGAGGATGTTCCTTACAGCACCAGCCACAGTAGCATCAGCAGAAAGGAGCTTCAGCAAGATTAAGCTCATCAAAAATTATCTTAGATCCACCATGGGTCAGGGTCGGCTGAATGTAAAGGGTAGGCCCTCGTATTCTCATGCCTTCCCTTGCTTATCATAAAAGGCCGTGAAGCCTTTTAAGTTATTTTGTTGCGAGGATTCTGCCTTTATTGCTCCTCTGAATCGTTTTCCGTCACTTACCTTTGACACTCATTTTGGAGACCCGTACTGGATTCCATCGTGCAACGAGGATTTTTTGCCATTGATTCCTGCCAGCGTTGTCGCTGTCCCTCTGTCGGCTGCATCGAATTGTGCTATTCCAATTACGTTCGCAAGTGTTCTCCTTTGGGAAGCCGTTCACACCTAGTCACCTCCTCATCTCCTCTTTGGGAAATTCTGTCATCTCGAATTCCTTCTCTCGGATCGTTGGGCCTTCGACTCGTCGTTCCCCATGATCTCGACGCTTTTCGCCCCGATATCGCCGTCTGACCATCATCGCATTCACCTCTGTGGACTTGGGTTCATTTCACTCATCGTCGCCGAGTCTCTTTCGCTTGGGTTTCCGACGTGGATTATTGCTTCACTGGTCTATTATCAGGTATTTTGGAGTATCTCTTTCTTCTTACGTCCCTTTTAAATTAATTAGTTTTATTCGTGTAACTTTGGGTCTTCGGGTAAGGGACGTAAGGCAGGGAGGTTATTTCAGGAACACCTGTCAGTAGAGGAGCGAAGCCTATTTCATCTTCAATGGCGCGTGTCGTTTCGGCTTTAAGCAAATTATTAGTAGAACCCAATTTTGTATACGCGAATATCTATTTTGGTTAGAACGATTTGTGGTCGTTAGATGGTGATAGGCATTTGTGACTTTTCTTATTATTTGATGTACCCCCGTATAATTTGTTAGCAGTCAATTAATTTAATTTTGATTATGATGTAAATAATACTGTAAATACTTTTGTGTGTATTCATTTAACCTCTTACGGATCCTTCGTAATTTAGCACCGTTCTGATAAATTCTGGTGAATTTTTGGTAGGCCTTTAGATCCCTGGTTTTCTATAAATTTCTTGTGTGTATTTTATTTGGGCCGTGTGAACCTAACTAGGCTCAGTATTGAGTCTGACAATGCAAAACATATAGACTTTGACACTGTAATTCGTAGTTTTGCCAAGAAAAAGGCATGCAAGGCCATCCTGTTTTAATCAAATTAGTTTATTTACTAAGTTTACTATCATTTATATATTTTCTGTAGACTGTAGCATAGATGAAACAGTGAGCATTCAGTTGATGAATGATTCAGGTATATTTGTAAATAATTAATGATATGGCCATGTATTAAGTGTAAATTGTGATTAAGATGTACATTTATGTAATGGCTACTATTGGTTAGTATAGAAGTAGGTTTACTAAATATCCCAAATGGCAAATTTGATTTTAATTTTTTTCCATTATCAAGTATGAAATGCTTGTACATATTTATGTTCATTATTAAGCCAAGAAGTAAAAATACAGGGAGTTTTTGCTAAATTCTTGTCCTTCTATTACTGGAATTAGGGTTATAGAATTATTAAATTTGTTTTGCTAGTGAGAATTGCTATACTATTAATGTTAAATTTGATATATAGTTGTGAAATTCACAAAGCAACTGTGTTACGTGCATTCTTTGAGATCAGCCTGAGACATTTTGAAATTCACTAATAACATTGGTAAATGGTTATAATGTAAAACTATAATAAATAAAGCATATCATTTCCTAGTTATAGTATTGAAAAGCTGATGAAGCTCTTAATCATTTATGATTTATAATTTATAAGGGGGAGAGCTAAAAAAGGTCTCGCATCAGCACATTTCTTTCCTCTCAAGGGCCCTGGGAGAAATAATCAAACGTATGATCAATTGCCGCCTACGGGACTACCTGGAAGAGAGGGGGTGGTTCTCCCCCCACCAATATGGGTTCAGGAAGGGCCGGTCCACTCAGGCGGCTGTGACCATCGTTCACGACAGAATAGAGAAAAAAACGCCAGGTATATCAAAAGATACTGTCCATCAGCAAGGACTTGGAGAAGGCCTTTGGTAAAGTGAGGCACGAGGGACTCCGTCGGAAACTCGCCAACAATACGGAGTTACCTCTCTGCACCAGAAGGCTCCTCTCGCACTACCTCACTGAACCGAGATGTCACATAAAATACAACAATACCCTCTCACAACCCTTCACACCACGCTCAGGCGTTTCCCAAGGAAGCATACTGGCACCCACACTTTACATCATGTACACAAACGACATCCCACGCCCACCCGAAAACTGCTGTCACACATACACAGTGTCCTACGCCGATGACGAGACCATTCTCGACTGCGGCCGTGGACCAGACGAGATTGAGCTCCACGCACAAATAATACTAGACGCTAAGACAGAATACGAGGATAAATGGCTGATTGCCACGAATCCTCAGAAGACACAGATGACACTCTTCGGTGCAAGAGATCACTTCATGCATAACCTACAAATCTTCTCACACACACCAAACATGAACCAACTACAGACAACATACAAAAATCCTTGGGGTAACTTTTGACAAGTCCCTTAGGTTCAATATACACCAGAACATAACACAAGAAAGAGCCGCATGTACAAACACAATGTTGCACAGGTCCCTGCGGGCAAAAACCTTCAGTTACACCTATATAAAACACTCGTGCGCCCACTTCTCGCTTACGCCCTACTGCCACTAGTAGCTGCGAGTGCCATGTGACAGCAGAAGGCTCAGCGCATTCAGAATTCTGCTATGAAGCGCACTTGCCGCTCTCCCTTGTACACAAAAATGTCCACATTATACGACTACAACAAATTAGCACCCCTCAACACATACAGACTCACACTAGACTCACAAAACAACTCGAGAAACTCGTCAGAGACCCCTTATACACCGCACTACACGCAAGAGGGTATGCGATGGCACCGCGATACCCCGCAGCCCATGACCACCCGCAGCCGATACCGTTCTTCGCATAAGATAAAAGCATCATAAATAAAGCGTTTCCGACTAAGCAGACACGCTCTCCTTCCTGACCACCCTCCAACCGTCGTCCAGTTAGGAACACCTCGAGACCCACCCAATCACACCACGCATCAGTGTCTAGCCACCGACCTATCAACTCTTCCTATCCCCTCTCAAGTTATTTCCGTACCCTTTTTCTCTTTGACCGCCTGTTCGCCTGTGTTACTCAGTGATCCCTCTCGGTCCTTTCTATACACATCATTCATTTTCTTTCATTCCGTCAGATCCTCACTCCACTTATTACATCGGTAAAGGGGGCAAGAACATATCAAAACGCTCCGAAGATGATCGAAATCTCAGCAATTTAGTCTGTTTTTTACCAACCACATCCATTTAAAAGAGAGATGAATACAGGACAAGTGATCCACCATCTACAAGATAGAATAAAAAGATAGTGTATATATATATATATATATATATATATATATATATATATATATATATATATATATATATATATATATATATATATATATATATATATATATATATATATAGTACAAGAGAAAGAAGAATTGGATGCGAATGAGCAAATGAGACAAGAAACAGGAGTTTTTTAAAGGCAAGAGAAAGGGACATTAGAAGAACCCAGAATCAAAGAGAGCAGAGGGCGGCACAGGGAATGCGATCCTTTACCGAGAAGACAGAAATAACGCCAGGGAAAAAGTTTTTGAAAATTCCTCCGGTTTCTTGTCTCATTTGCTCATTCGCGTCCAATTCTTCTTTCTCTTGTACTATATGTATTTATAGTCACCTATACAAAGTTTCTGCATCTTTCTTTCTGTCTTCAAATTTATTTGAAAGGCAGAAAATAAAAATATCGTAGCCCTGTTGTGGTTGTATTATCACCCGCAGAACCTGCATTTGCTCTTTCTTTATATATATATATATATATATATATATATATATATATATATATATATTAGATTATAGGGATATGACATTAGAGTGATATATATCAGTGAGAAGATAATAGTAAACTACAATATTTCAATTAAGATTTATTTATAACCACAGAACTAGTTTCGGCAAAGTTATAATTACCATTTTCAACTAAGTAGTGAAAAAAGCCAAGCAAGGAACCCAGTATATATAAGGCGAACAAAATACTAAACAAAATAAAAACGCAGGAAACAATCACAAGGATTATGGGCGGACTCAGGGGAAGTTTATAAATACGTTTATAAATACGATTGGCGACTTTATTCGATATATGTTTGTTGAATTTGTATTGCCCTTCGGATGAATTGAAATTATCGACTTTGTTAATGATGATTAATTCCGCAGTTCTCCTCTCAATGTAATTGTTTGATTTATAAATGATTTTTGCTTGGTTGAAATCGATTCTATGGTAGTACTTTCGCATGTGCGTAAATAGACTTGAAGAACTTGTACACCTTCTTATATCTGCTTATAGTGGCCCGACCTTTCGATGTATTCCAAATTGCAATTATGGTATGGTATATGGTATACCCCAGCGTCGTGATTGATTGGATGCAGTCTAGTTGAGGATTTTGGTATGGTATTAGAATATTTAAATGTGATATTTACATATGCCATTTCCGTTCGCATACGATTTAAAGGGGGCCAAAGCTGGAGCACATGGGAAAATAATATATTTTTTAAATCGTCCCTTCGTGATGTCGAGCTGTCATATAAATTTTTTCGTGCTTTCGAATAGCATCTGTTTGTGAAGTGAATTAGGTATTTTAGTTCGATGAAATTGCAGATAAGGTGGTTAATTTAATGCTGAAGGAAGATTGGGTCGCATGTTCTTTAAGCTCGAAGAAAAGGGGAAGAAAGAACGGATATCTTTCGAGGAAAAACCTTTTTTCAGTTGAAAATACATTATCAGTTACACATAAGCGCACTAATTTATAATTTAATCTAGATATTAACCTACCCTTACCGATACTTAAAATTATTAAATTAGTGCGCTTTTGTGTAACTGATAATGTATTTTCAACTGAATATAAGTTTTTCCGCCAAAAATATGGTCTAAATATGGGTACCCACTTTCCCCCACCCTATGCAATCTTTTTTTGGAAAATATGAAACGACCCTTATCCCTAAAATCCATTCCCAACCTCTTATCTTGTTCCATATGTAGACGACATCCTATCGACATGGCCCGTAGACATTAACAATTTCAATGAATTTTTCCACAACCTGAATTCGTTCCACCCATCGATAAAATTCAAAGTAGAATGGGAACAGAACAACGCTGTACCGTTTCTAGACGTAAAAATCCACCGTTTAAATAATCATATTCAGTGCTCAGTCTATCGAAAACCTACAAATTCAAATGCTTAAATACATTTCTTCTCATTACATGACAAATCCATTAAAATATTTGTCCTTTCTTCCCCTTTTCTCCGAGTCTATTGAACATGCGCCTCAATCTTCCTTCAGGATGAAATTAACCTCCTTATCTGCAATTTCATCGTTTTCCAGTTTCAGGTATGTCTTCTGCTGAGGTGCAAGAACTCTGGCTGGGTCAGCTTTGGCCGTCTGGGCGTAGGAAGTGTTTGCTCTTCATGTCTCTTCAGCCTTCTTTTTGTCGCATTTGCTTTTTATGATTTATTTTTTCTTGGAGCAGGACATGGTCATAGCCCCATGGTTCAACCTACAGTTTGGGCATTTCTCTGTTTGGGCGGTGCATTCGCGCCATCCATGAGCCTTCTCGCTGCACTCGGAATAATTTATCTCTGTTTCCTTGCATTTTTTGGTCCGGTGCTGCTCCATCTTGAAACAGCGGAAGCATAATTGAATGGGGGGGAATTCCTCTCGTTCAATCTGCTGGCCGCTGAATTTGGCATTGAACAGCAGTAGCCTGTTTTCTTTGTTTTTTGGGGACATTTGCGTCTCACTGAAGATTACTTTGAAGAAGTGGTGGTATTCGGTGTTGTCTCTCTTGTTGCGGAATTTCACCAACCCTACGACTTTTGCCCATGGCAGGTTGCGGGAGATCTCTTCAGCTATCTCTTCTTTCGAGTGCTGTCCTATCCAGGGCTATAGCCACCTGCAAACAAAACTGCGATGTGCTTGCATCTGTGTGTGGGGAGGGGGGGGCTGGACTGGAGATTTATCACCTTCAGTGCTCGCCCCCCGTCTCTTTCGTTAGGGTTTCCACGTCTGCTTCCCTTTTACATATGACGACGTATCCAGCAGACAGCAGGGTCTTGCTTATCCTTAGTATAGCTAAATTTAGCTTCCCGAATACTGTCTCGATATATTTGCCCCACTCTGGCTTTTGATGTCCGCCAATGGTCCTTAGGAACACTATTGTGGCGGGGTGAGAGGAGTTCTAGCTTTATTAAAGACAAAAAAGATTAGGCAAAGTAGATCTTCCGCGGCCTCACTCATTAATCTTGTAAAGAAATCCCCTTACATTTATTGTGTGGCCTGTGACTACCGCCTTATAAACTGTATTGCGATTAGATATTGTCGTAGGTTAGATAGGCTTCACTGACCTTCGCTTGCCGTCCCTAGACGCGGGGGAGAAGTCCCTTTTTAAGTACGGGGGATATTCGAGTGCGTTTATTCCGTTGGCGAACTTAGGAAATAGATCAATGGCTTTTTATATGGTTCAGGGATTTAAACAAAAGAAACAAAAAGAATATTTACTATTATACAAACAAATGACAGAATTAAACAATAATTTATACACTATGGGAAAACTAATCGTTCAGAAAAAGGAGATTAATTTACAATGAATGCTTCGGCACGAGCTGAGTAGCACAAGATTTAACCGAAAGAAAACGGGAGATATTGAGGTGAAGCTTCGTAGTCGGAAAGCGTCACGCCTCTTCGATGGTCATATAGAAAAATATAATAGGCTTACAATTTTTCAAGAGGGGGAGGAGGCATCGAGTGGTTGTTCGAGAGAGTATCCTTGCAAAGGACAGAGTGAAGCGCGTTATTCCAGAATGAGTCCTTATGTCCTTGACTGCCGTAGTTCTGAACAAATGGTTTCTTACCTGCGAATCCTTAGGGTACCAGAGAGTCGCTTGTGAAGTGGCACGTTGTGTTTTTCCACTGGTTCCAATAAATCCTCTTAATTACTGCTTGGATACTGCGTGAGCAGTGCCTAGCTCCTGGTTGAATATTAATTTGCTCGTTTCTGCGCTGGAAAGTATATACAACTTAGCCGGAAGTGATGTTGTTTTCCGTCGGAAGTTGGCCCCACTCCAATTCAAGGCGCGCCCTGGAAGAACTTAGGGCCATCTCGCTGATTTGGGCTCCGGGCTCCAACTTAACTCGTCTCGCTTCGTTATCGCCCCGGAAGTTTACGGAAAGAGGCAGGTTGAAGGTCTGTTCGTCCATGAGATACTCCCTTAGACTTCTTTGTCCGCGTGGACTTCTCTTTCTCTCTGACATCTCTTTCCCTCTTAAGATGGGACTTCCCGAAGAAATGACATCTCTGAAAATGGAAACGGGGTTGCAATGCCTCCGCATGTCGAAATAAAAGAACGCATTGTACAAATTCAAAAGGAATACAAAATAAATAAATTTGCATCACAGAAAAAAATATATATCAAAGGAATACATTATACAAAATCACAAAAAAAGAATACAAATTGAATACACAGAAAAAAAATACCAAGAGAGACTGTAAAAATGTACATAGATCGATCTTTATCCGAAAAAAACTAATTTACAACAATCATGATTATAAACACTGAATTTTAAGAAGAGGGCACATCGGCCTCGGTTCTAAAAATAATTGTAAAGTTTATTTACATACAAAAGGGTACATTTTTATGACCTAGATTTATTTGGACATATTTATACCCCCCAAAAATTCTAAAACAATAGTAGGCTCAAGATTCACTTGGGAGGGAATCTACCGGATTTCGGCTTAAGTTATCAGCCATGCCATTCTCAGAGCCTTTTACGTACCGTATCCTAAACTGGAATTCTTGGAGGAACAAACTCCACCGCATTAATCTACTATTGTTGGTTTCAATCTTTTGGAGGTGCAAGAGTTTGTGATCCGTTTCGATTACGAATTCCTTTCCTATGAAATACCTGTCAAATTTTATAATTCCCTATATGATAGCGAGAGCCTCTCGCTCAATCACTGCGTAGTTATTTTCGCGCGGTAATAACTTTCGGCAGTCGTAAGCAGTGGGAAAACTCTTATCATTGATTCCGTATTGAACTAAAACACAACTGATACCGTCGTTGCTCGCGTCCTTCTGGATGACAAATAGTTCGGCGAGATTAGGCAACCGTAATATCGGGGCCGGTGCGAGTTTATCCTTAAGTTGTTTGAAGCTGGTGATTGACAACGGAGTCCAAACTAGTTGTTCCGTGGCCTTCTTCTTCAGGAAGTCGTAAAGGGGAACAGAAAGGGTGGCACAATTAGGAATGGATCGCCAATAAAAGGAGGCGGAACCCATGAATGACCTTAACTGCTTTTTGTTTGCATGTGGCGACATTGTACACGATGGCTTGTATCTTTTCTTCCTCGAGGGGCTAATTGATTATTCCCTATACGGAAGCCTAAGTTATCTATTGTATTAAAAGCCAAATGGCATTTGCTCGGACCAATTGTTAAATTATGATCCCTGAGCCTTTACAGCAGCGCATGAAGAGCGTTCAGGTGCTGGTCCCATTCATTTGTAGCCATGTAAATATTTTCGAAATAGAATGATACGTGGGGTAGCCCATCTAAATTCGTCTCATCATCCTATTATAGTTACTGCCAGCGGTGACGAGCCCAAATGGGAGCCGACGAAACTAAATTAACCCCTTTTCGGTCGGAAAAGCGGTGTACCTTTTAACCTCTTCCCGCCATGAGGTCTGGTAATAGGCTTTACACAAATCTAGTTCTGAAATATACTTCGATTTCCAAAATAGATGGAGATTTTTTTATCGATGAGGGGAATCGCTTCTGCGTCGAACACAGTAACGGCGTTTAGTTTTCTAAAGTCAATGCACATCCTATAGGAATTATTGGGTTTCTTGACCATGAAGACGTGGAAACCGTAATCTAATTTTGACGGCTCGATTATCTTGAATTTAACAACTTCTCAACTTCAGGATTAAAAGCTTCTCTTAAATGTATGGGCAACAGATAAGGCTTGGACCTAATAGCCTCTTGGGTGGTCAATTGAATATCGTGCTCAAACTGAGTTGCACAACCTGGAATGTCTGAGATGACGTCCCGAATTGATTTAGGAGAGATGTGAGCTGGTTTCTCTCAGCGGACGATAACTAGTCGCTTATCTTGAGCTCAGTAGACGAGGATTCCATCACATCTGTACGAGCAAGGGGTATTCGCTATCTTGCTCTACGCATGCAATTTGTACTAAACTTAGAGGGTCCAGAGGATAATTTGATTTAATGGCCGATTCTTCGTCTATAGCCAATATTTGCTTAACTCCTGCGCGCCGATGATATTTCTTAAGGAGGTTTATATGGAAAAGCTTCCTCCCATTGGGTGTTTCAACCAAATAATCGACGGGACAGCGTTTCTCTATTATTTGGTAGGGGCACTTCCAAGAGCTTAGCAGTTTATTATTGTCGGTCAGGAGCAATAACAGAATTTCCTCACCGGGTGTAAATCTTCGATCTTTGGACTTACAGTCGAAGTAAGTCTTAAATTTATTCAGATTAACGTCGGCATTTTGGTAGGCGATTTCGGCGCATTCTTCCAACCTCTGACGGAGTTCGATTAGGTACGAGTATGATGATTGTACCTCCCGATCTAATTTTTGGTTAGTGAAAAGTTCGTTGAGAGTGCTTAAGGGGCCTCGACGTTCCTACCGTAAAGTAACTCAAATGGCGCGAACCCCAAAGTGCGATGTGGTATCTCTATATATGACAGATAACAATGCCATTCTCTTGGCTGCTCGGCGCAAATCTTCAGCAGAATGGGCTTGAGATTCCCATTCAGCCTCTCATACATACCATTTCCAGCGGCGTGAAATGGGGTGATAAATAAGGGCTTTACCATGAGTAATTTTCCTACCTGCTTCATCAAATGGAGGTAAATTAACGGCCTCGATGAGACCATATTTCCTTTGGTAATCCAACACAGGAAAAAATGGAGATAAGGGCTTCGGCACACGAAATACTGTCGATCTTCTTGATGGGGACAGCCTCGGGAAAACTGGTGGCAAAATCGACCAGAATGAGGACATAACTATGTCCCTCACTAGATGGTGGATGAATTGCTCCAACACTTGTGAGCGGATGGTCACGGGTTGAGACACCGTGGGTGAAGAAACTTTGGGGCTCTGCCCAATCAGAGCGGCACAAAACTTGATGGGGGCTGCCACTACTTCGGCCCAGTCAGTGAAGTAGGCGCAGTCTATATGGCACTTAACGATGGGTAACCGAATAGCGCCTCCAAGGAAATCATGCACGATGGCGAACCGATCGTGGTCCTGAGCTACAGGTGGGAGTAGCTTATCAGAAACCACGATACACGTGCAACTGGAATCTCGCACTAGGGTGGAGATACGGCAGGCGTTCACCACACCAATCTTGTATTGAAGGCCCCCAGGGTTGCTTTTGTTGAACAAAAAGTTCCCCCTGGTGCCCGGCAGGACCTGGTTCGATCAAAATGAGAGAAGCTTCCTGTTGAGACGGGCTCTGAGAAGGGGTGGCACTCACCTCGTGCACCTGGTGGGAATGGTTATTCCTCAAGTGAGAGTTTTTAGGACAATTTGTCCTCATATGACCCTCGATCCCGCATGAATATCTCACAATTGTCCTCCTGGGGAACGCTGACGAAGGGGAATTAGAGGAGAAAGGCTGGACTTCTCGTATGACGGGTATTCGAACAGGCTTCTACTTAAAATGGCCTCTCAACTTGACAAAATTTTCCTTGTTGCGAGCCCCGAATTTATGCTTATTTACTTTTGATTTGGGAGAGGATGGCTCCACTTTCTTCCCTTCTTCGGGGTAGCAATTGTGGCTTGCTGCATAGAGGTCAGCATCTTCTATGCACTCCTTGAAACTAATGCATCTTCTGCCCTTGAAGAACGATCTGATTTCTGACGCAAGTGATGCCAAAAGTTAGTCCTTAAGAAGAAAATTGATCATAGCATCGTAGTCATGGGGCACATTTGATGCGACAAGCCAGAAATTGAGGTGCCGTTGCAGTGTGTACCCGAGCTATCTGAAGGTTTGATTGAGCTGAATTCTGCACTGCCTAAACTTCACACGGTAAAAATCTGTGGTCATATTATAGACGGCAAATAGCTCAGCTTTCAACGAGGAATAATAAATTGTTGCCTCTGAGGGTATGGAATTGAAAATATCCCTTAGGTGGGTGTTCAGTAGGGGCAACAATTTAGCTACGCCGTCTGATTCTATGTCCCAATAAATTATTTCGAAGATCTTCTCGAAGTGGGTTAAATATGAAGCGAAGTCTTCCATTTCTTTGAATACAGGCAGTTTGGCAGATGCTGGTTGCTGGATTTCAGTCCCAAAAGTGATGGATAGGGTTTCGTTTCTCGCCTTTTCATCTCTAATTCATGCAAACGAATTATCTCCCTTTCATCTCTTTCCTCCCCTGCTGCTCTCTCTTCTTCCTGGATATAGGACATTAGGTATTTTCCAGTTAGACACAGTGATTCTCCTTGTGCCTTAAAAATTTCGAACGAAGACATGATGTCTTACCTGTTCACACTTAAAAAAAATAAATAACGCACACTCAACAAGAGGATGCAGGGGGTTTGTCGAACCTGAATTAACTGTGTTTCACTAGCGCACATATGAGCACTGACGGAAGAGCCAATGGGTTTTATTTGACCCAGTATTAAACACACACAAACAAAAAACACACGCAAAAAGAACAGTCTTAATTCGCACGAAGCGAATTCTGTGATTGAGTGAACAAGTCTTGACGCCTACCCCTAGGTAGGTCAAATAAAATCGAATACAATTTCTATGAATCTTTCAAATGGAAGAGTATACGGGGCCAAAAGAGCAGATATAATAATCCGCTTGCGAACACTAGTGATGCACAGTCACAATAATCACAAAGTAATTAACTTCAAATATTCACCGGGATCGTGTATCTAAATTTGCAAATAGTTTAACAAGAAAATTATTGTTTCCTTGATATCCAGAACCACAATCTTAAAAGCCTTTAAATCAAAACCTTTTAACGACCCTTAAAAACCTGTCACTAGTTTAATTAATTATATATATATATATATATATATATATATATATATACATATATTATGTCGTAGGTCAGATAGGCTTCACTGACCTTCGCTTCCCTCCCTAGACGCAGGGGGGAAGTCCCTTTAAAGTACGGGAGATATTCGAGGGCGTTTATGCCGTTGGCCGACTTAGAAAATAGATCAGTGGCTGTTTATATGGTTCAGGGATTTAAACAAGAGAAACAAAAATAATCTTTACTATTATACAAACAAATAACAAAATTTAACAATAATTTATACACTATGGAAAAACTAATCGTTCAGAAAAAGGAAATTAATTTACAATGAATGCTTCGGCACGAGCTGAGTAGCACAATATTTATCCAAAAGGAAACGGGAGCAGATGAGGTGAAGCTTCGTAGTCGGAAAGCGTCACGCTTGTTCGACGGTGATAGATAAAAATGTAATAGGCTTACGATTTTTCAAGAGGGGGAGGGTGACTCGAGTGGTTGTTCGAGGGAGTATCCTTGCAAGGCACGGAGCGAAGCGTGTTATTCCAGAATGAGTCCTTATGTCCTTGACTGCTGTAGTTCTGAACAATTGGTTTCTTACCTGCGAATCCTTAGGGTACCAGAAAGTCGCTTGTGAAGTGGCACGTTGTGTCCTTTGGCTGGTTCCAATTAATCCTCGTGATAACTGTTTGGATACTACGTGAGCAGTGCCTGTCTCCTGGTTGAATATTGATCCTCTCGTTTCCGCGCTGGGAAATATATACGACTTCGCCGGACGCGATTCTGTTTGCCGTCGGAAGTGAGTCCCATTACGATTTAAGACGCGGCAAGTAAAGGGTGAGCACCCTCTTGCTGGTTTGGGTTCCGGGCTCCAGTTTGACTCGTCTCGCTTCGTTATCGCCCTGAAAGTTTACCGAAAGACGCCTGTAGAAGGTCCGTTGGTCCCTGAGATACCCTCTTAGGCCTCTTTGTCCGCGTGAACCTCTTTCTCTCTGAAAGGGATGAATACCTGCTCCCTTGCCTCATTGATTTTACTGCAACTTTACAGAATTGTTCAGTATTTTCCAAAATCTTAAAAAAAACCCTATTTTTCCATATACCAATAGAGCCATCATCCAATGAAAAATTGGTTATGATATCGCCTGGGTCTTTATGAATTTTCTGTTCTTCCTCAAGGTATGTCCAACTCTTTTCTAACATTTCAACGGTATATCAATCATGTTTTGCGTGACTTGAACTTGTTTTCTTATGTGTCAATAATCATCTCATTGGAGGAGAAAAAGAAATTTTAATATTGAAACATCTGCAGCAAGTTTGAACGGTTAAAATGGCATGGTTTGCACATCAATATTGAAAATTGTACTTTTTAGTAGTCGCTTGATATTTTAGGATATAAAGTTAACTTACAAAATGATAAGATAGCCACTATCAAAGATTATCCTAGACCGAAAAACATTGCAATATCTACAGAGATTCCAGGGTTTAGTCGATTTTCTTCGTAGATTTATTTTAAAATACTGCCACCTCTCTCATTCCTCTCACACAACTGTTAAAAAACTCAAACAAGCATATAATTCGCCTTCGCCTTCTACTCCATCCAACAAGAAATAGTCCATTCCCTTTAATTACGGATTGCAGATTCTATTTTTTAAAGTACGAGCGAAATTTGGAGTTTGTCTAAACAACTATTCGTTAGCTTTTAAAACTGGGTGTGAGTGATACTATGTTTTTTTTTTCAACAACGAGATTTACTAACAAGATGAAGGCATGGCCATGGGCTCACCTTTACCAACAGCTTTTTGTGTCACCATAAAACACGGTGGCTAGAAAGCTGTCTTTTACAATTCAAAGGTACATTGATGATTGCTTCTTGATTTTTAGGCACAAAGATTATGCACCTTTATTTCTTAATTTTATTACCAAGAACATCAGAACATAAAGTTTTCAATGGAAACAGAAACGGTAAACAAAAATTATATATATATATATATATATATATATATATATATATATATATATATATATATATATATATATATATATATATCTGTGGAACATCAAGAGTAACCGATGCCTATGATGAACTATTTACATTGACAACAACTCTGCCTATGGTTTTCCAGGGAGTCTTCAATACATTTCACTACTTTCTCTCTATTCCGTAAGCTTTTAGCTTGATCAAAATTATTTCATGTGGAAGAGTACATAAAAAGTACAGCTATATTTTTGTCAAACGTAGTGATTGATTCGTGAAAAAAGTAAACAAATTAGTTCAACAAGCGTCTGTTTCGGTGTGTTATTTATTAAGTTAGTAACTTCTAGAGATGCACGTTACTATCTCTAAATACCCAGGCGAAGAGTTTATCAACGACCGAATTAGCTGAGACAAGCCAACAAATTCTAGGATCAGTCACATTTTACTCTCTAAACTCGCTAGGATCTTTTCCTTCGTTAATAGACGCTTTGAAAATTGTACAGAGGGATTCAAAAGCTTACTTCCTAATTCTTTAAGGTAGATCATATAGATTTTATCGGGATCCGAAACTTTGGGAAATTTATTTTTTTCACATACAATCTATATTCACTTTTGGTTATGTCATTATTTGAAAGAATATATTGCGTCTTGTATTGTAGGTAAAGAATTTATATTTTCGAGAATCAAACATTCGAAAAATGCTAATTTAATGTCGTCACCACTTGGTTATGGTCATCACTAAAGGCACCAACGGCATCTTGAAGGTTAAGTATATACTCTATAATTACCTTACGTTAAATCGTTTGCTCTCATCTTATCTTCCAGTTAACAAAACAAGACTAATAAAAAGGTACCAATACGAGTGTCAATTCATGAAAATGAATATTGAGGGGAATTATGAATTTTAGGGATGTTTTCAACGCAAAGAAATTTAGCCTAATTTAAAAGTTTTAACCTAATTCGGAAAATATCAAAATAAAATATTTAATGTTAGGGATTAGATAACATGTTTCGTGAACATTTTTATGAACATTTAGATGGAATAGAAATATGTGATCGAGTCCTCGAGGGCTTCGCCCAAGTGTATACTTTCTGCTAATTTCTCTTCATTTGTCAACATTTAGTCTAGAATATTTTGGGGGGGTGCCAGATTTTCTACCTTTTGATGTAATAAGTTACCATTTATAAATACTAGAAGTTCATTTCCTGCATTGGTCAACATTTCATTTAGAAAATTAACGTTCGGAAAATTGAAGTTATCGCATATGACCATTGCTTTTGTGTATTAACCAAGAAAAAGTTTCAGAAAGAATAAAATCGTATTCTTCCGTTCACTGTTTTCCTTGGTGGCTTATAGACCATGACCAAAATTATTTTAGTACTATTGATCACGTACTACACAGCTAAAATCTCAGACATAATATTTGGTGTTATATCTAGCATAATCGCTACTAGGACTTTTTATGGAAAAAATAACGTCTATCTCTTTTCCCTCTGGACCTATTCTTTTTAAAACTCTTAAAGCGAGTTATGTTAAACTTTACTAAGTTACCTTTTAGAACTCTCTATTCATATCTCCGTAACTACTATATTATCAAAATTCTTATGCAGCTAAGACCTTAGATTTATCGATCTTTTTCCTCAAACTCCGCCGCGTTTGTGTAAAAACATTACAAATTTCGTGATAGATTTCAGAAACTTTGATTGTGTGTATGATTATTACGTTGCCGTTAACATTATTCTCCTATGCAGGCATGAGGGAAAATACATCAAAGTCTTCCTAGTCTCACCGAGGGTACCCTAGTATAGTGTAGCTTCTATCCTGAATAGCTTGCTGTACTCGTAAATATCGTCCTTTAGATTGATGAAGTGTACCACTTCTTCCTGGTAGAGAACGCTAAACGCGTTCTTAATGAGGAACAGTTTGCCTGAGAAAACATTGCTTGCGCATAATCTCTGGGGGATATTGGTAAATATGTACTACGTTCCTAGTAACTGGTACTTTGCCACCAGTTCCCCGGACCTTGTAGATAAAACATTCTTAATGGTAGGTTGTGCCATCTGCCCCTCACATCCTCCAACCGAATGATGAAATGCACATAAATAACAGAATGACAATCTCTGGTAAACCACGAGGCACCAACGACCATAGACTGCGCGGTTCCGCGACAGGACTATGTGGATATCAGTACCCATGTAGGGGGCACTAGTAAACTATCGGCAATGCTCTGATATATAGGTGAGTGTGGGTGTGTAGTGCTGAGGGTGCATTAAAGGAATAATAACGGTTTGAGATTGGTTATATGCATGATGATGAGGGCGGAGCTTCTTACAACATGAAGCTACGTTTAAGAGGCTTCATCAATAAGCGTCCACTCTTGATGCCCCTAAACTGTTTGTGTCAGCGCTCAGTGAGATCGAACTCGTGCCATGGTGCTAGTCCTGCGTCGTATCTAAGTACATAGACTAGCGAGAGCTCAAAATATTATTAATTGCTATATATACAATATAAACTATATCTAGGGATGATCCGTCTATCAATTTGTCTACTAAATTTACCAGATCCTCAACTCTGGTTTCCAGATAGCAATTTCACATCCCGTTGGTTTACTTAGGACGACTTCCTCCAGTTCACTCTAGTAATAGAGTCCCCATCAAGCAGGCTGATGCTCTCTCGAGTGGCTGGATCAGGCTGGATCAACCGCAGTTAGTGGCATTCTGTCATCTTCGCAGTCCCCACCCCCCTCCACCATGCGTACCGTGCGCCTACAATGCCAAGCCGTCTCCTCCTTCCCCATCGAAACGCAGCCCCTGCAACAACTATTGTAGGGAAAGATTTCAACTCCTAACACCCGCTGAAGCTATCAGCCGATCCATCGAAATAAGCTATCAAAAAGAGGCCCCTACTTAACGAAACAGGCTCGTTTTTTGGGAGCTTTTTTGCACAGAAAGTAAACCGTAATTAGATAGAAGGTAAAAGTGAAAGAGAGAAAGAAAAGAGATTGTTTTAGCCTGCCGGAAGCTAAAAAGAAGTAAATTTCAAATATTTGTAACAAATAACAAGTTTGCTAATGGGAAATAAAAGAGTTGCATTTTCCATATTTATTTTTAAGTATCTAATAATAAAAATGAGTGATTAATGAGTGGATAAGACTCATTCATAGATTGAGCTGAATGAAATCGACTCTGTACCAGCTATTGCCACCCTGAATTTTGGAAAGGATAAAAATAAGTAAATAAACAAGTTAAGAACTATAGTGAATTTATAAAAAACAAATATGTATGTTGAAGGTAACACAAAAACGTGATAAATAAAAGACAAATATGTATGTTGAAGGTAACACAAAAATGTGATAAATAAAAAACATTAAAAAAACGAAACTCTTAATCAAAATAATTTGGTGACTTAATGATGTAGCTTGACCTATTGCGCGAAGTCGTTTTTGTTGATTGAAGGTTCCACCACTCAGTTGACCCCACAGAGTTTGGTCAAGTGAGCCACGTTGTAATGTTGAGGCCACGTGGACACAGTGGCGTGCCTCTGAACGATTACAAAAGTGACGGGCAAAGCGATATGATGCGAGGTAATGAATGCATAATAATAACTCTAAGTTAGATTTTTATATGTTCAGCAATGACTTGTGCCGTTAAGTTTGAGCTTAAGTATTTTGCCCTGCGACCATTTTTCAACAATAGCAAGGGGAGATTAGTATGTGAGAGGATCTAAAGGAGTTGAAGCTTGTTTGTTGACAGGCTAGCTAGGGTCTGATACACATCTTAAGTATGTTTTGTTCGTATGTAAAGTATGCATTTGTGTAAATTTTTTTATAGGAATCTAGGGCCTCTTGCAATCTAATTAGCTTCTATATATATTTTTAGATTACTGGGGTTTCGAAAACATCTGTGTAAGATATCTATTTGGAGGTGACTGGGTATTTACTTTCCCCAATGTTATTTTCAACGCCGGAATGATTGGAAAATTCTTTGGGTATCTGTGTGTTTGAAAGTGTCCATTGGTGGTTCTATTATTTGATTTGGAAGTTGGGCACAGTAAAATTTATAGAACGTTTAATTTGAGATGACAATTTGATTTAAAAAAATTGTTTCTTTGCCATGCTGTAATAATAAGAGTTTGATACTGGCAATATAAATGGTTGGTACTGGCACTACAGAACACTTAACCTTCGAAAATTAAGGGTAAAGAGTAAGGAGAATGTCAAGTGTGTATGGGGAGGGGTTTGAGGTGGATGGCAGAAAATTCATACAGAAACTTGAAGTCTTTAATCAATTCTGGCGATTTATTTCGTCTAAGATTTCCACTAAATAAAATGATCAAAACATGACACATTCATGAAATAGAGCAGCGGTCGAAAATTTTTATTTGCATATCGATATGAATAAAACAGTGGAATAAGTAAGAATAAATAACAATGTTATATATCAACAAGAATTAGCAAAATACAAAAGTTACTAAAGCATTTAACATTAGCACATATAACAGATAAACAGATGAAGCTCTGTGAGAATTACAGCAACACTAAACTGATACAGGAAGTTCAGTAGCGTGTCGAGGGGTCCCTTGGCTGTGATGGGAGCATTAATTCTTCGAAGCATTCTTTCCACGAAGGTACCACACCTGAAACGTCTGATGCTGGGATACTCCTTGATGATAAATGCCCTCAGTTGCTCATTAGGGGCTGGGGGGAGACGTTTTGAGGACTCTTTCTGGTCTTTTCAAAGGTTTTAAGTTGATTCATCTCAGGAGACTGAGGTGGTTATTGCATCAGCGCGATAATTTTCTCCCGGAAATACTGTATGGTAGACGCAGACTTGTGAGAAGAAGCATTGAACTGTTGGAAAATCACATTCAGGACATTTCTGGGGAGGTATAGGGCTGAGAAAAGCAGGTAATCCATCAGGACAGCTTGATACTTCTCTGAATTCATGGTGCCATTATAAATGGTGAGACGCCCCACCACTCGACTTGACACGCAGCCCATGCCATTACAGAGTAGCAACTATACTTTACTGCTAGCACTATGCACTCTCGATTCCAGTACTCATCTCGCCTTCTGCAGACTCTAACGTTGGCTGGGGTCAAAATTAGCATCGGCCGTATTAGACTTATTTCCTACACGGTATTGTTGTGTTTTCGTCATTATCATATTATCAGACCTTGTCGACAGGGAATATCATATTAATCAACAAATATGATGTGTTATATGAAGACATTTTGAATGTACATACCGCATAATGATACCATGATTTCCTAAGTTTCAATGGCATCGGAATTTTAAATATTTAAAAAAAGTTATATAGAAGCTTGTGCTTTTATTTTGCTTCACAGCTGCATTGGACACATGCATACAAACCTGCACCAACATATTCATAGACATACCTAAGGAATAAGAAAAGATCCAGGTGTCTGAAAACTTTTGACCGCGGCTATAGAATAAAATAAATAGCTCATCTCTTCCTGGTAAGGTTATAATATATATCACATTGGTTAAATGTGTAGCAGCTGTCAATTTTGGCCATGTAGCGTGCCGAGAAGCGCTTGCGAGAGGTTTAAAATCTTCGCTTGAATGAATGCAAAGGGTCGAAGAAAAAATAAAGGAAAGCAGCGTAGGCGAGTTGCGAACACATTCCTGCATCGCAGGACCAATGTTGGAGAGCGGCGAATCTACTGCGCCATCCTGAGTCTTAAAAAACAATCATTCAAGCGAAGCTTTTAAACCGTTCGCTAGCACTTCTGAGTACGCTATACAGACCCCATCCGAGAAGCGGAGCGTATTTTGAAGAAATGAAGACTACGAACACCGATTGAAAACGTTATCCAATGGGGGGAAGGCTCCCCTTCCGTGGTCTGGGCACCATTGTAGAGAGAGGTTTATAGGAATGTCGGCGAATAAAGAAAGAGAGTAGCGAGTCGAGTTGAGAACAGTTTCCTGCATCGCTGGACCGCTGTTGGCGAGCGGCCAATCTACTGGGCCATCCTGAGTCTTAAAAGATTCATTCAAGCAAAGCTTTTAAACAGCTCGTTTGCACTTCTTGGCACGTGCGTTATAAGGCCAGAGCAAAATAAAAATATATATATTTTGTTGTCGGGTGATCATGTGAGCTAAAAATGAAACCATTGAGAGCATATGATACATAAAAAAAAGGATTATAGAATGTTCTCCGTAACATATAGTAACTGAATTGAATATTTTTCAGTCATTCGGCGGTAGTGTGTATCGAAGCGAGGGGGAGGCGGAGTACAGTGGTATAGCTAGGATTCCGTTGAATTTGGCGGGGTTTGGGAGCATCTGAACCTCGGAGCCCGTGGCGGGGAGTCCGGGGAAGCCTACCTCAGGAAAACTTTGGAATTTGGTGTCGTTTTCCTCGCATCTGGGTATATCTCAGAACCTATCCAGACCATCAAAGGAAGCCAATATCTATCCTAAATTTGACAAACTTTCAAGCAAGATTTTTACACATCAGAATGACAATCCTTATTTTTTAGGCTGCAGAATGACACATTATCCCATTTAAATTACATTAAATTTAATCAGGAAATATTATACAAGCACAAAACCCTATGAACGTTCGTTAACCAATGAGAACAACGTATATAGGTCAGTCTTTGAAATGAAATATAATTTTTCATCAACAAAAAAAGCTTTTTCATGAACTACAACAAAGCACAGATTGCAAAAAGGCTTTCGGACCATTAAAATCTAGTGAGATGACTGTAGAATGTTAGAAAAAAGAACCCTATATGTTGAAACGTTTTAGTATATTATTTAATATAAAATCAAAATCATACTAAAATAATTTTCCCAAAAGTTGAAAAAATTTCCATGACCATGGCCTAATTACCCCCCCCCATACCGTCCTAAATACGCTATTGGTGAGGTAAGTAGGAAATATTTTGTTTTCTGCTGCATTTAGCGTATTTATTAGCACAGATGTTTTCTTTGTTTTGATTTTTGTAACTTCAATTTTTCGACAAAATAATTAATTACTAGAATAAAAACTAAAGGAAAAGAGAAAAAAAATCTTTAATTTTTATTTCATAATGTATACATTTTTCTTTTTGTAACCTGATGGACACCTCCATAATTTCGCATATTTTCTTAATTTTGTGAGCGAAGCAAACAAGCGCTGCAGGCCTAGCACAAAACCCCGGTAGGGAGGGGATTTTTACCAGTGTTAATAAGATTAAATGTTAAACGATATAGATTATAAGACGTCTTATTGTCCTGAAAGGAATTATATTTCAAAATGAAAACTGCTTCCTCTATTTGACTAATTTTAACATCCCAGATATTGACAATGGGTTTGGAATTTTTAGATCAATTTTTTTTAGCAATGTGATGATCCTCCTTTTCTCGCTCTTTCACTAAAGCGCAATTAAGGTTGCCGTTTATATTGTTTAATTCTTCTAATAAATTCAATACTTTTACTCGTTTATTTTAGAGAACAGTCCGCACATGGGATTTCATATACGCAACCTATACTGGAGTCAAATTTAGTTATATTATAACTAAAGAGAACTCAGATATCATTGGAACAATAGGAGACTAGTTAAATTTAATTTTGTAGGTATTTTATAGAAGTATCAGAAATATTAACAGGAAATTTGTGAAATTTAACCTGCGACTTCTTCATTCTGTTACTAGCACAATAAACCTGTCTAACTTTAAATAAAGCCTTCTTTATAAAATCATTTTTGTACCCCAATTTACAGACGGTTCTTAGTATTAGTTCAGTAGTTTTAGGGATCAGTGAGATTTTTGTGATCAATGTCTCCACAGAGACTATCACGCCGGCTGGAGCAAGCCAATCTTCTGGCTTGCACACTCGCGGTCAAGCCATTAATCAGCGCAAAGAATAAGATGAGTCGTCTTGGATTCGCCAAGTTTTCTTCAGTGAGGAATCTAATTTCAAATTGTTTAGCTCCGATCCAACAGGAAGTTTGTTCGTCGCAGAAGTATCATGGCTTGGGACGTGAATTCAGTAGAAAGTACTTGGCCTCATGTGTACTTATGAATGTACATGCTTTGCCCATTCTGCAAGTTTCTGAAACCCAGCCTGCAAATTTCATACAGGATAACATCCCTTACCCACAGTTAATTGGATGAAGACCTTCCTGCAAAGATCCTGGACCAGATTCCCATTGAAAACGTTTGAAGGACACTCGGAGAGAAGTCTATAGCAAGGAATCGGTAAACAGTACAAGAAATCTGAGAAAGTCTTCAAGAGGAATGGACCAAGATTACAGATTACTGCGAAAGTTAACCACGGTAATTTAAAAAGACAAAAAAAAAAATAAAACCATACAACCGTGCCTTAATCTTAATAAATGGGGATTTTTTTTTTTCAGAACTTCACTATTTCTCATTCTTTATCTTTTTAAAGTTCCTAAACTTTCATTAATCCTATTTATTTTAAATAATTTCATTTTCTTTAAAAAAAATTGAATGACCATTCACAAAATTTACTCTTTTTTAAAAAAAAGAAATATCCCGATAGAAGTAATCTCCCGAAATGGATGAACTTTTTGAAAATAAATATGGAAATTGAATGTTGTGGAATTTTTTAAAACAAAATGAATTACAAATGGTGAAGTTTAGAATAAAATGAAAGAAAAAGAAATAAAGGCATTACTAACAGTGATTTTCCATTTTAATCTTTTGCCGGAGGAAAGAGGGCAAATCTCATTCTCTTTTTATCTTTATATACCTACTACACATTTCATTCTTCTTATATCAACTTCAACTTCAACTAAATATGTTTATATTAGAATTATTATCATATAATATCTGAAAAGCTGATTTCCACTGACTCCTAGAAGCTTTAATACTCCTACTTCGACTCATAGCTTTTATCTTCTCCACACAATTTCCCTTTTCCACATTATTAACTATCCTTATATTTTTCAATTGATTATGTATTTGGTTATTAATTACGTGATTAATGTAAAATGTACTTTTTTTATTTTCATTACTTAATAAATCTTATCTTAAGTTATTAGAGCAAATTTAGATCGGAAAAAAGCTCTAGAGGTTGTTTTTGCGTATTTCAAAAGAATTCCGATTTTAGAGCAAAAGTCCGTTGCCAGAGTCGGATATGCCGTAGGGCCACAAACCGAAGTTCTGCAAAGGAAGTGCAAGTAAGGTTCGGCTTTTGTATATATATATATATATATATATATATATATATATATATATATATATATATATATATATATATATATATATATATATATATATATATATTGGTGTGCAAATTAGTTCGGACAGTACCAAATATTTGGATTATTTCCTAATATTTCTTAATTTTTGGCAACACTAATGAAGTTTTTTTGTTTTCCGTGCAGAACAGTGCACTGGTAACATCTGGCAACTGTTTAGTTGAGCCTTAGCTACACTAAGCCCGACAGTGCTACACCAGAGCTTGTCGTTCATGATTATCGCTGGGAGTGTGATCCGTGGTGTACTTGGTTCTGCCGGAATATTCACCTATAAATTTATTATGGATATCACACTCAAGAAGCGTGTAAGTATTATAGCTCTTAGAAAACATGCTGGTTTTATTATTATCAGACGGATTTCTGAAGAAATGAAGGTAGTAAAGTCAACTGTTGGCGACATTATGAAAAGAGCTGAAGACACTGGTGAACATTCAACACTGCGACAAGGAAAATGTTGAAGAAAACGAAAGACAACACATCACGATGACAAGGCTCTCATCAGAAATAGTGTGAAGGATAACAAAAAAAAACTAGTAAAGACCTCCAGAGAGATTTGTCTTTAGCTGGTATAAATGTTTTTTCGACGGGCATGCAAGTATGCTAGATGGAATGCAGCTGACTGGAAGAAAGTTAGGTTTTCAGATGAATCGCATTTTTAAGTACATGGGCATAGGTCAGTGGAGGTAAGACGAAGCAAAGATGAATCACTTCAGCCAGGACACATTCAACAGGCGCCAAAATACCCACCTAAGAAGATGTTTTGGGGTTGTTTTAGCGCTAAAGTCCTAGGGCGGCTCGTTATTATTGAGGGAATGATGAACAGCGTTAAATACAAGGCAATCCTGCAGACTCACTTGCTTCCTGCGATGCAGAAAGACTTTTCTGATGGAGGCAGCAGGATCTGACTCCGTGCCATACTTCCTAAATAATGCGCACATTCTTCGAAAAAGGTGGACTTACCGTTATAGATTAGCCTGGGAATTCTCCTGACCTAAACCCAATCGAGAATCTATGGGCTATAATTAAACGTAGAATCGAGACTACCGACTGTTCGACGATGCAGAAGATGATTTGTGCTGTTTAGCAATGCCTGGTACCATAATGAAGAACTGGCAGAAATGTGTTCAAATTTGGTTGAATCTATGCCAGAGCGAGTGAAGCAGGTTCTAAAAGCAAAGGGTGGTAATATTTCATATTAAATGTACCATTTATCTTATCATTGACGAATTCTTTTCAAATATAAACAACAATCATCAAATAATTGTATTATTTCACCACTGTCAGAATTAATTTGCACACTACTGTATATATATATATATATATATATATATATATATATATATATATATATATATACAAAGAAAGCAACTACAGGATCTGCGGGTGATAATACAACCACCACAGGGCTATGCCATTTTTATTTTCTGCCTTTCAAATAAAATTTGAAGACAGAAAGAAAGATGCAGAAACCTGGTGTAGCTGACTATAAATACATATAGTACAAGAAAATAAGAGTTGGACGCGAATGAGCAAATGAGACAAGAAACCGGAGCTTTTTAAAGGCAAGAGAGAGGGACATTAGAAGAATCCCTCTCTCTTGCCTTTAAAAACCTCCGGTTTCTTGTCTCATTTGCTCATTCGCGTCCAACTCTTATTTTCTTGTACTATATCTATATATATATATATATATATATATATATATATATATATATATATATATATATATATATATATATATAAAGTTAATTAAAATGGGACTAGTTTAGATATGTAGTTGCTTCCCATACTCGTATCATCTTCAGCCGTAAACTAAAAGAAATTGACAAAAAGTCTGAAATACTGGAATATATAATAAGACGCAACTGAAATTAATCTGGAGGCGATTAAAAATATCCTTTAAAATTAAGTTTAAGACAAAGACTGCATTTATGCAGTCCTACGAGAGGGTGCCTCACAGGGAGACGTGCCGATCTTGGCCTGGTCACTTGCCGAAACGGCAGTGGGTTCGTCGGTTCCCGGAGCCCCCGCGGGGTGAGGAGAATCTTTAGTCCTCCTAGTCTTCGTCTTGTTTCTTTTCGTTTGGGGAGAGGAGGATGAGGAATGAGCCCGCTTCTCTTTACCGCCAGAATGAGTCCCTAGGTCTTAGCTGTCAGAGGGGCATTAGCTGGGATGGAGGTCCCTCCTCTCCTTTAAGTCCTCGGTGCCCGAGCCGTCCGAGGGCAAACTTTCCACAGGGATGTACTTAGGTTCGTTGTTTAGTACCTAGCCCGGGTTCGACCCCATGGAAGATCCTCCCGTCTGGGGTTGGGTCACCTCCGGGATCAAGTCCATCTCAGGGTCGGCCTTCGTGTGGTCATCCCTCCAAGGCATCACGGATCCCACTCGAGGTATCTCCCGTCGCAGTCAAATCTCTGGCCGGCGAACCGACTTCCATCGGGAAATGGAGGAGTGCAGTCACGCCCACCGCTAGCAATGTAAAGATACCTTATTGAAGACTGCAGGGGGCGTGGCCCGACTTTTCCCAGTTTCTCTTGCACCGCTAAAAAAGCTGGTCCTATCGATTCGTTCCCACAAGAGCCGTCAACTATGGACCCCTTGCCTACTCTGTTGGCAGTCCCCTTTGGTAGAATATTGGGCACTGCAATTCATTAAAAGATCGAGTCGTCTATGGGCTACTCTACAGACGAGGGGTAAAGAGAAAACTGCCACACCCGTAGCTCTAGGAGAGGAGTAAGCCTTCTCATCGTTAGATGTTTGGAGTCGCAAGAACTGAGGGATATTAAGCCCCTCCTAAATAATATCCCACCATTCAGTTACCCTCGGCGGCCCATCGTGTGTTTTACGTGTGGCGTGCCCGGACATGTAAAAACCAAATGCCCCCAAAACTCTCACCTTCGCTCTTCCCCCATCCAACAAGTCCATCAAGTCAATGCTTCTCTCTCTCTCTCTCAACCACCTGCTAGTCCAATAACTCCAGCTTCTGCTCAGACTAATGGATCCTTAGGACATCACGGAAACTTTTTATTCAATAAAAGCTGCCCCGGTGGGCTTGAATTTGAAGAAGGAACTGTGAATGAGTGCCGGGTGTCAACCCCAGCAGGACAATCAAGTTTCTGTTGTAGCCCAAGGTAAGTTATATATCTCGTTAAAGATGACCTCCTTTACCGTTCTACCTCGATCGAGGATGGTGCTAAGATTTGCTCCCTTTGCATCCCCCGTATCCCCCGTTCTCATTTTCGCAGGTTCTTCGTCTTGCCCATGCTAAATTATTGGCTGGCAATTTCAGCCACAATAAAAAAGCCCAAAAATCTTTCAATATTTCTATTGGCCCGGGGCTGCCAAAGAGATTGTAGAATTTTGTTGATCCTGTGATATTTGCCAAAAGACCACGGCAAAAGGACGGATCGCACATGCCCCCTTCAAAGGACCCCCTTTATTCCTGAACCTTTTTTAGAGTGGCTATCGACTTGATTGGCCATATTTACCCACCGGGGGGCGAAGGACACTCTTATATCCTTACGCTCGTTGACTTTGCTACGAGGTTTCCTGATGCAGTTCTCCTAAAAAGAATCGATAGCATAACGTGTGCCGAAGCATTAATAGCTATCTTTTCTCGAGTCGGCATCCCTCAAGAGATAGTGTCTGACCGATTAGGACAATTTACTTACGAGCTTATGGAATACGTAGGAAACCTTCTCCTGATAGAACCTTCTTCACAACCCTTTTCCACCCTGCGGCTAATGGAGTCTGCGAAAAAATAAGCGGGACTCTGAAGACCGTCCTGAAGAAGCTGTGCCACGCTCAGTCTCTAAAGTAGCATCGGTATCTGCCAGTCGCTCTCTTTGCGTGTCGTGAGATTCCTCATAGGACTTTAGGGTTCGCCCCGTTCAAACTCCTTTATGGACGAAGCGTCCGAGGCCCTGAGTATTCTCAACGAATTATTTGCAAATCTCCACCTCGATGGAGAAATTAAAACCTCGTATTCGTACGTATTGGATCTGAGAAACCAATTAGAGGAATGCGCTGAGATCGCGTATAAAAATCGAGATCTTAATATGAAGAAATGCCGGACATATTTCGACGTAAAGGCAAAAGATCGACGCCTCCAACTCGGTGATGAAATACTGCTCCTCCTCCCCATTGAGCCTAATAAGCTTCTTTCACAGTGGAAAGGCCCCTTCCCCATTTTAGAAGCACGAGGACCCGTGGGCTAGTTCATAAAGACTCCCTCCTGTAATAAGTTATATCACATATACATGTTTAAACAATACCACCGCCGCGCGTGTATAAACAACATAGTCGCCTTTGAGGAAGAGGCGGTGATGGGAGCCGCTTACCCCACCCAGCCTCTCAATCTGATACAGACAGTTTTCGCCTAGTCAGATAAGGAGCACCCCCTACCTTCACTCCACGATTCCAGTGAGAAAAACGCCCCGGAACTTGATTTAAACCCCCAATTGGAACTCCCGCAAAAGGCCCAACTGGCTAAGTTATTAACTGAATTTGAGAAGATAATTTCTAAAACCAAGGATGTGCGCCTCATCTCGTACATGACATCTCTCTGAAAACACAGGAGCCTGTTCGAACTAAATCGTACTACTTGCCTGTGCCGTAGGGGCAAATAATCGACGCTCTGAATCGGTGATGAGGTATTGCTCCTCCTAACCAATGAATCTATTAAACTCCTTTCACAGTGGAAAGGCTCGTTCCCCGTTTTAGAAGGATGAGGACCCGTGGAATACCTCACAAAGATCCCCTCCGGTAATAAGTTATATCACACAAACATGCTTAAGCGATACCACCGCCGGGCGTGTATTGATAACATAGTCGCACAAAACAAAGAGGCGTTGATGGAAGCCGCCTACTTCCCGGAGTCTCTTAATCTGATACAGATAGTTTGCGTTAGGTTAGATAAGGAGCACCTCCTCTTTTCACTCCTCGGTTCCAGTGAAGAAACTGCCCCGGAACTCGTTCTAAACCCCCAATTGGAGCGCCCGCAAAAGGCTTAACTGGCTAAGTTATTAGCTGAACTTAAGAATGTGATTTCGGAAAATCCAGGATGTGTGCGTTATTTTGTACATGACATCTATCTGAAAACATGAGAGCCTGTTCGAACTAAATTGTACCCCTTGCTTGTGCATCCTCGTTCGGCCTTTAATTCAGAAGTGGAAAACCTATTAAAGTTAGGCATCATTGAGCCCTCCACCTCTGATTTCTGCTCCCCCAATGTAATGGTAAGAAAGCCCGATCAAACATTCAGAATGTGTGTAGATTTCCGGAAATTGAATTCCGTGACGGTTTTTAACGCGGAACCAATCCCGCTCATCGACCAGAACCTACACCTGTTTTAAGATGCCAAATTTATCTCAGAAATAGACCTATGTAAGGCCTATTATCAAATACCCCTCAAGGATAGTGCTAAGAAGTACACTGCGTTGCCCACGGAGAAGGGGCTAATGCAATTTAGGCATCTTCCTTTTGGTTTGGTTACTGCTTGCAGAAACTATAATAGAAGGATGCGGCGAATCCTGAAGGGCCTAGGTGACGTGTCGTTTTATTTCGATAATGTTTACGTTGTCATAAGTACATGGGAACAACACCTAGTCTACCTTCGCTTCGTCATCATGAGGTTAGCAGAACATGGATTGACCATTGGGCCTAGTAAATGTCATTTTACCTATAATTCCATTGGTTATTTAGGCTTTCATTTAAGGGAAAACCAGATGACCCCCCCAACAAGATAAAGTAAAGGCTATTGCCAGCATGTCACTTCCGCGTACGAAGAAACAGCTCCGCTCCTTTTTGGGATCCACATCTTTCAACCGGCGTTTTGTCCCCAATGTTATCGCCTTAGCTTCTCCTATTAGCGCCTTGTAAAAGAAACAATCTCCTGGTCCACTCTTGTGGAACCCCAAGGCATCCACCCACTTTGAAAAACTGAAGGATAGGCACACTTCTGCACCCAGTCTAAGACTCCCCAATCCTACCAAGCCTTTCGAAATCAGGACCGACGCGTGCAATGATGATGATTGTAGCCATCCGATTGCATACGCGAGCCGGAAGCTCTCGCGATAGTTTGGGGGGTACAAAAAATTAATATGTATTTATTGGGAAAGGAGTTCGTGATCGAAACGAATCACCGCCCTTTAGCATACTTAAAAAATAGTAAAAGTCAAAACGGTAGACTCATGCGATGGAGTACCAATTTCGCATATTTTATATTAAAGGTTTCGAAAATTGTATGGCTGACTGTCTTAGTAGGAACTCCATAAAGGAGCTTTCTCCTACTTCGTAAGATCGAGTCACCGAGGGTGTGTAATCACAATTGTATATATTTTTAAGCCTTGTCCCTCTGTATATATATATATATATATATATATATATATATATATATATATATATATATATATATATATATATATATATATATATATATATATATATATATATATTGCCTTCAATTATTTTTCTCTTTTGTAATTAATTGTGATGGTCACCATGTTTATTTTGTTTTGTGTTTTTGGTATTATTATTATTTATCGTTAACTCCTAAGTTCCACAATCTCATATGAATTGATTTTTTTGTGTTCGCGGCTATGTAGGCCCCAAGTTAAAGATTCCCCTATTAGATTGTATCCCGTCAGGTAAATCGTTTTTTCCAATCAGTATCTCTCCCATTTATGGGGAATGACATTTTCCATCCCCTATGTGTCTGGGAAATTTCATCTTAGGAAGGGAGGCGTGTGGGAGCATGAAACTCAATACGCCCTTATCACACAGAATTTCTCTGGTCAAAACAGAATAGCGCAGTTGTCTTTAATTTTGGGTGCTTTACCACCGTCTTCCCCCCAGTTTTATAACGCTGTCCCGCTCGCAAGTGGCAGCCGTGTCATTCTTCCCCCTCTTGTGGTAGAAGGGAATCTCTCTTATTTCCCGTTCGCCTCGTCGATGCCCCAAATTATCAAGGTTCATGTTTGCTTAAGCTGCGTCCGTTATCCCCCTTGGACGCCCTCGCGTGCGCAGCCCTCTGGCGACCATGGCTGTGTCTCCTATTTAAGGTGATGTCTGCAAGTCCTCAGCAGATAGATAGAACCCGAGCTTCTTGTTGTCCAGACCCTAGTATATGTCTCCCGTGAAGTGGTCCCCTCGCCCTTTTGATCACGTCAGCAGATCGTCTTCTTGTAATCCGTCTTGATCAGAGGAAGATTACGGAAAACCGTTTATATCACGGAAGATTGTCCTGCGTCTCTCTCGTCTCACTACATAGGTTGAGTCTTCCTGTCGTCCGCAGACGGATCTCGATTTTGTGATCTCTTCTCCATGGAGCTGAGGTAATATCAACCCCCTTCGGAGTCTCTCCGGACGCCTTCGCATGGAGATCCCATCGACGAAGACCTGGCTATTGATCTTCCACATCCCCAGTTTATCCTCCAGAGGTAACCTGGAGTCCTTTCCTCGTAAGTCCTACCTCTTCGTTCCCAGTCCTAAGAAGAATTCCCCATTTGGTGTAACGCCAATAGACTTACTAAATCTTTCATTCAATCCAACTTATTGGATCACTTATATATTTTCCCGGACCTAGTTTTGATAACTTTTGCTTGTCATAATATTATTTTGTCGTACTGATTATTATTTAGATTTCCATACTTATTTGTGCCCTTGTTCTTATTAATTTTATTAAAGTTTAATTTTGTAGAGGCGTTTATCTTTCGAATAACCTTTGAGACGAACCCGGCAAACGTATTTCATTTTAAAGAGCCAACCAAATATTATCGCACTCTAAGTTTCTACTTACATTTTTCTCAATTCAATTGTACCCGACCGCAGCACCGATAGTGGCTGCCTGGCGTACAGTAGTGTGTACCTTTAGAGACATTTTGGTCACACGCCTCCGTCCCTCGACACTCATCACCATTTCAAATTAACTTACATATCTACCGCTAAGTATAATATTTGTAAAGTGTTTGTGAATTTTACTGTAACTTAATTTAGGCTCTTTACGGGAATAAGGTAAGTGCTTAGCTTCATTATTTTTTAGTGGTGTGACCTTGTAAACTGAAATAAATTACGTGGTCGGAAACTTTGGTTCCCTTGCATGTACTATCAAATCAATCAAATCCCTTTTAAATTACAATAGGCTGCCTCCTTTCAAACTCATTGTCATTATCAAACTTTAACAGTTTATTTTCAAATATTCACTTGATCTTTCATCCCTTCTACAACTAACTACCACCTAACGAGAGACTTTCGGTGTCTCCTCTTCTCAATGCAAAACTATCAATCGGAGTTTGTTGCCTAACCTTAAGCCCTTTATTAACCAGTAAGGACTAGCTCCCCCCCCCCCATAACATCAGGGTAGGCCAATACTAACATCATTTATTATTATTTAGTAATTTTATGCTTTCATTTGATACCTAATTTGTTGCTTTATCATGTATAGATAAAAAGTTATCGTGAAATACATGATTTAAGGGCCAACGGAACTGGTGCTTTTGTCTGATTTCAATCCAGAAAATTTAAGGTCTATGCGGCAATGCCTTTCGACATTCTTGATCAAAATAGTTGTGATTTCTGGCCTTTTCAGGTCAAAATGCATCGGGTGGTGTACAGAAACTTATGAAAATAAGAAAATGGTTGATTTTTAAATTTGGCTACTGTAGGTTCCTTTATAAGGTAACTGACTCTGTAATTTGCCCGATCATTTTTTTGGTAAGCCACTTTTAAATTTCGATAGCTTGAATACATGACCATTCATTGTGTATGTTAAAATTCATTTGCCATGTATCCGCCTACTCAACATCTTTATCCAGATCCCGCTGTAGTTCCAATAAATTGCATGGAAAAATAGCCGTTTCCTAGTTTCTCATGTCGTGCGAATTTGAGTTTCTTCTAGTTTACCCATTATCTAGGTCATTTGTTTATGCATTGAACAAAAGTGAGCCAAATACTTATCATACAGATACTCCGATTGTAGGTGGAGCCCAGTCTGAGTTAGCCCCATTTATGACAACCCGCTGCAAAACGATTTGAGTCGATTTTTTATGAACCTAACGAATTCTCCCTTTTTTTCTCATGTTTTTAATTTTAGTAAGACTCTTTTATGTGAACGGTATCAAAGGCTCTTGAAAAGTCAAGATGAACAATTTCCACCAGATTTGTGCTAATCATAGATAGAAATCATCTTATGGAAAAACTGTAATAAATTTGTTAAATAGTTAAACACGCTCTATCACTAAAATTCCAGTTGTTTGTCTCAATTTAGAATATTTTATTAAAAATGAACCATATCCTATCTCGAATTATTTATTTAAGCGTTTCCAAATAATATAAGTTAAACTAATAGGACTATAATTAGTCTTGACGGGTTTCTCCCTTCTTTGAAGATTGGCGTGACATTAGCTCGTTTGAAATCTTCTAGGTTGACCATGTTCCCAATTGACCGGTTAAAGATAAGACGAATTAGTTCGATTAACTCGTTCTTTAGCTAATTTAAATGAGCTAAATAGACGCAATCAGGCTCCGGTGCCTTCAAAGAGGAAGAAGAAAAGTTAAAAGGAAGAGAAGAAGAAACGAACAGATAGAGGAACAACAACAACAGAATGACCTCTCGAAAAGAAAGAAAAAAAAATAGATGGCCACCTTCAATGCATATTATAAGATGCAAACAGTAGCGACTTGATTGCCATGCATTTGTTACGTTGACTGCAAATAGAACCACATATGGGAATGATATAACTCACTCTTTTTGTGTTGTGAAGTATCACTTTTAAGTGGCGAGTCATCAAGGACGACGTTTCCCGCATTTGGTACTTAAGACTCATCTCTTCAGAATTGCCTTCTCTCCCTGTAAACTTTCTCTACACTCGCTACACAACCTGCGCTCTGCAAGGGCTAACAGCCCTGAAGGGCGCATTATAAATACCTATTATTATTATTATTATTCTCCCTCTGCCAGCGAAGGCACCTATGTGTGCTGATAGACGTATAAGCAGGAAATGGAGGTAACCGGTGCTCCTATTTATACCCGTAGCATTAGCAATAGACCAATACATGAAATGCAGTTCGTTATCTAAACAAAATTACACAGGAGCTGAAGAGCAGTGGACTAAGCACTTACCACACGGTAAGTATGTGCAAACGTGCATAATAGTTAGGCGGGCCACGAAAAAAAAAAGAGTTTATCACAGCGGCTCTACTTTACCTCTTTTCATTCGTTTGCATTACACATTTATTTACATACGTATAAAAGATTTAAGTGGTGAATTCTCATGGTTAGTTAGAGAGGAAAAGAACAGAAATCTAGATTCTTTGTCTCATTTTCCTTGCTACAAATCTCGCTTGTTCAATAAACGTTCTCATTTGTGGTTTTTATGAAGTGGTTGTATTAACACTCCGAAAATACGCACCAACTCGAGTTTTAAGCATGTTAACCAACGCTATTACTATTACCTGACAAGGTAGACTATTCTACGTTTGTGTGACTTTATAACAAGTAATTTTCAGCTATAGTAACGATGAAGACTTTGTTTACATATTGTATTCACCTCAGATTTCGCTCTATCTCGAGCAGTGTCTAGAATTAATAATACTTATTTATTTTAGAATTTTAAACATTTAAAACATTTTTCCGCGTAATTGCCCCCTTGCAAGTGATGCCAAGTCTAAGGACGGAAGTCTTTGTGCGGTTTATTTCTCTTTGGGAGTTAGTTTGGTTGCCCTACGTTGCACCCATTCTCGAAGCACTGTCTTTATTTAAGGAGGGAGACCCCAAATCCACTGCGTATCTGACCTAAGGACGGACGTGAGATTTGTACAGAAGGTACACAATATCTCTCAGGAGTCTCACTTCATTGGTTTGACATTTTAAGAGTATTCGAAATTAAGACTCATTCAAGAGCTCTTTCTGAGTTAACCAACTCAAGAGAATGACAATTCAATTGGAAATCTACCTATAAGTTACGACACACTAAAATCATGGCCTATCTTCCATTTGTGTTGGTATCGCCAATTGGTCACATCCTTTGTAAAACCAGTACTATTTTTTAGTTTACAATTAAAAGGCGAATTTGGATATTTTACTAATTAAACCGTAAATCAAGGTATTTATACCGGTGTAGTATAATTATTTAGTTTACATGTAGTCGTAGCGTGGCGTTAAATATGACACCATTACATGCTTAAAACTTATGTAAATGGTTCTCCATAGAGACACATGTATGTCCCGTTCATACAGGATGAGTATTACACCCTATAAGAGGGAATGGTAGGGTGGCTACTCACTAGGGATGTCATTTTGAGTCATTTTGACAAACCTGGAATTACAAGAGAAAATTGCTTTCATCCTAAAATCAGGAGAAATCCCAGATTATAGTCTTATACATATTAAAGAATTGTATAACATTTTAGAACATCAATATTGCATGCCTTAAATGTGGAACAAAGGAAAAATTCATTATTTTACCATTTAATCGACCAAATATAGTTTAAATGCCCTTAGTATAGGAGAAAACCCCAAATAATAATTAATTTGAGGAAAAAATAGTAGTTGGCCAAAATCTATCTATGAACAGAAACAAGACATAAAAAAAATCAATTTCAGGGCAAAATTGATCTAAAATTGTAATAAATACGTTAACTGGTTCACACATTCATTGCTGTCTAATTCTCAATTTGCTGATGAAGTTCCTTACAGAAGAAGAGGCTTGTTCAGCTTCTAGCGATGTAAAGGAAACTGATTCCAGAGCATTCATCATTTTGACAATATTAAAAGTCGTTTCAACTCATGTGTCGAATACTTCTAACTCCTGGGTAAAGTTCTTATCGATGGTAGTACTTGTTCGAGTAATGTTGTATATTAAGACTAATAAATACACTTGCCTTTCTAATAGCTGATTTCCATATCTGAGAGAGTAATAATGTCATTGTTACTGCGGAGCCTTCTTTAGACTCGGATGAATCTGACGGAGTAGAAATAACCGATTTCTTTACTTCTTATGAAAAGAGGGAATCTTGTTCAGACAGTTCTTTTAATTTAAAGAAGAAAATTCCTTCTATTTTAAGCAATGTCAATTTGTGGCTACTATATAGTTTCTCCTGCTCCCATTTTGACACGTTTCCGAACACTTACCGGCTCAAAGAGTACGACATATCCAGTTTCATCTATTGGATTTTCCATATTGAAATCAATGTGTACTTATAGGTCGAAACGAAGGGTCACCACTTGTAGGTGGATTAACACTCATGGGGATAATGTCCGATAATGTCACTTAGTTATGGGATTACAAATTTATTGGGGTGTACAGGAGGAGAATTACCAATTTATTTCTGTAACCAACTTATGAAGGTCAATTAAGTATATGACTTCAAAGATGCATTCTTTTGTGATACAATTCATTTTGGCTAGCGGCTATGTTTACTCAGGATTTTCGTGGACTTCCGTCTTTCGATAAATCTATTCTGAGACGCGAAATGGTTGTTTACGCGTTTGTTTTATTGACACAGGTCATTTTGACCTTTCGCGTATTCGTACATTGTTTATCCCGCGCTCACTTCCAACGGTCGCTTGTCTTCTATAACAAATATATTACATTCCTTATTTTTGTATTCAAATTCATAGATGCCAATTAACCTATACATTCTTAATTCCTTAATCCAATTATAGACATTTATTTTATATGAGTAGAGTATGCTGGGATTTAATAAAACCACCGCGCGTCCATTTTGTGGAAGTTTTCGCTGGGCCTATTGAACCGAATCGTACAATTTGGTGCCTGTAGCCTACCTATTATATAAGCTGATCACTACAGTACTACCCTGCCAGTAATGGCGTAGGTGAGAAAATAGCGTAACATTACATAGATAGATACATATTAAATACTTACTTTTGGCACACTTAATATCCGACAACATTTACAACATACGCCCTGGGCATCGACACTTACATAAGTGCATGCCTGTACTAAAACGGGCCTATTTATGCCATGTTCTGCCATATATTACAATAATAATAAAATCAAATACATTAATATACAATTTATCCACAATTTTTTATATCCTTTTTTAGATTTCTACATAAATTATAATTATGACACTTATCAAACACGTAATAAGGCATGGCAGCGAGGCGTGTATATATTTATGCCTCTTCTTCTTTCATTAAATGTGTCACTACAATATTGCCTACACAAGGATTAGAAATGCATTTCAGCTTCTCCGGGAAAGGGGAATATTTTAATTGCAAGCGAAATTCCTTCGTTCCTCATCATTATCCTGCGCTGGCGCTAAAGCTTGGAGGTAAAAAGAGTCAATTTGGACCGGATTGACGTTCCTTGAAAGGCAGTCAGCGACTACGTTGTACTGACCACGCACGTAGGCGATATCACTGATGGCTGTCCAATGGCGTTGCTGCCTGTCTGTTTTAACACTTAATGGCGATGAAAAAGCTAATACTAAAGGCTTGTGATCAGTGTACAAGGTAACGTGGCAACCTTCAATCAGGTGCTTGAGGTGCTTGAGAGCAAGATACACCACTAGGAGTTCTCTGTCGTAGGTGAAGTATGCTTGTTGCGACCGGCTTAGCTTTCTCGAGAAGAATGTCACCAGTCGTGGCGATCCGTCTACCATTTGGTTTAGGTCAGCAATCTGTCACTATCTGGTACGGTAAACCAATGGGCGTGACGATGACGGGGAGAGCTGAGCGACAACGGGTCTGTACAGAGTCTCATAGTCCTTCAATATGGCTCTGCAATGAGGCGATAGGTGCTGAAGGTCATTGATAATTAAGGCTACCGCTGGCTCTCTAGATAATCTTAATTTAGATACAAGTTTAGTTTGTTTATCTATACGTATGCCGGGCGCACAGTCCACTCAAAGATTAAAATGTCTCAGAATATACTATGTAGACTCGCGCAATTCACCTGATTTCCCCAATTTAGCTGTTATTATCGATACATTCGCGCTCGTGTCGATTAAATTCCAAATTTTTCCCAAAGAATACATGAGAGCGACAAACTACAGGTCTTTGCTTTTTTTCGGAATGGTCACAATCGGCCTGGTATATTATGCGCACCCTAATCACTATTATTTTTCATATCACTTGGACGATTCCCATGAGGTATCGTCGAATCTCGCCGAATTATTTATATACTTTTCACTCGCATTTTTATTTGTATGGGGCATAAATACGTTAGACACGGAAACGGTACTGCGACCTATCAATTCACTACTAGTATTAATATTAAGGATGCGCACTACCAAATATCATCAGTTCATCAGCCAGTTTTCCAAGTTGTACCAGAGTGAGTTCTTTCTGAGTGGCAATTATGGGCGCAATGTTAGCCGGTAGAGACTGAATGAATTTGTGCCTCACAAGTTCTTCACAAATTCCTACCTGCAGGACAGTCCTTCGTAGTTCCTCCGAATTGGTCGAGGGTTGGCCTGTGAACGTGGAGGCTTGCAGGTAAAAATTTTGCTTTTACCATCTAATCGTTAGGAGCCGCAACCGAATAGCGTCCACTTAAAAATAGAACCACCCTAGATAGACTACAGTCATGGGCAAAAATGTTTTGAGACTACTATATTTTTTCCTATGAGAAGACTAATAGAACTATTTAAACATTGCATTTTGTTTTAGTCTGTTTGTATCGTAATTTAAAAGCGAAATATAAATAAATAAGAGCCCAGAACAATTTTATTGCTAAATACATTCAATTGATGCGCACAGTCAATATTTACAATGATGTTCCTTGTTCTTCAGGACTGCTTCAATTAGTATGGGATTGTGGGGACCAACTTTGTGATTATACGAGGGACGATCAAAAAGTTTTGCAATTCGGATATAAGGAAACGAGTTATAAGGAAAAGTGTTTTATTATTTATCAATATAACTACCCTCGACTTCAATGCGCTTGCGCCACTTGTCCCTGAGGCTTCGAATTCCCGACAACCAGAAATCTCCCGAATGCTGTTCAATCCACTCCTGGACAGCGAGCTGGACATCACCATCGTCCCCAAACCGGCGTCCACGCAGTGAGCCTTGAGCTGGCGGAATAAAAAGTAGTCGCTAGGGGCCAGATCTGGACTGTAGGGGGCATGGTTGAGCTCACGAATCCGTGCTCGCGCAGGGCAGCTTATGCAATTCTGGCCTTGTGGACTTTGACGACGGTGAAGTCGATCATGGGGCGTGAGGTTTCGTGAGGTTTATAGGGACCCAACGGGCAGAGACATTGGTCATGGCCAAATTGTCGTGAATGATGTTGATAACACTTCCATGTGATATTCCAAGTTCTCGCTCGATTTCTTCGAACTTCACCCGTCGATTTTCGAGGATCATCCTCTTCACATGGGCCACATTGTCCTCGTTGTTCACGTCTGACGGGCGTCCTGGACGGGGGCATCTTCAAGGGACTCACGACTATGGGGGAACTCCCTATTCCAGCGAGCAATGGTTGCATAGGAAGGGGCGGTGTCGGTGTACACTGCAACCGTGCGTTCATGGACCTCTTTTGCATTCTTGCCTTCCTTGGTCAAATATTTGATCACTGCGCGGTGCTCAACCTTCTCCATTGTTGAAAAATTTGTGACTGACGATCTACGATCAGCTACTGCTTCTTAAATACACGAGACAGGAGCGTGCGGCTGCAGGTCCTGAATTGTTATCACTTGTCCTAACACCCCCCACAAACAGCAATCCCCCTTCCTCTGTTTTGCCATACCGATTCGCAAAGCTTATTGACCGCCCCTCGTATCTTGAATGATATTGATCCATTCTTGTTCAATAAGCACCCGCAACTGCCTACAATTAAATAGTTCTGTTTATCAGATACCAGTTTGAATATATCTCACAAAATCTCTCTCCGGGTCCAAAAGGTTCGATGTTATTTTCAGCCAAGAACTTTGTTATTGCTTTTGCTTTCTGAAAAGGTGCGGCATCTTGCCGAAAAATATAATTATCATCCCCAAACTGGCGCTGAATAGTTAAACAAGGTCTGCTGACCAATGTCGCGTGCTCTCACTTATTTTGATTTATGATCTTACGACCTTAAAAACTTCAAATAATTACCGGGATAATCTTGGGAGGACCTTGGTAATTATATCATTCGAAAGAGAATGTAAAATAACAAAAGGGTTTCAAATTTCGTTAGAATCGACCGAATAGTTATGAAATATTGTCAAGTAATTAATCAGCTAACCTTGGGAGGACTTTGACAATTATATCATTCGGAAGAGAATGCAAAACAATATAAGGGTTTCAAATTTCGTTAGACCGACCGTTCCACCGATATAGTGAGATGTAGAGTCACCCGTAACTAAAAAGCAAAACAAGGACCGACGGACCGACAACCGACATACTGAGATATAGAGTCGCACATGACTAAGCGCACGCGGCCTAAAAGGTGCTGATAAAACACGTTTTGGTTCCATTTTTACTTTATGGTAGAGTTCTTAGGCTAATTGTTAGTGCTCCAATTCCCTTAGATGGGAAGCAGCCCCAAACATGGAGAGTGGCCAGATGCTTTCCCGTGGGCACGAAACAAGATTCAAGAAAGCACTCCCCCTTTATCCTCCTTACACAAGATCTTACAGGAGCTCCAAACAAACGCAATTGAACTTCATTAGAGAATATCCCTTTGCAACAGTCTATTATATATATTTCCTACAAAAATAGAGCCTATTAGTAAGGCTCTTTTTCACAGCCCTTCTGGACTTGAGACCTGTGCGCGTTGAAGCGTTCACACTCGCCTCTTTCCATTAGTAAGAAAGTGGGGTACTAGACGCAACCCGATCCTTAAACTGGAACCTTACGAGGAGACGATCTGTGCGCACATTTGAACTCCTTGATCGCCCATAGGATTTCTTCACAGGAGTGTAAGCAGTCTTTGTAAGGTTATTAATGATCCTAAAGATGATACTATTTGAATCAATACCCTTAGCAACTATCTCCTTGCAATTCAGGCCACTCTGATGAAGATCAACAATGATTACATGCTTTTCTTTGGAAAGAGCCATTTATTTTGTGTTAATTTTATTCTTTAGGCCCTGGTTGGAAAAGAATATTCCCATATTCCTGGCAAATGGTTAACGTGCATGTTTTTCGCAAGCCAGGAAGAGATCATCCCACTTGACTATTTTTTGCCCAATTTCTCTGACCTCAAACCTGTGCAAGTTGACGGAGAAAATTATAAGTCCTAGATTAGCTTATTTCCTGTAAAACGGAGATCGTCTGTCTTCAGCCCAGTGATGCTTCCCTAAGTTCCACTCAACGTCGCATGATCCGCTCCACCTGGAAATTGCTATCTGAGAGGCATTCATTCATAGGCTGCATTCTCTCCAATGGTTTTCGATTTAATGAAGTCCTATGATACCGCGTGACGATACGGTACAATATGGACCGTTCATTCTTTTGGAAAGAGAGGACGCCTCCCTATTTTTTTGTCTGAGTTCTTACGAGATGTTTGAATTTGCATATGGATCGGGAGAGCCATCTCCGATCTCTTAGGATAAGTGCAGGTTATCTCGCCGTGAAGTATCTTCACCATCACTCTATTTGATGTGAGCATTAATGGTATCACTTCTTTGCTGCTAAAATATGTTCTTGCTTCGCTCTATGGAGATGATTTTATGTCCTGTTTTGGCGCGCCAACCTTTGAGTGCCGGGCCTAACAAGCTCTAAACTGCGTCTCTATTTATGATGAAATGTACGTGTTTAGGCTTTCTTTGGCCTAGATCGTGGTGGTGCCTTTCGACGTCTTCTATTCATTCTTTTGTTTTCTATTTGAACGAAGTCTCGCCTGAGTTGCTCATGTCAGCAGCCTTAGGTTCTTTTGTAACCGCGCTAGATTCCTTCTGAACTCCGTAACGGTCATTATTTCGTATGAAGCAAATAGAGATACACTCCTACCGTTACTCTGTTTTCTCAATGCTTGACTAAAGATGTGCGATTTACTCTTTTGCATCCCAGAATCTAATGCGATAGGTAGATTCGATCTACTAGACCGGCCTTCTCTTGGTGACCGATACATTCCGCACGTCTCATATAGAGAGACTTTATTTGCTTTACGCAATGGACAGTTACCATGTGCTTGTATGCACAGTCTGAGTCTTTTCTATTCTCCAACTGCTTCCATTTCGTCCGCGGCCAATATATACATTGCCTATCCCGATTTGACACGCCAATTATGGCTTACGAGTCATCGGCTAGGAAAGTCCTTGCAAAGTTGGAAGTAGCTCTCCTGCCGGAGAGCTGTTAGTTCTGAATAAGACATTACCCTTTCGGATACCACCTTTGACCGTTACTCTCCAAGTCTCTACTACAAAAACTCTTCAACACCGGAGTTATTGCTTTCGTATTTGTGGATCTCATATCTTGTCACACTGATCCGTGCCAGTGTTTGTAGACTGATGGGTCCAAGTCCGAGGAGGAGTTGGCTTACACGCTATATTTTCGATGTTTGAAGCTGGTAGGGCTCTGTCGGGTGAATTGTTTTTACTTTTGACCAACGTAGTTGAAATACGCTGAGTGCCATTGAGGTAGTGGAAACCCTACGCCATCCTTTTTGCCCTATCCGTTACTCTATGTCTGCTTAGAGTCGGGAGAATGTCAAAATTGTCTTCTGCTGGAATAGTGGACATGTATGTACCTGGATGTTGCGAGAAATGAGAGCGCTGACAAGAACGCCAGACTTCCTGCGCAGACTGAGCACCCAAACCGACGTTTTTCTCTTCTCCACTCTGATTACATGGCACGAATTAGGACAGCCCTTCAGGTCGTAATGTCATTTTTTGTCATTCTAGTATCGGACACAATCGCGCGACTTAGCCTTAGCTGATTGAGATCCACTGAGCAATTCAGTCAAGATTTCTTTATCTTCCTGACGGCAAGACACTTTTCAATTGAATGTCCTATTCTGGGGAGATTCGTGTGCGTTATATATTCGAGTAATGCAAGTCTTAGTGTCGCCATCGCCTGTGGTATGAATGAGTTTTGGGAGAATCTGAACCTCCTCCATAGTATTTAATTATTTAAATTTTGCCTACACGTTCAGGTGCATGAGAGAGGCGTGCCTCATTCCGGCACATAGCTTGGGTAGTAAGTATTTATTCATTGTTGATTTTGGTCTGTGCACTCGCTGGTGGTTGCCAAAGGAGAGCGTGTAAATTAGAAACAAATCCTTCCTAAATTTTCTCTTTTTCTTCCAAACGCGATGATGAAGTTATGGATATAGTGTAGATACAAGCGCAGATCTTTTAGCTGCTAAAATCGAGATAATTTGTATCAAACTTAATCTCATTTTTTTGTCTAAAGGTCGCCAACACAACGATAACAACATTTTTCTTTTAGACACACTTTTGAGAGGATAGATAGATAAATAACAATATTTCTTTGGGACGGCTAAAAATTCTAGAACAAATATTTTGGCTACGAAATGGTAGAGAGTGAAGAGAAACATCTCCGTAGATTTTATAAGCATATGATAACTTCGTCGACGAAGACAGGACACGCCGACACGCAACAATAAAGTTTTAGAATTGATTTTTTCAGTGATCAAAATTTAATGCCAAATTTACATGTGGCGAATCATTTGGAAATAGCGATGATCAAATAATTAATTTTATATAAATATTTCTCAAATTATTAAGAAAAATTCTGTTAATTTCAGACTTCAAAATTTGTAATTTTGTTATCTTCCGCGTTTGCTTAAAACACGTAATTTGGTCTGAAATTTTGAAAGACGTGCGAAATCATTTTGGGTTTTTATTAGATCTAGAAAAGCGTCTTGGCTCAATAAAAAGATTAAAGAATCCACACAGGAACATAAGTAAAAAAATAAAATTATAAAGGGTACTAATATTGTTAAAAACTAAAATTGATGAATATTTTATCGTCGTCCTGTATAATTCGAAGAGGAGAACTGAGAGAAAAAATCTAGAGGAAATTATTTTCGAATATTAATATAACAGAAAACGAGGCACCCTATTTTGTAAAAAAAAAACAAAAAAAAAACCTATCCAAACCACGGATAGAGTTTATCTAATTCAGCACTGAAAATGAGAGAGAGAGAGAGAGAGAGGGAGAGAGGGAGTAGAGAGAGAGTTACAAGGAGTTACAAGGAAAGAAAGTTCCCTAGGAGACCTTACGGTCCATTCAAAGAGGGTACCTTTGTAGTAGCAATCGAGCGGGCACATGGCTGCTCAATTGTTTTGCGTCCCTAAACCGCCACTTTTCAAGACTTTGTCTAGTCTTGACTTGAACTGGTCAACAGATTCACTGTTGACAAATTCCACTGAAAGTTCGTTCCACTTACCGCAGATACTGGAGGTGTAAAAATTTCCACACAGATTGCGGTTGTAACGCTTCAGTTCAAGTTTGAAGCCGTGATTGCGCGTTCTGTTCTCACTCAGTGTGAAAATATCCTGGTAGTCAACATTGTCGAACCCTCGAAGTATTTTGAAAACTTTGATGAGCTGACCACGCAGTCTACGGGTTTCCAGCGAGAACAGATCTAATTCCCTTAGTCTATCCTCATAACTTTTATGTCGGATAGAGGGAATCAGTTTGGTTGCCCTAGCTTGTACGCGTTCCAGCCTTGCGATGTCCTTTCGAAACGAAGGACTCCAAAATTGTACGGCATACTCCTAGTGCGGCCAAACGAGGGAGTTGCACAGACAAAGTACTATCTCCTTGTTACGGTACCTAAATTGGCGCTTTATGTAGCCTAACATCCTTTGAGCTTCCTTCTCAGCCTCAATGCACTGTTTCGAGAACTTGAGGTCGCTAGTGATAGTTACACCCAAGTCCTTCTCAGTGTCACTCGATTCAAGAGCAGTGCCCTTAAGGATGTACTGAAATTTGGGGCTTCGGTGGCCGATATGCATTACTTTACATTTCCCCACGTTGAAAGGCATTTGCCACGTTGTAGCGGGCCGAAAAATTTAGACTAACCCCAATCGATCCAACCCGCTTCCTACACTAATCCGGACGTGAGAAATCGAAGGAGAATGAAACGGATTGTATGTACAGTCCTTTACTAACAAGAAAAAATACAATATTTACAAAAATATGGGTAAATATGCACCCAATGAGCCTATATATATATATATATATATATATATATATATATATATATATATATATATATATATATATATATATATATATATATATATATATATATGTACTAAAACAATCCTATCTTGGAACCAAATCAATCAAAAAAATATATATTAATACTAAGAGTGCATATACAAAAGGGGACAACCCAAACAAGAGACAACAAAAGAGGAGTTTTCTTACGTGGTACCACGGTTTATGATTTGCCGGCTTCCCCGGAGGAAAATCTTGTCGGTAGTCACTCTTGTGACAAAATTGGGTGTGCGGGGCTTATGGTGCCTGCCACCTCGGAGCTCAGTTGTCTTTAAGATCTAGTCAAGTACTCTTAGAAGACTTCTTTAAATATCTTCAAAATATTTTTCGTTACAGTCACTCTTGCAAAAATGCAGGCAATGTTTTTGTTTGTTTTTTTTCTTCTTTTTTTCTTCTTCTATTCTGGTACTTTAACGCTGTCTCATAAAATCTTTAACATTTAGTAGCTAATAAAAAAAACATGAGATGTTAAATAACCTTATACATACAACATGAAATCAAATACATATGTACAAAAGAAAATATAATAAAAAACCCATTCCCACTCACACACACATTCTTACAGAAGGAGGGCGAGTGTATTGGGAAAAAGGGTGGGAGAATGGCCCTTTCATACACTCACATTCGCTCCATCACACCCCTCCTTCCTTAAGCCATTCGACCACAGTCACTTACAATACACTCTCAATCCTTACTCACAGTACCTTTTATACTCAATCACATCCTTCTGCACCCATTCACACTCGTCTACTGGTCCCTGGCTACGCGTAGCAATCAGTCGGGGTTGTTCATCAGTCTTCCTGTCAGTCTCATCAACACTATTAATCATCTCGTCAACCATACTCTTAGCCCTCATTACCAGTTCCCCCATCTCACGACAGAATTCTTTCATACTCTTCCGTTCAGAACCTTCACTCCTCATACCCCCATTCATCAGCTCCTCACTCACAGCTCTCATCCAACTCAAGGTACACTCTTGCGAAACAGACAGGTCAGTCACATCCCCCGTATTCTCAACAGGCATACCAGAAACTCCTTCGACTGGTTCCCACCAGAAACCTGAAAAATCAGTTACTTCATCGTTCACTACTTCAAATTCGCCCCTACTGTTACCATTCGTAAAACCCGAAAAATCAGCCACACTAGGTTCATTCTGCCCAAACACACTATCATTCATACTGTTCCCAAAACCAGAAAAATCAGGCACAGGCAGCTCACTCACTCGTCTACTTATACCAGCCAAATCACTTACCTGTTTACGCAAAAACTCAATCTCCATTTCAAGATCTCCCATACCAGAAAGACTCTGCTCGGACTTACTTTCATTCTTCCTTTCACTCTTCTTTGTACGCTTTCTACTCCTTGAGACTAAGACTAGCTCTTTCCCAGACAGATCCATACTATCACATTCAATCTCATCATCATGCACTTTAACTCTCTCTCTACACAGTTCAGACACTGGATGACTCACCAGGTAGTCAGGAGGTTCTCTCCATCTCCTTAACTGACTCTGATGAGCCCGCACTCTCTCAGTCATACCGTCATTCAAACTCTCCAAAACATATGTCACCCCATTTTCCCAAACTCTCTCAACTCTATAAGGTCCATCAAACTTCTCACTCATCTTTGACACATTCAACCTACCCTTCACTTCTTTCACCTTCAACACTTTTGCACCTAATTCAAATGAACGGAACCTTTCATGTGCCTCACGCCATACACTCTGCTCACTTTCACTCAAACGAAACCTATCTTTCACTCGCCTTTCAAAATTCATCACAAACTGACATGGGGACATTCTAGTTGCGCTATGCACAGTTGAATTATACGCCCACAACACTCTCCCCAGACATACATCCCAGTCATTCACTGTCGTACTCATCATTCTCAACATCTCACACAAGGTTTTTATAGTACGTTCAGCCAATCCATTTGAAGACGGTACATACGGAGTTGTTCTCACATGCTCCACACCATTCTCCTACAAATTCAGCCCCATTATCACTCAGACATCTTTTAGGCTTCCATACACACATAGGAAAAAACAACTGCTCAACCACACGCGCAACAGTCACACTTCTTTTATCTCTCACAGGCGCTGCATACACAAACTTACTTTTATGATCAACCATCGCAACCATACCAACATTCCCAGCACTCGTACGCGGCAAAGACACACAATCAATCACTACCAATTCAAACGGTTCTTTCGCATCAACTTTCAACATCGGTGGTTTCACTTGCACACCTTGCACCTTTCGCTTCTGACACCTTTCACACGTAGTTGCAACATCATTCACAACAGTTCTCAGAAACGAATGGAACACACGTTCCTTCATACACTCCCACAGCTTAAACTTACCCATATGCCCATAATTATCATGCACAACCTTCACCAGACCAATCATACCAACTAAGGACATCACAGGTACATACATATCATCACCACCCTTCACATGCCTCACAAAATATACAACATCCATACAAACAACAAAATCCTTAGCATACCTTTTAAAATCACTTAAACACTCTGGCCATTCATTCAAATCAACACGCATCATTACACACTTCTTCAACTCACTAACAAAAGGACACATCTCTTGCATCTCTAGAATATCATCATCACTTAAAATCTCATTCTCATCATCCATGACCAACTCAATCATGCCACAAAATTTGACAACATTCTTCGTACACTCATTCAACTTCATCACCTCACATTCACCTTTCATAAGACGATCCTTATCAGCATCCAAAGACAAATCATTCAATCTCATAAAGTCTACACCAAGCAAGAAACAACACGGCATTTGCTCATCTTTCAGAATCACAAAGTCATGCTTCACATTCACACCATTACCCAAACTCACTTTCAGACTAACCTGTTCCCATGCCACTATCATGCCATTCCCTAATCCACTTATCCGTAACTTCACAGGTTTATGCTCACAACATCTAAACTCTTCATACTTACTCAGAATCCTCTCATTCACTAAAGACACTTGCGCTCCAGTATCAATCAAACCACAGAAAAACCTTTCACCAACTTTCACTCTCGCTTCCATCATATCAGGTCCACCATGTTCGCAATACACAGAAGGAACAAGCACACCAACAACAGCACTGATATCCACACTGTCATTAACTCCCATATCATCACTCACCACACGACGCTCATCTTCATCCAGACAATCATTCTTCTCTCTTATATATGAACACTTTTCAATCACCCAATTGTAGTGCACACTGCTCAAACATTGCAGATGTACCACATTAGGATTCAAACCCTTCATCTTCTCATCCTTGTACACAATCGGCCTTTCACCACCAAAGTGCACATAAACAATCACTCCATACAAACGACTCACTACAATCAACACTTCCTGAAATGGCGGGAACCCTTGCATACACATCGCTCTCAATTCTTTCATGAAGTTCCGCACCTTTGCCATACCAATGCTTTCAGGCTTCCTACACACTTCATTCATTACCTCCTTCCTTAAATCATCCACACTATCGGGCACTCTCACGTCTACTCCATCACTCTTCAAATCTTGCAAACCATTCCATACACTCTCAAACAAGGAATCACCACCACCCTTACTCTCTTTTCCATTCATAATCCCTTTCGGCAAATACTCAGGATCACTCACTCCACACACATTTTCATCATTCGTACCAGGATACCTTGACATCAAATCAGCCACTCCATTCCGTTCACCAGGCACATACTCAATCACATAGTCAAAGTCACTCAAATCTTCCAAAGTCCTTGCAATCCTACTATCAGCCCACTTCATACGCTGCAGATACACAAGAGGTTGATGATCTGTTTTTATCACAAACCTCACACCATACAAAAACGGACGCAACACTTTCAAACAATATCTTATCGCAGCCAACTCTCGTTCCACAGTCGAATACTTTCGTTCTGCAACATTCATAGCCTTGGATACATACCCAATTATTCGCCTGACATTCTCTCCATTCAAACGCTGCTCTTGCATCAGAAAACCTCCCATACAATACCCACTCGCATCTGTATACAATTTAAGCATTTTAGCATTTACACTATAATCTGGGTACGCCAATTCAACATCTTCAGCCGCTGCCTCTTTCAGTCTCTCATACACCTCATTCATCTTATCATTCCACTTGACAACCGTACTACCTTTCTTGCCCATCCACTCAGTCAGAGGCTTACTCACACCAGAACAATCACGTATAAACTTTCGCTGGAACTCAATCAAACCCAAAAAGGACTTCAGTTGCTTCACAGTCACCGGTTTAGGAAACATTCGCACCTTCTCAACATACTTCGGTGATTTTCGCAACCCATTCTCACTCACTATATGCCCAAGGAATTCCACTTCTTTCGCAAACCATTCACACTTCGCCACTTTCACCTTCACACCAACACTCTCCAATGTTTTCAACACATCATTCACCAATCTCATATGCTCCTCAAAAGTCTCAGTCATAATCAAAATATCATCTATAAATGCAATCACATTCTTACTCGCAAACTTACTCAACACAACATTCATTGCCCGCTGGAAGGCTCCGGGAGCATTAGCCAACCCGAAGCTGAGGTTCCGGAACTGGTAATGCCTCTTTGTGGAAGAGAAGGCAGTTACCGGCCGGCTCTCCTCAGCAATAGGCATCTGGTAATACCCCCGTACCAGATCCAGCTTCGTAAACCACTCCATCCCATGCATACTATATACACACTCAGATACCACACACATCGGAAACCTTTCTTTCACAGTCCTTTCATTCACCTTTCGATAATCCACACACAGACGCAATCTTCCATCCGGCTTACGTACAGGCACAATTGGACTATTCCATGCACTCTCACTCTCTTCAATCACTCCCAATTGCTCCAATTCCAAACACTGCTCCTCAATCTCATCAGCAACTGGACGTGGGAAATGCCTCGGCCGCTGATAGATTGGGGAGTCCTCCTTCAGGACAATCTTGAATTCCGGGAGCTTTGCAACCCCAAAATCCAGATCACCCTTACTAAGGGCTCCCTTTCGTTCAAATATCATTCGATACACATCCTCCCTTTCATACTCAGTCAAACATCCATCCAATTTCACCATGTCCTTCACCTCATTATACATCCATTCACATGTCTTTTCATTCGCAATATTCACCCTGATATCCGTGCTATCATCCATACCTACCTCAGTGACAGTGGAGAGGTGTCCTAGTACATCTCCGACTTGGATACCCCTCACCTGTGCCTTCACCCTGGGGTCCGCCTGCACACATACAAAAGGATCATTCATTCTCATCAAGCCATCAAACACACAAGCAACACGCCTTACCTTATAATATGCATACTTTCCATCCAATATCACGGTGTTCTCACCCACATTTAAACTAACATCCTTACTCCAACTCACTTTAACCGCCACCCTTTCACACTTCACAAGTCTTACATTCTCCATAGCAGTCACCTCAATACCAGTAAACACACTCCTCAAAACACTACCATCTTTCCCTACATATAACTTATACACCCCATTTTTACCAATCTTTCTCTCAATTTGATCACTTGCAGGATGCACAACCGTACGATTCATTTTCATAAAATCATAGCCCAAAATCACACCATACTCACTACTCACCTTATCAATCACCGAGAATTCACATTCATTCATCATCATACCATGCATTTGAACAGCTGACCTTATCATTCCAATCACAGGCACTCTCCTATTACCAATACCTACCAAACTACCCTTGCACTCAGACAGGAGGGCTTTCTCGCTAACCTTGTCATACACATCTTTATACACCAAGCTCGCCTTGCATCCAGAATCTATTAAAGCCAAACACTCAATTCCATTCAATTCCACCTTCACACTGAGACACTCATACTTCCTACCAGACAGCACTTTCACACTAGACAGACTTACCAACACATTACTCACACTCATGCACCCAGAGGATACTTCAGCAGGTACCCTCTTACAATTCAGTTTCCCGCTTCAGACTTTCCATTCACACCTTGCGCTCTCAGTCTAATCCAACACTTTTCACTTGAATGTCCTTCCATCTCACAATAGCTACATACATTCCTCTGGTCACGACACATCCTCGCATAATGACCAGCCTTTCCACAATTACCACAAGCATACTTCACACTCCCCCCAGCAGTTGCTCCACCATTCAACCTCGGACAATCTTTCTTCAAATGGCTATTTCTTTACACTCAAAGCACTCTTTCACACTTTCCTGGCAATCCTTTATCATATGCCCTTTCTTACCACAACCAAAACATGCACCAGACGTCCACCTACATTCTGCCAACATATGACCTTTCCTTCCACACCGATGACATTCCACAATCTTTCTCCCACCATTTGATCTCTCGTTTGCTGGGACATACCTCAGTTTCTCTCTCATATATCCGTTCCCACGCTTGAAATTCATCTGTCCCCTTCCATTCGACCACCCTCCATTTACCCATCCATTCTGCCGGCCCAGGAAGTTCGACATCACTCCAGCTGGTGCAGCCTTCAGGGCATCCCTGTAGCTGACATACTGCTGGGGTGGATGAAAGCTCCTGGGCTTCTTACCCCCAACGTTCACACTGTACCATCCATCCTCTTCTAGATCGCTTTCATCATCAAATCGTCCATCTTCCAACAGCTCCAACACATCCTCCCCCATCAACCGTTCACCTGTCAGTCTCATTCTTTCCTTTCTCTTTCCACTCAGCCATTCACTCCCCTTTCGCGGGATCGTGTCCAAAAACTTCCTCATCAGTGGTTTACATTCATTTAGATCATCATCACCATACCTCTTTCTTGCCATACTCTCAAGCCTATGTGCATACATGTTCACACTTTCACTTTTCCCCATTCGAGCCTTCTCAAATTCATTTACCCTTTTATACTTCACACTCTCTTTCATTCGTTTCACCTGTCCAATCATCCGCTTCTTCACCACATCGTACCTTGGTTCCCCCACACTTGTAATCACGCGGAAAAACTCCAATACTTTTCCCTCCAAACATTCCCCCAAAACATTCATCCAGTATCCCTTATTCTCCGGGTACTTGAGCTTACAATATCGCCTAAATTCCCCGAAGAATTCTTCCACACTTTTCCCACCATGTAACCTAAATCTATCTATCTTTGGCACTTCCCTTATCAAAATACTCTTTCCAACATTCACTTCACTCTCACTTGAGCTGCCTTCACTCTCACTCATATCAATCATACTATCACTCTCTTCTTCATCCGAGTACAATGAGTCCACACTCTTGCCTCTTACCTTCCTATCCTTCCCCTTTGCACCACTCTTCCTTCTTCTCTTGCATTCAACTCTCTTCCATTCTCCGTCCTCCCTATCACTCATAATCACCCATCCTCTCTAGACTCGCACACACTCCCATTGATCCCATTAGTCTTATCCCCTTCAGTCGGAGCAGGGGTCAAGGTCGAAAGTCCTAGGGCCGGTTCTGACCCCTTCATCATGTCATACAAGTCCTTCATCCGTTGGTCGACCTGCTTCTGTCTCTCGTCCATTTCTTTCCTCATCTTGTCTGTCTTCTCATCCATACTCATCACATCACTCTTCAATCCATCAATCACGTTCCTCAACATCATACATTCCTCCTCTTTCTGCCTCAATTCCAGCCTCAGTCTCACAATCTCATCATGGATGCCCTGTTCCACAGAAGCCATCCTCCCAGGTTAGTAACAGCGATAGACAAAGGTGAAAAACAACCAAACTACCTGCCACGCTAATTGGGTATGGACTGCAATCCAATCCCGTCACGCTCCCGTTTTCGAAGTCTCACGTCCCTATTCGGGCGCCAAATGTAGCGGGCCGAAAAATTTAGACTAACCCCAATCGATCCAACCCGCTTCCTACACTAATCCGGACGTGAGAAATCGAAGGAGAATGAAACGGATTGTATGTACAGTCCTTTACTAACAAGAAAAAAATACAATATTTACAAAAATATGGGTAAATATGCAACCAATAAGCCTATATATATATATATATATATATATATATATATATATATATATATATATATATATATACTAAAACAATCCTATCTTGGAACCAAATCAATCAAAAAAATATATATTAATACTAAGAGTGCATATACAAAAGGGGACAACCTAAACAAGAGACAACAAAAGAGGAGTTTTCTTACGTGGTACCACGGTTTATGATTTGCCGGCTTCCCCGGAGGAAAATCTTGTCGGTAGTCACTCTTGTGACAAAATTGGGTGTGCGGGGCTTATGGTGCCTGCCACCTCGGAGCTCAGTTGTCTTTAAGATCTAGTCAAGTACTCTTAGAAGACTTCTTTAAATATCTTCAAAATATTTTTCGTTACAGTCGCTCTTGCAAAAATGCAGGCAATGTTTTTGTTTGTTTTTTTCTTTTTTTTTTCTTCTATTCTGGTACTTTAATGCTGTCTCATAAAATCTTTAACATTTAGTAGCTAATAAAAATAACATGAGATGTTAAATAACCTTATACATACAACATGAAATCAAATACATATGTACAAAAGAAAATATAATAAAAAACCCATTCCCACTCACACACACATCTTACAGAAGGAGGGCGAGTGTATTGGGAAAAAGGGTGGGAGAATGGCCCCTTCACACACTCACATTCGATTCACCACACCGTGTCCGACCACTCCCCAATCCTTTGAAGGTCCTCTTGGAGGTACACAGTGTTCACCTCCTTTGCCACATTGATACCAAGCTTGGTGTCGTCGGCAAATTTGAAGATTGGGGCAACCATGTCTCCGTCCATGTTGTTGACATAAATAATAAACAGTAGTGGTCCCAGGACGGAACCTTGAGGGACACCGCTAGATACGGGCGCCCATTCAGAGGCCCATCCATTCACCACTACGCGTTGCCGTCTGTCCCTTAGCCAGCTTTCTATCCAACCTGCTACCTTGCCGTCTATGCCCTGTGCACGCACTTTCCAGAGAAAGCCGGGGTGTGGTACCTTATCAAAGGCCTTTTGGAAGTCAAGGTACACAACATCCACTGCCTTATCCCGATCATGCTCACTGAACACGAAGTGGAAGAATTCCACAAGGTTCGTCAGGCATGACCGTTGCCTTCGGAAGCCGTGCTGGGAACTCTTCAGTAGCAGGTTTGACCCTAAATAAGACGTTATCTTGTCCACTATCATGCTTTCCATGAGTTTACCGACTATCGAAGTCAAACTGATGGGTCGGTAGTTTGACGGATGGCTGGAGTCTCCTTTTTTGAAGATCGGAGTTACCTCCGCCTCACGCCCGTCTCTAGGAACGCATTCGGTCCGGATTGACATGTTAAAAATAGCGCACAGATGTCGCGATAGTTCACCGCACACTTCCTTCAACACCTTGGATAGAAATCCGTCTGGTCCAGGGGTCTTATTCGTCTTTAAGTCAGCGATCTTTTTCTTTATTTCTCCTTCGGTGAAGTCCATATCCTCCAGCTTTACCCCCGAGTAGGAACTCGTTAGCTGGGGGATGGCACCACACTCTTTAGTAAACACTGAAGAGAAGTAGTCATTAAGCAGGTTAGCATTTTCTGCATCTGACTTAGTTAATACACCCTCCTCGTCCACTAAGGGCCTAATCCTAGAATCGATTGGTTTACGGCTATTTACATAGCCGAAGAACACCTTGGGATTCTCCTTGCAGAGTCTCGCCACTCGGAGTTCCTCAGTACGCTTAGTCGCCCTTATGCTTGCCTTCACTCACCTGGCTAGCCTCCGGTACTCGTCAAAAGCACTCGAGATCTTCGATCGCCGGTACGCATTTCTCTTCTCCCTAAGCAGTTGGCCGATTTCTCGATTAAACCCCTTTGGTTGAACAGAAGACCAATGGAGGCATTTCAGAGGGATGCAACTTGATTGAAGACTCATGAACTTATATTTGAAATTGTTGCACGAATCCTCAACCTCTTCGCATACCGCTAGCCTTACATCAGTCAACTTAGCACGAAGGCTCACAAAGTCTGCTCTTCTCAAGTCAAGTTTCCTTGATTGACTGGCAACAGACCTTACCTTCGGGATCTTGACACTAAATCTAACTAGTGGTGATCACTACCACCGAGCTCTTCGCCTACAAAGAGATCCTCAACGATATCATCCTCAGAGGTGAAGACCGCGAGAGAGAGAGAGAGAGAGAAGAGAGAGAGAGAGAGAGAGAGAGAGAGAGAGAGAGAGAGAGAGAGAGAGAGAGAGAGAGAGAGAGAGAGAGAGAGAGAGAGAGAGAGAGAGAGAGAGATAGTAAAAACTCGTTGTAACATTTTTAACAGATCAATTAATGAATGAATATTTCCAAGGGAGGTTAAAGAGGTAAATGCAACTTCTTTTACGAAAAGACGTACCCAAACTAATACTAGAAATTGGATGTTATTTCCCTTAACATCTGTTTCTAGACAGCGAAATGTTGCAAATTTGATGGGTAGAAATGGTTAAGTCCGAAAAAAGAGAAGGCAAGGATCGAGAGAGGACTCCCTCTTCCTTCTTCCCGAGACTTCTGGAAGCTTCTTTCCTGGGCCACGTCCGAATCTTCTCTAATTTTGAACGGCGGCGTCGGTTCTCTCAGTACTCGAGTTAACCAAAGAACCCCACCTGGCGTGATTTCAACAAAACAGGGTTGGGGGGGGGGGGCGAGCCTCATACATAGCCGTGAGATCAGCCCGGGAAGAGATGTTCCTGGTAATTAAGAGGGATCCATGAGGCAATTCTAACAAGTTGGTCATTTACATATAACTTCAATCTCTACCTCGATAATGACCCCCAGAGTTAATAATAGCTCCTGATATCTGTCCACTTGAGCACAATTTTCTCGTTTTATTCATTCTATAAGAGGGATCATGGTTCGTAGACGCGAGTCAATACTGGACCCGTGGATAAGAACAGCCTCCCGGAGAGTGCCCAGATGTGTTCTTATAATTATGTTATTTTACTCAAATTTGAGTCCTCGCCTCTTCCTGTCTGTTATTCATCTTCCATGGCTTTACACCCCGCCCCCCCATCATAAATTGGTCTTCCGATTTAGGAAGCTGGAGAATTGCGCTACCCAACAGGTCTTAGCTCACCAAGTAGTTCCCTCTTTTAGGCTCGTCGGGACTGTTTTCCTCCACTCATTTTCACTTCCATGAACTTTACCACTTTAAGGAAAGATTCTTTTCCAAATGCTGCCCTCGTCGCTTCTTTCGGCCCTTTGTTAAAAAGACGAGGTCGAGGTAGACCTTCCGCTTGAGAAAACTTGATCGAGGTGCTACTCAGGCGTCCACGAAAAGAAGGCGAGCGACTCGGGGCTGTTTTCCCCCTCGCCCCAGCAGAGATGAGTCAGTCTCGGCCCGCCCGCGAAAGTCTGTGTTCGCGCCAAGTGGCGAGGCAATGGCCTCTTCTTTGATTGTTCTTTTTTCTTCTTTCTTTTATCGTTGTTTTTTTCATTGATTGTTCTCTTTTGTGTTCATATTTGATCGTTGAAGTTCTTCTAACGCTCTTATTCTTCTTCTTTTATTGTTTTCTGAATTTTCTTCTTCCTTTTATCATTGTTTTTTCATTGATTGTTATCTTTTTATGTTCTTATTTGATTGTTGTAATTCTTCTAATGTTCTCATTCTTCATTAATTCTTGTCTTTCTTTGATTCTTCCCGTTTTGGTTTGTACAAATCCTAAGCTGCTCTTCGAAGGAGCTGAAGAAGCGAATCGAACCCTTTGTCTTCCATCTTTCCGCCTGCCTCATTTCGTCGAGTCTACCAAGCCGTGCTGCGGTGTCAGGACCTAGACGCCCATTGGGCGGATACGCTGAAACTTAGCCCCGTTGGAGTAAATGGTTCCGCACGCATTAATGTGCATATAGCCAATCAAAACACCGCTATTTTTTATTTCTATTCCCGCCTTCACGGCACAGCATAATTAACCACTCTTTCCTCTGCTCCGGCCCCCTGCCGATGTGGTATTAGATATCATGAGGGAGTTACTCATACACTAACTCCCCCCTCCTCTACTAAGAATTTAAATGATGTGGCTGGATCGATTCAACAATGATTCATTTAACAACTTATATCTTCACATTGCCGTGTAATATAATTTATAATTCGTAGTTTCATATTAATTCATTTGATTCCTTAAATATATTAATTTGTACTAATTTTAATGTTTTTTTTGTACTAATTTTGTTTAATAAATGTGAAGCTGATTATTACTTTTATCACCTTTTAACTCAAACTGTCAATTGCCTGCTTCTTTTGAGAACCATAAAAGTAACATGAATAAGAGCGCGCACCATAAAAGTAATAAGAAAAATAGAGAACACCATAAAAGTAATGAGGAAAATATAGAGCCATAAAAGTAACAGGATTCTCCATCTGGACCCTATGTTATGGAAGACGGGTGAAGTATTATCGCGGTGCTGCAGGTTTCTTAGCGTGAGCTTCTTCCCTAAAACCGGGAAAACACTAGAGGACGGCGCGAGGGTGGAATGTGCCGAGAGTCTTGGGGGAGAGAAGAGTGGCCAGATGTAAAATTCAGCTGGAAGAATAGTAAGACCTATCAATCATGGGGAAGGCATAAGCCCTATATGAGGGAGCCGTGGGGGCAGAGCAAACGCCTCAGACTGCCCTGCAGAAGTGCGCTCTCTTTAACATGAAAATAGGAAAGTGAGATGGGAAGCGGTGGCTACTGATATATTCCTTGGATACTGCCAAAGAGAGGTCCAGTAGTGCTTCGTCAGAGAAGAGGGAAAGATCAAGACAGGAGAAAGGGTCTGGGAAAGATCAAGACAGGAGAAAGGGTCTGGGAAAGATCAAGACAGGAGAAAGGGTCTGGGAAAGATCAAGACAGGAGAAAGGGTCTGGGAAAGATCAAGACAGGAGAAAGGGTCTGGGAAAGATCAAGACAGGAGAAAGGGTCTGGGAAAGATCAAGACAGGAGAAAGGGTCTGGGAAAGGTCGACGATAGGTGATTGGTTCGGAATTCATACAGGAGAATGAAAGCTCATCCATGGTGGATAGGAAAGAGGGTGCGAGGAACTTAGTAGAGTGGGTGCGAGGAACTTGTTTAAATCTCCGAAAAGAAGAAAGGCTCGAAGGCGCTGCTGGAGGACTAAGTTACGAATCAGAAGGGCTGTCTTGAGGAGCAGGTATGTAGACCGATCATGCAATGCATATACTTTTCTTGCATAAAAATGAGAACAGATGCCACAGAGATATTTGATGACATGGGAATTGCAACGGGGAAAAAGTGGCTGCCCCACTGCGACCGGATCAAATTCAAGCGAGAGAGATGAAAGGAAACTAACCAGGAAACCAGGATCTGACGTCCACCCAGGATCAGTTTCCTGAGACAACTATGTCGATAGAAATGTCATCCTTGTTACCCAGGAAAACAAAGTAATTCCAATGTATTACTGTGCGAGAGGCGAAAGAGAAAGAAGGAGAATCCAAAATTAAGGTTACCGACCGAAAACGATAGCAGGGATTAGCTGCTCGGATGGCCTAAAAGATCTAAATGCTTTAGCTTGCCTAGAGTCCTGGATAGAGTGGCCTAAAGATTATGTGACCCTTTTTTGGCCATATGAAATTACATATACGACCTGCATTTGTATTAAATTAAATATCCTCCTTTCCATCTGATAAATGGCAGATTATCTAAAACTAAATCAATTACTTTACTACCCCAAACCAAGAAACCCAGATACTAATACTGATTGTCTAGCTCTTCCATTTTCTCCTCTAATTAAACGATTAAAGTTTCCTTTCTCCCAACCAAATCACCTTTAAATGCCATTAAATCCATCTAAAATCTTCCCATTCGACAAAACCCATAGGGAAAACTAATGAAGCAGGTGCATATCTGATCCCATGCAAAGCCTCGAATTGCGCCTCGGTCTACTTAGGTGAGCCTGGGATATATTTTGAAAAAAATGGTTATATAAACAAAAAAGTGAGGTCAGGTTCACCAGCGCTACATCCAGTTTTCTTAATCATATCTACAATTAAAAACATGCAATAGATTATCCTCAGTCCCAAATAACTTACTTTGTAACGATTATCAACAAGAAAAAAGAATCCGTATAAATTGAAGATGTCCCAAATTTCAACACTTCGGGCGTGTGATTTTAATGTAGCCCCTTCGTCTAAAACCTGATTTTAAAGGGTATCTTAATGCCCCCCCCCCCCTTCACTTTGTGAAACTGAATTTATTCATAACTATATTTGAACTTTGGAAAATTTGGGAATATTTTTGAAAGTTTGAGAATGACCATGTTTTTATTTTTATTATTATTTTTTTTAATTAAACTATTTCAAAACAAAAAGGATAATGAAATATTTTACAATTTTTACAAGAGAGGGTATGGGAAAAGGTGAAGTTCAGAAAAAATTCCCCCATTTCTAACATTAAGGCATGGCTGGTGTTTGTTGCACCTTTTTTTGCGAGGGGAAGGGTTCGTAGATTCGAAGGCTTTATCGAAGCTCTTTAGAAAATAGTTTATTTATTTTATTAGCCCAAGGAAATAACTACTGGCGCCTAAATCCCAGTAAACCAAAAATAAATTATTAGAACAAATCTAGGTATTTCAAAAGAATTCTGATAAAGGTTTTTCTTTCTTATCTTTATGCCTAAAAAATAAGCATAGATCTGAAAATACCTAGACCAAGGGTAAATTACATATTAGGAGATATGTACTGGAAACCTTTTAAATTCTTTTAGACCAAAAACCCGTTGCCAGAGCAAGATAGACCGCAGGGCACAGACCGAAGGTCTGCCCGCGAAGCGCAAGTTCCCCCTGTAAAGAGGAGTACTGCAGGTTCGGCTTGTCTTTATATTATTCAAGTATGAGTGTTTGTCTATTCTCAATGTGCGCCTGAATAGCGGTATGTTAAACAGCTGCATCCGTTCTCACTTTGACCACAACAGTTTCGAGATTCCCATTCATGCTTTCATCACCCCTAACCTAATCCACTGCAACTCTCTCCTCGCTGAATCTCACACTTCCGGCTCTCCAACTGATTCACAACTTTGCAGTCTGCGTTGTTCGGCGCCGGGGCCGTTTCTCCCGCGCAATCTCCAGCCTCGGACAACAACAATGGCTTCCCATTCGATACAGAATCACCTTCAATGTCCTTCCTTTCTTACCTATGGCACCTTAAATGCGACTTCCCCCTCCTTCTTGGCTTCCTCACTGACACTATCCCAATACCTGAGAACCCTACGCTCTGACTCTGCCTCCTTATTTCTTTTTCCTCGTAGTCGTGTATGCTGCATGGGTGATCGTGCTTTATCTATATTTGTTCCGAGAATGTGGAATTATCTGCCTGTTGCGATACGCTTAGCCTTCTCCTATAATGACTTCACCAGTGTCTTGAAGACGCTATACGAAGAAGACACATCAACATTATTGGGTAATTAGCAGTTGTTGCTTTTTGTGGCCAATCACTTCTTCCTAGTCTTTTTCTGGTTGGTTGAGAATCCACCAGTGCCTCTTAATAGTCCTGCCAAGAATTTTGGAGCTTAGCATATTGGACTTATTTTTCGGGGATGTGTGTTTCTTCCCATTGGGGGAGGAGGGTGGTGTCTCCTTCTGTGGACATCCCCAGCTTATGTCTTTCCCATCAAAAACTCTTCATAATTATCTTACACAATGGAGATGAAGGTGGGAGAGGTGAGTCATATTCTTTAGCCAGAAATCGGGTAATTTGTCTGGGCCGGAATTTATTTTTAGTTCGAGAATTCTGTCCTCTTCCTTCTCAGTCCATCCATTGTGATGCTTGGTTTTCTTCCTCGCACGATTTGATATCAATGACCCATTCTGGCCAGTCTGGTTTTAAAATAGTGTTGCCATTTATCCCATTTTTGTGTTTTTTTAAGAATGTTGAACGCCCTCTTTCACCCAGCATTTAGTCGATGCAGGCGTGGGAAAGATAGAGAGATATATAAAAGAGGTACAAAAGACCTGGATGAATCTTCGGGGGTTTGAGGCAAACAGCCTTTTGTGGATTTCTTTATTAGTTGCGCCATCCACCCCTTGCATCGTGGAGGTGATCCCCCTCCCCAGAATGGATCAAGAAATGCAAATAAAGATCAGAATGACAATCTCTAGCCAGACCTGGCCGGGAGAATGGGAGAGGTATCGTGTGTTTTTTGACACCAACCAATGGCGATGGATAAACCCTTCATGCCACCAGGAGGGATGGGGGCACTCACCCCTTGCCTGGGTTATGTATATTAAGGCCCCATATGGGATACTAGTTATCCATCGGTAGAGGGGGGGAGGGAGTGTATGAGTAACTCCCTTATGAGATCTAATACCACATCGGCAGGGGGCCGGAGCAGAGGAAGAGTGGTTAATTATGCTGTGCCGTGAAGGCGGGAATGGAAGTAAAAAATAGCGGTGTTTTGATCGGCTATATGCACATTAATGCGTGCGGAACCATTTACTCCCACGGGGCTATGTTTCAGCATATCCGCCCAATGGGCGTCTAGGTCCTGACACCGCAGCACGGCTTGGTAGACTCGACGAAATGAGGCAGGCGGAAAGATGGAAGACAAAGGGTTCGATTCGCTTCTTCAGCTCCTTCGAAGAACAGCTTAGGATTTGTACAAACCAAAACTGGAAGAATCAAAGAAAGACAAGAATTAATGAAGAATGAGAACATTAGAAGAATTACAACAATCAAATAAGAACATAAAAAGATAACAATCAATGAAAAAACAATGATAAAAGGAAGAAGAAAATTCAGAAAACAATAAAAGAAGAAGAATAAGAGCGTTAGAAGAACTTCAACGATCAAATATGAACACAAAAGAGAACAATCGATGAAAAAAACAACGATAAAAGAAAGAAGAAAAAAGAACAATCAAAGAAGAGGCCATTGCCTTGCCACTTGGCGCGAACACAGACTTTCGCGGGCGGGCCGAGACTGACTCATCTCGGCTGGGGTGAGGGGGAAAACAGCCCCGAATCGCTCGCCTTCTTTTCGTGGACGCCTGAGTAGCACCTCGATCAGGTTTTCTCAAGCGCAAGGTCTACCTCGACCTCGTCTTTTTAACAAAGGGCTGAAAGAAGCGACGAGGGCAGCATTTGGAAAAGAATCTTTCCTTAAAGTGGTAAAGTTCATGGAAGTGAAAATGAGTGGAGGAAAACAGTCCCGACGAGCCTAAAAGAGGGAACTACTTGGTGAGCTAAGAACCTGTTGGGTAGCGCAATTCTCCAGCTTCCTAAATACGAAGACCAATTTATGATGGGGGGCGGGGTGTAAAGCCATGGAAGATGAATAACAGACAGGAAGAGGCGAGGACTCAAATTTGAGTAAAATAACATAATTATAAGAACACATCTGGGCACTCTCCGGGAGGCTGTTCTTATCCACGGGTCCAGTATTGACTCGCGTCTACGAACCATGATCTCTCTTATGGAATGAATAAATCGAGATAATTGTGCTCAAGTGGACAGATATCGGGAGCTATTATTAACTCTGGGGGTCATTATCGAGGTAGAGATTGAAGATGATCAAGTTATATGTGAATGACCAGCTTGTTAGAATTGCCTCATGGATCCCTCTTAATTACCATGGTCATCTCTCTCCGGGCTGATTTTACCGCTATGTATGCGGCTCGTTGCCCTCCCCCCCCCCCTCTCTTGTTTTGTTGAAATCACGCCAGGTGGTGTCCTTTGGTGAACTCGAGTACTGAGAGAACCGACGTCACCGTTCAAAATTAGAGAAGATTCGGACGTGGCCCAGGAAAGAAGCTTCCAGAAGTCTCGGGAAGAAGGAAGAGGGAGTCCTCTCTCGATCCTTGCCTTCTCTTTTTTCAGACTTAATTATTTCTACCCATCAAATTTGCAACATTTCGCTCTCTAGAAACAGATGTTAAGGAAAATAAGATCCAATTTCTAGTATTAGTTTGGGTACCTCTTTTCGTAAAAGAAGTTGCATTTATCTCTTTAACCTCCCTTGGAAATATTCATTCATTAATTGATCTGTTAAAAATGTTACAACGAGTTTTTACTATCTCTCTCTCTCTTGGTCTTCACCTCTGAGGATGATATCGTTGATGATCTCTCTGTAGGCGAAGAGCTCGGTGGCAGTGATCACCAGCTAGTTAGATTTAGCGTCAAGATCCCGAAGGTAAGGTCTGTTGCCAGTCAATCAAGGAAAGTTGACTTGAGAAGAGCAGACTTTGCGAGCCTTCGTGCTGGGTTGACTGATGTAAGGCTAGCGGTATGCGAAGAGGTTCAGGATTCGTGAAACAATTTCAAAAATAAGTTCATGAGTCTTCAATCAAGTTGCATCCCTCTGAAAGGCCTCCGTCGGTCTTCTGTTCAACCAAAGTGGTTTAATCAAGAAATCGGCTCACTGCGTAGGGAGAAGAGAAATGCGTACCGGCGATCGAAGATCTCGAGTGCCTTTGACGAGTACCCGAGGCTAGCCAGGAGAGTGAAGTCCAGCATAAGGGTGGCTAAGCGTACTGAGAAACTCCGAGTGGTACGAATCTGCAAGGAGAATCCCAAGGAGTTCTTCGGCTATGTAAATAGCCGTAAACCAATCGATTGTAGGATTGGGCCCTTAGTGGACGAGGAGGGTGCATTAACAAAGTCAGATGCAGAAAATGCTAACCTTCTCAATGAATACTTCTCTTCAGTGTTTACTGAAGAGTGTGGTGCCATCCCCCAGCCAACGAGTTCCTACTCGGGGAAAAAGCTGGAGGATATGGACTTCACCGAAGGAGAAATAAAGAATAAAATCGCTGACCTAAAGACGAATAAGTCCCCTGGACCAGACGGATTTCTATCCAAGGTGTTGAAGGAAGTGTGCAGTGAAGTATCACGACATCTGTGCGCTATTTTTAACATGTTAATCCGGACCGGATGCGTTCCTAGAGACTGGCGTGAGGCGGAGGTGCCTCCGATCTTCAAGAAAGGAGACCCCAGCCATCCGTCAAACTACCGACCCATCAGTTTGACTTCGATAGTCGGTAAACTAATGGAAAGCATGATAGGGGACAAGATAACGTCTTATTTAGAGTCAAACCTGCTACTGAACAGTTCCCAACACGGCTTCCGAAGGCAACAGTCATGCCTGAGGAACCTTGTTGAATTCTTCCACTTCGTGTTCAGTGAGCATGATCGGGATAAAGCGGTGGATGTTGTGTACCTTGACTTCCAAAAGGCCTTTGGTAAGGTACCACACCGCCGCCTTCTATGGAAAGTGCGTGCACAGGGCATAGACGGCAAGGTAGCAAGTTGGATAGAGAGCTGGCTAAGTGACAGACGGCAACGAGTAGTGGTGAATGGACGGGCCTCTGAATGGGCGCCCGTATCTAGCGGTGTCCCTCAAGGTTCCGTCCTGGGACCAGTACGGTTCATTATTTATGTCAACGACATGGACGGATACATGGTTGCCAAAATCTCTAAATTTTCCGACGACACCAAGCTTGGTATCAATGTGGCAAAGGATCGGAACACTGCCCGCCTCCAAGAGGACCTTCAAAGGATTGGGGAGTGGTCGGACACGTGGCAAATGCCTTTCAACGTGGGGAAATGCAAAGTAATGCATATTGGCCACCGAAACCCCAAATCTTAGTACATCCTTAAGGGCACTGCTCTTGAATCGAGTGACACTGAGAAGGACTTGGGTGTAACTATCACTAGCGACCTCAAGTTCTCGAAACAGTGCATCGAGGCAGAGAACAAATCCCAAAGGATGTTAGGCTGCATAAAGCGCCAGTTTGGGTACCGTAACAAGGAGATAGTACTTTGTCTGTACAACTCCGTCGTTCAGGCGTACCTGGAGTATGCCGTACAATTTTGGAGTGCTTCGTTTCGAAAGGACATCGCAAGGCTGGAACGCGTACAAGCTAGGGCAACCAAGCTGACTCCCTCTATCCGACATAAAAGTTATGAGGATAGACTAAGGGAATTAGATCTGTTCTCGCTGGAAACCCGTAGACTACGTGGTCAGCTCATCGATGTTTTCAAAATACTTCGAGGGTTCGACAATGTTGACTACCGTATTATTTTCACACTGAGTGAGAACAGAAAGCGCAATCACGGCTTCAAACTTGAACTGAAGCGTTACAACCGCAATCTGTGTGGAATTTTTTTTCACTTACAGTATCTGCGGTAAGTGGAACGCACTTCCAGTGAAAGTTATCAACAGTGAATCTGTTGCCCAGTTCAAGTCAAGACTAGACAAAGTCTTGAAAAGTGGCGGTTTAAGGACGCAAAACAATTGAGCAGCCATGTGCCCGCTCGATTGCTACTCCAAAAGTACCCTCTTTGAATGGACCGTAAGGTCTCCTAGGGTACTTTCTTTCCTTGTAACTCCTTGTAACTCTCTCTCTCTCTCTCTCTCTCTCTACTCCCTCCCTCTCTCTCTCTCTTTCTCTCTCTCTATCTCTCTCTCTCTCTCTCTCTCTCTCTCTCTCTCTCTCATTTTTAGCGCTGAATTGGATAAACTCTATCCACGGTTTGGATAGTTTCTTCTTTTTTTTACAAAAAAAAGGGTGCCTCGTTTTCTATTATATTAATATTCGAAAATAATTTGTCTCGTCAGCAAAATTAAATCTGTTAAATTGATGACGTCTTTCATGGTAAAGATGTTTGAAAAATATTTATTTAATACCTTACCTATGTAGGCTGGTCTGGCCATTAACAGACCCTTAGAATTGTCCAGGAAGTCAATGTGCACCCTTATTGGTTTACAATTTTTAGCGTTTCGAAGCCATCGCTATTTCCTCTAAATGTGATCTCTCAGTTCTCCTCCTCGCATTATGCAGGACGACGATAAAATATACATCAATTTTGGTTTTCAACAATATTAGTACCCTTTATAATTTTTTTTTTCTTATCTTCCTGTGTGCATTCTTTAATCTTTTTTATTGAGCCAAGACGCTTTTCTAGATCTAATAAAAACCCAAAATGATTTCGCACATCTTTCAAAATTTCAGACCAAATTACGTGTTTTAAGCAAACGCGGAAGATAACAAAATTACAAATTTTAAAGTCTGAAATTAACTGAGAATTTTTCTTAATAATTTGAGAAATATTTATATAAAATTAATTATTTGATCATCGCTATTTCCAAATGATTCGCCACATGTACATTTTGCATTAAATTTTGATCACTGAAAAAATCAATTCTAAAACTTGATTGTTGCGTGTCGGCGCGTCCTGTCTTCGTCGACGAAGTTATCATATGCTTATAAAATCTACGGAGATGTTTCTCTTCACTCTCTACCATTTCGTGGCCAAAATATTTGTTCTAGAATTTTTAGCCGTCCCAAAGAAATATTGTTATTTATCTATCTATCCTCTCAAAAGTGTGTCTAAGAGAAGAATGTTGTTATCGTTGTGTTGGCGACCTGTAGACAAAAAAATGAGATTAAGTTTGATACAAATTATCTCGATTTTAGCAGCTAAAAGATCTGCGCTTGTATCTACACTATATCCATAACTTCATCATCGCGTTTGGGAGAAGAAAAAGAAAAATCAGGAAGGATTTTTTTCTAATTTACACGCTCTCCTTTGGCAACCACCAGAAAGTGCACAGACCAAAATTATAAAAAATCTTATAAAGAAAAAGCAAAATGTAAAAAAAACCCAGAAAAATTCTGGCTACACTTAACAATGAATAAATACTTATACCCAAGCTATGTGCCGGAATGAGGCACGCCTCTCTCATGCACCTGAACGTGTAGGCAAAAATTTAAATAATTAAATACTATGGAGGAGGTTCAGATTCTCCCAAAACTCATTCATACCACAGGCGATGGCGACACTAAGACTTGCATAACGCACACGAATCTCCCCAGAATAGGACATTCAATTGAAAGTGTCTTGCCGTCAGGAAAATAAAGAAATCTTGACTGAAATGCACAGTGGATCTCAATCAGCTAAGGCTAAGTCCCGCGATTGTGTCCGATTCTAGAATGACAAAAAATGACATTACGACCTGAAGGGCTGTCCTAATTCGTGCCATGTAATCAGAGTGGAGAAGAGAAAAACGTCGGTTTGGGTGCTCAGTCTGCGCAGGAAGTCTGGCGTTCTTGTCAGCGCTCTCATTTCTCGCAACATCCAGGTACATACATGTCCACTATTCCAGAAGAAGACAATTTTGACATTCTCCCGACTCTAAGCAGACATAGAGTAACGGATAGGGCAAAAAGGATGGCGTAGGATTTCCACTACCTCAATGGCACTCAGCGTATTTCAACTACGTTGGTCAAAAGGAAAAACAATTCACCCGACAGAGCCCTACCAGCTTCAAACATCGAAAATATAGCGTGTAAGCCAACTCCTCCTCGGACTTGGAGCCATCAGTCTACAAACACTGGCACGGATCAGTGTGACAAGATATGAGATCCACAAATACGAAAGCAATAACTCCGGTGTTAAAGAGTTTTTGTAGTAGAGACTTGGAGAGTAACGCTCAAAGGTGGTATTTTATAGGGTAATGTCTTGTTCAGAACTAACAGCTCACCGGCAGGAGAGCTACTTCCAACTTTGCAAGGACTTTCCTAGCCGATGACTCGTAAGCCATAATTGGCGTGTCAAATCGGCATAGGCAATGTATATATTGGCCGCGGACGAAATGGAAGCAGTTGGAGAATAGAAAAGACTCAGACTGTGCATACAAGCGCATGGTGACTGTCCATTGCGTGAAGCAAATAAAGTCTCTCTATATGAGACGTGCGGAATGTATCGATCACCAAGAGGAGGCCGGTCTAGTAGATCGAAGTAAGAACATATTTTAGCAGCAACGAAGTGATACCATTAATGCTCACATCAAATAGAGTGATGGTGAAGATACTTCACGGCGAGATAACCTGCTCTTATCCTAAGAGATCGGAGATGACTCTCCCGATCCATATGCAAATTCAAACATCTCGTAAGAACTCAGACAAAAAAATAGGGAGGCGTCCTCTCTTTCCAAAAGAATGAAGGGTCCACATTGTACCGTATGGCCACGTGGTATCATAGGACTTCACTAAATCTAAAACCATTGGAGAGAATGCAGCCTATGAATAAATGCCTCTCAGATAGCAATTTCCAGGTGGAGTGGAGCATGCGACGTTGAGTAGAACTTACGGAAGCATCACTCGGCCGAAGACTGACGATCTCCGTTGTACAGGAAATAAGCTAATCTAGGACTTATAATTTTCTCCGTCAACTTGCACAGGTTTGAGGTTAGAGAAATTGACAAAAAATAGCCAAGTGGGATGATCTCTTCCTGGCTTGCGAAAAACATGCACGTTAACCATTTGCCAGGAATATGGGAATATTCTTTTCCAACCAGGGCCTAAAGCATAAAATTAACACAAAATAAATGGATCTTTCCAAAGAAAAGCATGTAATCATTGTTGATCTTCATCAGAGTGTCCTGAATTGCAAGAAGATAGTTGCTAAGGGTATTGATTCAAGGAGTATCATCTTTAGGATCATTAATAACTTTACAAAGACTGCTTACACTCCCATGAAGAAATCCTATGAACGATCAAGGGCTTCAAGTTAGCGCACAGATCGCCTCCTTGTAAGGTTCCAGTTCAAGGATCGGGTTGCGTCTAGTACCACACTTTCTTACGAATAGAAAGAGGCGGGTGTGAACGCTTCAACGCGCACAGTGAGGCGGAGACTTCTTAACAAAGGTCTCAAATCCAGAAAGGCTGCGAAGAAGAGCCTTACTAATAGGCTCTATTTTTGTAGGAAATATATATAATAGACTGTTGCAAAGGGATATTCTCTGATGAAGTTCAATTGCGTTTGTTTGGAGCACATGTAAGATTTTGTGTAAGGAGGATAAAGGGGGAGTGCTTTCTTGAATCTTGTTTCGGGCCCACGGGAAAGCATCTAGTCACTCTCCATGTTTGGGGATGCTTCCCATATAAGGGAATTGGAGCACTAACAATTAATCTAAGAACTCTGCCATAAAGTTAAAATGGAACCAAAACGTGTTTTATCAGCACCTTTTAGGCCGCGTGCGCTTAGTCGTGTGCGACTCTATATCTCAGTATGTCGGTTGTCGGTCCGTCGGTCCTTGTTTTGCTTTTTAGTTACGAGCGACTCTACATCTCACTATATCGGTGGGTCGGTCGGTCTAACGAAATTTGAAACCCTTATATTGTTTTGCATTTTCTTCCGAATGATATAATTATCAAAGTCCTCCCAAGGTTAGCCGATTAATTACTTGACAATAACTTCATAACTATTCCGTTGATTCTAACGAAATTTGAAACCCTTATGTTGTCTTACATTCTCTTCCGAATGTTATAATTTTCAAAGTCCTCCCAAGTTTAGCTGATTAATTAATTAGCAATATTTCATAACTATTCGTCGATTCTAACGAAATTTGAAACCCTTTTGTTATTTTACATTTTCTTTCGAATGATATAATTACCAAGGTCCTCCCAAGATTAGTCCGGTAATTATTGAAAGTTTTGAAGGTCGTAAGGTCATAAATCAAAATAATTGAGAGCACGCGACATTTTTCAGCAGACCTTGTTTAACAATTCAGCGCCAGTTCGGGGATGATAATTATATTTTTCGGCAAGATGCCGCACCTTTTCAGAAAGCAAAAGCAATAACAAAGTTCTTGGCTGAAAATAGCATCGAACCTTTGGGACCCGGAGAGAGATTTTGTGAAATATATTCAAACTGGTATCTGATAAACAGAACCATATAATTGTAGGCAGTTGCGGGTGCTTATTGAACAAAAATAGATCAATATCATTCAAGATATAATCACAAAGTTGGTCCCCACAATCCCAAAACTAATTGAACCAGTCCTGAAGAACAAGGAACATCATTGTATATATTGACTACACTCATCAATTGACTGTATTTAGTAATAAAATTAGTCTTTGCTCTTATTTCTTTATATTTCGCTTTTAAATTACGATACAAACAGACTAAAACAAAATGCAATATTTAAATAGTTCTATTAGTTTTCTCATAGGAAAGAATATAGTAGTCTCAAAACATTTTTGCCCATGACTGTAGTCTATCGAGGGTGGTTCTATTTTCAAGTGGACGCTATTCGGTTGCGGCTCCTGACGATTTGATGGTAAAAGGAAAACGTTTCCCTGCAAGCATAAGGGTGGACCCCTTATGTCAGGAGAGGTTTGGAGAAGCCTCTGAAAGGGGAAAGTTTGGGTTGTTTCTCTTCTAGAAATGTAGCCGCTCACACAAAGATGAAACCTCAGTAAGAGACGGAAACCTTTCAACCAGAAAGTAGAGGGAGAGGTGACGCCCCCTTGTCGCGGGAAGAGAGCTTGTGTGTACCTTTGACTTTTCGAGCTATGTCGGCGGGGGTACCTCTTCTGGGTACCACTGGTAGGGCCTCCCTTGTTGATTTGGTCGGAAACGAGGTTCCAGTCTAAGTGCGTCATTCCTTCCTTTTTCTACTCTATCCTTCTCCTTTTTTACTTTTATCCTATCTCTCCCACTTATACAAAAAAAAAGCCTACTCCTATCATGTCACTCTTTACCTTTTTTCCCTCTATCTACATATAAGGACCTGGCAGCTACCTCACGCGTCAGAAGAGAGGTTTTGGAACCTCTATAAACAACGCCAATCGACGCTCACTTGTTGCGAGAGACTAGGACTAGAGGGGTCCTAGGCGTTGGGGCACGATGAATGGGATGAGGGTAGTGCCCCGTTAACCCCTTTCCTGGCGCGTAATTATTGACCGTTCCCAGTGCCCGTTGACGGGTGCCTCTGGTAGCATCGGTCCGAGGTGACGGCCCTTTGTTTCCAGGTTGGTTGCCAGGCCAATAAAAAGCCTTGGGTCGAGTCTCTTGGTGGGGCGGGATATCCATTGAACGCTGCTCCGAGATCCTGGCCGTTGTGAAGGTAACTAGTAGGAGTTTAGTAAGGGGTGTGCTTCGTTGTTGTTCACCTGGTGACAAATCGATGGCCCCTTCGGGGACCGTCTGTGCTGCTTGGTTGGGAGCCACGGCACGCCGAGGCACTCCGAAACGACTCCGATCAATAGGCGGGAGCGACTCACGCGGGAAGAACTCACCAAACCCCTTTTTATATATTGATTGGTCACAAGCTTAAGAAATATAAAGTGTTCAAAATGGCAGGCAAGAAAGGTCCAGTAGCGCTAAAATTCACGTGCGCCACATGTAAGAAGGACAAGTGGTACGTTGACTTCCTGGAGGGCTGCTATGCGAAATGCCACCCAGGCAGTGTATGCACCACTTGCATTTTAAAGAAGGAAGTGGAGGAAGTAGTCGCCTACTACAGGGAAAGAACTACAGACCTCGTAAAGAAAATCGAGAGGCTCAAGGAGGAGCACTCCCACCAGATCCGCAGGCTCGAGGAGAAGTTAAACGAGCTCTCGAGTCCTTTAGCAAACACCACCTCTGCAGAGAGCCCGGGCCCGAATGTGGCAGAGACGCCAAAAGGAAAAAAAGATAAAAAAGACGAAAAAGGGAAAGAAGAAAGAGGAAGAGAGAGAAATAGAAGAAGAAAAGGTAAAAAAGTTAATGAAAAGGATAACAAGGGGGGAAATATGATAGAGAAGAAGAAGAAGAATAAGAGGAAGAAGAAAAAAGAAAAGCCTGAAAAGACCATGACGGGCAAGAGAGAGCATCGGAGAGCTTGCCTTAGAAAATAAAGACTCCGAGCTCAGCAGGCAAATGTGCCAGGATCAGCCTTGTAGGTGATTCCCAGGCACGGGGCCTGCAGCCCCTGCTAGCGGCCCGCCTTCGCACAAGCGTTAAGGTGAGCTGCCTCCCAGGCTGTGGAAATAAGCAGGTAAGAGCTGAGGCCGAGAAGTCTCAGATTTCTGAGACTTCAGTCGTTGCCCTTATGGTAAGTGGCAAAACGACCTCTACCTCAGAGGAGGTAGGGTAGGCCCTACAGGCGAGATTATAAGGACGGTTATGGGCGCTGTCGACGACTGTGGATTGAAAACTTGCAGACGCGTCGTGGTGGGGATGCTCCCGAGGTAGGGGCCAAGCCGGACTGCCCGCGTGAGGAACATGTCACTAAACCGGCGCCTTGCAGACCTCTGTACGGCGGAGGGTGTCTGTTTTGTCGACCCCTACGCCGTATTCTATGGTAGAAAATACCTCTACCAAAGGGATGGGGTGCACCTCTCCTTTAAAGGCAAGGCTTTGCTAGCCAACCTCATCCAGGATGTCGTGGAGCGCACCCAAAGGAGTGTCCGGCCCATTGGGAAGGCGGACGTATGCCAGTACGCCCGAGTCACTCCCCAAACAACCTTCTCGGAGGTTGTCAAAAATGGTGCCACCGCGACAACCAAGAAGCCGGAAAACGGAAGAGTATAGGGGGTCCTACATTAGGGGACTCCCTGAAAGTTCTTCTGTTCAATGCGAGGTCCATCAGGAACAAGTTTCCTGAGCTCCGTGGCCTCGTAGCGACGGAAGAACCCGAAATGGTAGCCATAACAGAATCGTGGTTAAAAACCTCAAACCGAGACTTTGAAGGCGAATTCACGGTTCCTGGCTACCAGCTCTTCCACAAAGATAGGCCGGACAGAAAGGGTGGCGGTGTAATGTTGTATGTCAAGGATACAATCAAATCTACGAACTCCAACATTATATCCGATCACGAGCTTCTAGGCGTTGACCTAGAGATAGGTCCTGTCAGATACAGGACCCTGGTGATTTACAGACCCCCTTCCTAACCCGTTGAGAAGGACAGGGAACTGTACCAGCTGCTGGGTGAACTTGTTCAAGGCAGAGTGTGCATCGTTATGGGCAACTTTAACAGCCAAGTTGACTGGGAAACCAGAGCAGCCTGTGGCGAAAGCGCGCTACTCCTGGAGTTCGCCAACAACGAGTTCCTCACTCAATGGGTCAGAGAGCCGACGAGAGGTGACAATATCCTCGACTTGGTCTTCACCTCTGAGGATGATATCGTTGAGGATCTCTCTGTAGGCAAAGAGCTCGGGGCAGTGATCACCAGCTAATTAGATTTACCATCAAGATCCCGAAGGTAAGGTCTGTTGCCAGTCAATCAAGGAAAGTTGACTTGAGAAGAGCAGACTTTGCGAGCCTTCGTGCTGGACTGACTGACGTGAGGCTAGAAGTGTGCGATGCTGTTGAGGACCCGTGGAATAGTTTCAAAACCACATTCATGAGTCTTCAATCGCGTTTCATCCCTCTGAAATGCCCCCGTCGGTCTTCTGTTCAACCAAAGTGGTTTAATCGAGAAATCGGCCAACTGCTTAGGGAGAAGAGAACTGTGTACCGGCAATCGAAGATCTCGGGTGACTTTGACGAATACCGGAGGCTAGCCAGGAGAGTGAAGTCCAGCATAAGGGCGGCTAAGCGGTCTGAGGAACTCCGAGTGGCGAGACTCTGTAAAGAGAATCCCAAGGAGTTCTTTGGATATGTAAACAGCCGTAAACCAATCCGTCGAACGATTGGCCCTTTGAGGAATGAGGAGGGGACATTAAAGCATTCAGATGCATAAAATGCTAACCTGCTCAACGACTACTTCTCTTCAGTGTTTACTGAAGAATGTGGTCCCATCCCCCAGCCGACGGATTCCTACTCGGGGGAAAAGCTGGAGGATATGGACTTCACTGAAGTTGAAATCGAAAAGAAGATCAGTGACCTAATGACGAATAAGTCACCTGGCCCGGATGTGTTTCTACTTAAAGTGTTAAAAGAAGTGCGCGATCAAGTGTCACAACACCTGAGCGCAATCTTTAACATGTCAATCCGGACCAAATTCGTTCCTAGAGACTGGCGTGAGGCGGAGGTGACTCCTATGTTCAAGAAAGGAGACCGTAACCAACCGTCGAACTACCGACCTATCAGTCTGACTTCGATAGTCGGTAAACTAATGGAAAGCATCATGGTGGACAAAATGACGTCGTATTTAGAGTCAAACCTGCTACTGAGGAATTCCCAGCACGGCTTCCGAAGGCAACGGTCATGCCTGACGAACCTTGTGGAATTCTTCCACTTCGTGTTCAGTGAGCACGATCGGGACAAGGCGGTGGATGTGGTCTATCTAGACTTTCAGAAAGCCTTTGATAAGGTACCACACCGCCGCCTTCTTCTGAAAGTGCGAGCGCTGGGCATAGACGGAAAGGTAGCCGGCTGGATCGAGAACTGGCTAAGTGGCAGACGACAACAAGTGGTGGTAAATGGACAGTCTTCTGAGTGGGTGCCCGTTACTAGCGGGGTGCCTCAAGGTTCTGTCCTGGGACCACTATTATTCATCATCTACGTCAACGACATGGACGGTGACATGGTTGCCAAGATTTCCAAATTTGCCGACGATACCAAGCTTGGTATGAACGTTGCAAAAGATGTAAATACTGCCCGTCTGCAGGAAGATCTTGGGAAGATTGGGGAGTGGTCGGACACGTGGCAAATGCCTTTTAACGTGAACAAATGCAAAGTGATGCCTATCAGCCACAGAAACCCCCAATCTCAGTATATCCTTAAGGGCACTGATATTGAATCCACCGACACTGAGAAGGACTTGGGTGTAACTCTTACTAGCGACCTCAAGTTCTCGAAACAGTGCATTGAGGCAGAGAAGAAAGCCCAAAGGATGTTAGGCTACATAAAGCGCCAGTTTGGATACCGTAACAAGGAGATAGTACTTTGTCTGTACAACTCCCTCGTTCGGCCGCACCTGGAGTATGCCGTACAATTTTGGAGTCCTTCGTTTCGAAAGGATATTGCAAGGTTGGAACGCGTACAAGCCAGGGCAACCAAGCTGATTCCCTCTATCCGACATAAAAGTTATGAGGATTGACTAAGGGAATTAAATCTGTTCTCGCTAGAAACCCGTAGACTGCGTGGTCAGCTCATCGAAGTTTTCAAAATACTTCGAGGTTTCGAAAATGTTGACTACCGGGATATTTTCACACTGAGTGAGAACAGAACGCGCAATCACGGCTTCAAACTTGAACTGAAGCGTTACAACCGCAATCTGTGTGGACATTTTTTCACTTACAGTATCTGCGGTAAGTGGAACGCACTTCCAGTGGAAGTTGTCAACAGTGAATCTGTTGACCAGTTCAAGTCAAGACTAGACAAAGTCTTGAAAAGTGGCCCTTTAGGGACGCAAAACAATTCAACAGCCATGTGCCTGTTCGATTGCTAGTCCAAAGGTACCCTCTTTGAATGGACCGTAAGGTCTCCTAGGGTACTTACTTTCCTTGTTACTCTCCCTCTGCACCACTGAGGTGTCTCGGTTTTGCTTTTGTTTTCCTCCGTTTCTGAAATTTTGTAAACTCAAAGACCCACAAAAAATATTCTAAACTTATGACCCTAATAAAAGTGGTGGTAGTCGCTATATCTTGAGTCCAACCACATCCTGCCTATCCAACCTAAGATCTTCGAAACATTTCTGGAAGTTCAACTTTGGGTAGGTTAAACAGTGGTCTTCTCTACCTGTGAGAAACACACCGGCCAGAACTTACCCACAGGACGGTCATTCCCTTAAGGCTTCAACACCAAACCTAAACTACAGAGACAGGTGCGACAGAAAGGACTTACTACTAGCAATCGATGGAACGGTCAGTACCTCAAGATCTGTCATGTAACAGACCTAGAGGCAAAGTCCGAGACCCTTAGTCGGTCTGGCAACAAACAAGGTATAAGGCAGTTAATGCCTACCTCCATAAGCATGGGGTTGATCATCATCCACGCTGTGATGAGTTCATAAATGGCTCATCCTTTTAATAGGATGAGCCATTTACGGCATGAGGTAGCTGGTCAGGTCCTTAATCCTAACTCGAGGAAGTAAGGAGGAATGAGGGGTTGCTACTCAGAGAGTTAAGGGAGGTGGCAATGAGGATCCGAGAGATCGCACAAGTAGAAGTATAGTTACCACCACTGATTAATCCTTCATTCGGGTGTTGAGGTAGGAATGTCATTAAAACTCCAAACAATAGCCATAGTACAGTTGCATATGTGGCCGACACTCCAGACGAAATTGATGAGAAAGGTGTAAAGATAGAGAGCGATGAAAAGAAGAGAGTAGGGTTTATATGTCTCGAGACCAACCGGGAAACTGAGACCGGGAGATGTAAGAGTCACCCCCATTCCCATGAAGGAAAGAGGAAGTAAAGGGGGGAAAAAAAAAGAAAAATCAGAATTCCTCTCTTAATAGCCCACAATAAATAGAAGTAACCAACTGGTGAAAGGATACTTTGGAGAAGAAAAAAAAATAAGGAAACAAAGAAAAGAATTTCTGAAAAAATTATTGATGAGTTTCCGTAGGCCCAGTGGTGACGTTCCGCCTTTTCCGTGGGGGAGGGGGGGGGCAGCCAACCAATCAGCGACCCCCTTATCCTAAATAGGCCAATGCTCCCCCCACCTTCCGTAACCGGCTTTAGTGCTGGAATTTCAGGGGTGACAGTCGTTGAGCGTTTCCGGGACGCTTCTAATTTTTCTTTTTAGGTAATTGCTGTCTAAAATTAATTATAAGCGAACACCAACGAGGGCATCTCGTCCAGAAGTTTGTTTTGAAGGAAAGAGATGAAGTTAGGTAATGTAAAAGCTGAGGAGGGAGCGCAACTATCCTACCTGAAAGGTTCTTTTTCTATAATATAGGTTCATAAGGAGCTGTACTCTTCAGCCTATGTACATACATACATGAACATGCCTCATACGCACACACTTCTATTTGGAATCGAACCACCAAAGAACCCGTCCTCATCTCGCCAAATTACCATTAGACACATTTTCTCTCCTCTACCCCATGGATAGACACGCTGGGCATCTCCCCCTTCCCCGCTAGCTCTAACCCCTCGAATACCCAAAGGGGAGAAAGAAGTTGGGTAAGGAGAGCACCTACTCTCAGTTGAGAGCCCTGCCTCCCCGTGGCACAGTGGATTCGCTGGTGGATTCCCACCCAAGGTACCAGGTTCGAGTCACGGGGAGAGCGCCCACTCAACCAACGACGCTCGCATGGAGCTTGTTTGCCATTAATTGGCGGTGCGCCGAGTCTGACGCATGTGAACAGGCAGCTCCATACACATATGTCATTCACGCTCTCAGCCAATCCATCTTCTCTTCACACACACACACAAAACATCATCACTTTTCTGTTTCCGGAACTCGCCGAAAGGCGCTGCATATCCATACTCCCCTGGCGTGGAATGGCCAGCAGTCCCATGGGCCACAAAGAGTTCTCTGATTGCAAAGCCCAACACTACAGCTTCTTCTGCAACTTCCTATACGGCTTGCAAGCGAGTGTGGCTCTGATATTTCATTGCCCCGTGCACAATTGAAATAGGTGGTGCAATTAACCATACCCTATAAAGCCTTCGCCTCCATTATGAGAGTAGCAATAAAGCAGTTTACCACCCGGTCTTGAGAGACCCAATCAGGTAATTGAGAGCTCTAGGATAAACGACAACAACCAAGCCATTCTTCTTCTTCTTATTATTATTATTATTGCAGAAAACGTCGCGATGTCGGGATGCATGTATCAAAAGCGTTCGGGGACTCCCGTTCGTATCGTGGAGGAGGGATCCGGTGCCAGGAGGGAATCGAACTCCCTTGATGCGAGGATTGAATCGAGAATCTTGGACGGATCCTGCGGGGAATGAGCAAAATGGCCTCTTGGGAACACCGTTCACATCAAACGGGATAGAGAGGAAAAAAAGCAACTCGAAAGCAAAAAATAGAAAAGAAAGGAAACGAAAGAGGAAAATAAATAAAAGACAAAAAAGACACAAGGAAAAAACTAAAACAGAAAAGGAAACAAAAAATAGGAAAGAAACCCGTGAGAAGAAAAAGAAAAGAGTAAAGGAGTGTACAAAAAAAATTCCAATTAGGGAAACTCCATTTGCCAACGGCCCGGAAGACACCAATGAAAGAGGTCCGTTGTGCGAATTCCTTTGGAGTAATTAATGATCGCGAGATCGGATAAAGGAAGCGGGAAGGGAAGAAAGGATAAATGACGAATGGAGAGCGAAAGGAGAAGAAAACGGGGTCAATCGTGAATTAATCCCTCGAGTGACAACCCACTGAGGGAGTTAAGACTGGGGGATAATTACGGGGGTGAGTGGGGGTGTGACTGGCTCTTGACAGACGGTCAACCGCCCGGCATTCCATCGCGATGACTCGACGAACGGCGACTCTGCGCTGACTTGCGCCCAGTCTGCGCCGAGGGGGGTAAAAGGGGGGGAATTCGGGAGAGGGGGGAGTCTGTCATTCCTTTTAAGGCGTCGTGATACCGACGGATCCTTTGAGTCCTCAGATGCTACCAGAACATACACAGATACGTGTGTGCTTACATACGATACCATCTCCTTCACTCACGAGACGAAAGGGGGGGGGGGGGTTAGCCGGTTCATTTCTTCATTTCAGAACAGACGATAAAAGGGGATAGCGAGAAGAGAAGAAATGTGAAATACAGTAAATACATAAAATTAAAGTCAGGAATAAATTTTTTTTTTTTATATCCTTAGAATTTCGTAAATAGTCAATCACCGATAATCATAATAATGGGTGATAATCATAACACTCACTGATAATCTGAATAATCGTTATTAATCCAAGTATTCGCTATTATCCGCATAATCGTTGCTAATCCAAATAATCGCTGCTAATCCGAATAATAGTCAGAAAAGGAGAAACCTTAGAATGTGAATTTTATGGTAGCGCACATATTGGAAGACCACGTACACACTTTATGTGTGTACAAGCGTAGTGTGGATGGAGGTGCGGGGGGCTGCATATGATATTTTTTTTCATTTGCCCTCTCTAAGGGCGTTGGCCCTTTTAACACTTAAGGCATACACCTCTGCCTCGGCAAAGGCGCGCTCCAAACTCAAATGTACCTAGGCCGTCGCCAATTTCTGTAGATTCCCGTGGTTGGAAAGTAAGACGAAAAGATCTATTTTTGCTCGGAACAAATTTCACAGGAAAGAAAGTCATATTTTATTTAAAAGTATTAAAGAAAGTAATAAAACACTATTAACTGCCACTACACGAACAACTATTACGTCCGGGCATTATTAAAATATGAGGGCATTACACAAATGCCAAGAAAAAGGAATATTTATTTAGTTTCTTAGGCAGTGGAATGAAACAAAACATTTAAGGTTACGTTTGGTCAGGTTAGGTTAGGTTTAGGTGAGGTTTTTTTTGTATTGGCTTAGGTTAAAGGAAGACAAGAACAACAGTCAAACTCTGTTATTTTTAAAACACGTGACTTTAATCCGGTGACTTTTCCCCAGAGTTTAGGATTTAAAGTATCCAATTCGGTGTTACTTTCCCCTCTCAAATCAAGAAAGGAAACGAAAGAGGAAAATAAATAAAAGACGAAAAGAAAAAGACACAAGGGAAAAACTAAAACAGAATCAATTAAAAACAACCCTGTCCTCTGAAGCTGAGAAGAGGGGCGAAAAGGTTACGCTGGGAAAGCATATGTGCTTTGTAATGGTTCTAGGCTGAGGACCTCGGGTTTGTGGCTTGGTGTGGGTTTGTGGTTGTACCTGTTGGTGGGTTTGGTTCATGGTCTCAGGCGTGGCCAGGAAAAAAGTCGTAAAAAAAAATTGAGGAAAGAAAGTCACATTTTATTTAAAAGAATAAATGAGCGACTATTTTAAAATATTATTAACTGCCATTATCTGACTGTTGCATACTGACACCCTAATTTATGTATGGAAGCATTGCACCAATTTAAATAAAGTAAGTATAAGTTAAAAAAAACACGAACATAAGAAACAGAAGAATTAAAATCCTAATTAATTTCAGGGGACCCCTTCCCCCCGGATTCACATCAAGCATACCACCAATGTGATATTTTACTGCCATTTGAAAGTTTTGTTCTTTATTGCCACAAGTTAATGCCACACCAAAACCGCTTGGTGAGGCCGGATTAACGGTGAGAATTTCATCCGTATCCAACTTGCTCAACAGTATTATCATTTAATTCCCCTCAAATGAAACTGCAATAACGCATCTATGAAAATGCGATTAAAATAACAATCTCTTGATACTGCATTGGGCTGTGTGATTGTTCCATTTAATACAGCCACGGTATGGATGAGAAGCGTCCCTTAGGCCTGATGCAGTATCGAGGAGGCAATCCATGGCTTTTCAACCGCATATCAAAGATTATAAGAACCTTTTTGGGCGCCGGTATTCATCTCTTTTCCCTCACTGCCCCCTTTAACATATTTTAAGGAGATTAAAACATGCCACTGCCCACCTGTCTTACCATTGGGTCTCTGTTACAATGGACGTAAGTCGAAAACTAGTTTATTGATAGTTTTTATTGAAACTACACTTCATAGCCACTTGATATTAACATGTTTTAATGGCAATCTAATTAAAATACTTTAACATCACATTTTACATCTATTTCTTTTCTTTAAATCAAATTACCACACACTTAAAATCCCAAATCACCCGCTACTAGTACTTCCCACATTGAAGAACCCTGCTCTAGAGGAAGTCTTTATCACTCACTTGAAAATATAAACAAGAAAGGATAAACAAGTGAATTAAAATACCACAAATACCTTCACGAGGACGAACGAAACCGATGCCCACAGAGAGGGAAAAAGTAAGTCAAAGGAATGTCGGTCAAACTCACGCCGTTCCTTTCGGAGTTGCGGGACTCATCTTCACCGGAAGTCCCGCCTGGTAAATGCTGGAATGCTGAAGGCCTCCGCTGTAAGATAAGGAGGCCTCGGTAAATCCGGAAATCGTCGAGCATTCGGGTTGATTTTTTCCAGACTTCCCCACCGAAGTCAGAGTTTGGGGCTCAATGGGAGGCAACGAGGTCCCCCCCACCCCATTAGGGGAGATACTTTTACCATCTCGCTGCTCAGTAAGTAGCACATTCAGCCGCTTGAAATGGACAGTCGTATAATATCGCCGCATGATGTGGAAAGGTGTGGGGGGGGGGGTAGAATACTAGAGCTGAGTACATGAAGGAGCGGCACACATTCCGGGCTCCAGTCCCACGGCAGTCTCGAACTAGATTGAGACTTCCTGAGCTTTATTCCTTATAGACGTTTCCATTTTAACCCCGTTGCCACTTTCTTTACAAGCCTCTTATCATCCCCCTCCTTTTGGCCTGCAGCTACTTATGCAGTCTAGTCGCAATCCAGTTTTCTTTAATTCATCCTTGGTCGAGACCCTGAGAGTGAGAGACTGGTTCCCCCTCCCTCTTGTCTTCGGGGTGTTTTTGAATATGTTTGCACTTTACTCACCCTGTAAACCTTCTCTGTTCACACCTTTCTTTTTTTTATTCTATCCTTTTTACGCCCTGGTTCCTGTGGCGCCTCATCCCGTGCAACGTCTGGCCACAGGGCGTGGCAACTCGGTCCCAAGTGGTGCCAAAATGAACCACCTGACACACGATTCGCCCACTCCGGGCCCCGTAATGGGGTAGAAATTCAGCGTTTGCGTTCCGAATGAAAAGAATGTTCTCCATGACCGAATATGGTTACCAAATAACCTCCCCAAAACGGCTTCTCTGCGGAAAGTGAATTCGTATTCCCTTCACCTTCTTCTCTCTCTCCGTATAGGGACTTTCCATTTTCTTTCTGGGAGCCATCCCTAAGCGGTTCCCTCTCTAGCACGGATGGGGCCCCACATATGCAGTCTCAAGGGCTTCTTTCTTAAAAGATAAAAAGGAAAGGGGAGGTTTCTCCAGCAACCTCGATAGCCGGTGACGTAATCGCGTTCTTCTGCTGCCGAGGAGGCTCAAGAGACAAGCGAGTCCCTAGTTGAATAGGCGTGGGACCTGGCCAAGGCTGGTCTGACCGGCCTCTGAACCCTTCGGAGGGGAGAGATAAAAAGGGAAAAATGACGGGAAAAAGGAGCCTCGGAGCTCTTGGAATCGCTCATTGAGATGCAAGGAAAAACTTTCATCCCGCAGGTTTCAAGCGTATTCTGGTCATCCCTACGATTGTTGGAGCAGGGTTGTCTGGACTTTATTATTATTATAATCATTATTTTAAATTTTAACAGCCAATCTGGCGAGTGCCAACAACAACATGTGACCTACAACAAACAGTCAAATAAATTGGAGAAGGCGAGCGTCCTCCCAAACGTCGTATAGACCGCAAGTCTGTGCACGAATCTGTCCCGAGTACAAGGGGCAAGCGGTAGGGATAAATAACGTGCGCGAAGATCACCCAGATTGGAACATTCAACTAAAAGGTGTCAAACAGTCTGGGGGACAACGCAGTCTTCACAGTATGGGGCTGGCGAGTGCTCCATCAAATGGCGGTGTGTCCCGCGAGTGTGTCCAATTCGGAGATGACAGACAGCAACGTAAGGCCGTCGTGGCATTGGGGGTAGGTCCATGGAAACAGTTGTGGCACAACGGCACGTAACTTTAAGTTGCCCTCGACAGTCTCCCATCTTCCTTGCCTAGCCGCCCGGGGAGCTGCCTATATACCTGCCATGTATTCGGTGTGAGGAAGAGCCAAACGCTGGTTTGATCACCCGATCCTCGCGGATTCTTTTGCGCCCTCATCGGTGCGCTCATTTTCCGCAATTTCTACATGTTCAGGAACCCAGCAGAAAATAATCTCGACATGCCTCCGGCTCACCAAAACCGTGGCGTCATGGATATCGCGAACCAAGTGATGCGGAGATTCAATGCCCCAAGAGCACACAAGACGCTTTGTCAGAAGTTATAAATCACAATCCGGTCTCCGAACCAGCACCGTCACGTTATCTCCCGTACCGAGTGGTGTATTGCAACCAGCTCGGCCTTGAAGCCAGACGCAGAGCCTGCCAGAGCCCCGTTGACTTATAAAAGGGCATACGGTGTTGAAACCGACCCCCTCTTTGGACATGGAGCCATCCATATACACTGACACGGTTCCAGCGTAACACGAAATGTGCTCCAAAAAGGTCGAACGCAATACTCCAGGTGCTGTAGAAGCTTTTGGAGTAGAAGCGTGGCGACAAATAGTCAAAAGTGGTACCCTCCTGGGTGGCGACCTAGTCAGAACCAGGTGTGCCACCGGCTCGAAAGCTTTCCCTAGCTCTCAAGGGAGTTTCCTAGCCCTAAAGCCAAAGGGCTTAGGGTATGACTAGCGTCTCTCTACGGCATAAACACCGTCGAGATCAGCTGCGGATGCAGTGAGAGCTGTAGGCGACTAAGGGAGGCGTCGGGCTCGCGCGTACAGTGGAATAATGCACTGTACACGGCGCAGAGCGAGTGGCATCTCCTCATAATGGAAAAGTAGGCTCTCGATGGGGGACATGCAGAAGGCATGGGTCCCCAGGCGAAGGGTGGTGTGGTGGATCGAGTGCAGCTCTAGCAATACACGCTCGGCTACGGCTGCATAAAACTCGCCTCCGTAGTCGAGCTTCAAACGAACAAAGGAACGATAAAAATGTAAGACAGTAGCCCTATCAGCGCCCAAGGCGATTGACGTACAGAGCAAAGAATATCCATGATGCGGTTAAGAGGTCCTAATGCTGCGAATAGGAGCCTCCTAGGTGAGGCGTCGGTCAAATACAAAACAAAGGAAACGGTCCGAGCCTACTACTACCAGGCGTACCCCATTGAGAAACAAGTTTGGGTTAGGGTGGATCCGTAAATGGCCGAGAAATGCACCACCTTAGTCTTTGCCAAGGAAAAACGAAGCCTGTGCGTTTCGGCATAGCGAGAGACGCGGTTCAATGCCTGTTGGAGTCGACACTACAGAGTTGGCCTCTAGGCAGCCCCAAAAGAAATCTAAAGGTCATCAACGTAAAGCGTAGGGAGAATATCTTTCGGCAGCACCGAGGTGATGCATTGCTGTTCAGGGCAAATATTGTGATACTTAGGATACTTCTCTGCGGGACACCTTATTCGTGCTCCATTGGGCTGGAGAGGGCTGCTTTACCCCCACTCCACCCGTACGAGAAATTGAGGATCTCGCAAAACTTCAGAGATAAATAGTGACAGGCGTCCCCTTGCCCCCATCGTGGGGAGAGTATTCATGATACTGTATCGCCATGCGGTATTATAGGCCTTCTTCAGATCAAAAACATGGTGGCATAGTACTGTCTACGAAGAAAAAGTTTACATACGGCATTTTATCAGTCGGTGCAGAGCATCCGACCTGGAGTGGTACTTGTGGAGGACAGGTGGCCTCCGCTGTTCAGAAAAAAAGGCTTATTAACATTTACCAATTTCTCTATAAAATTGCACACTTAGGAGGTTAAAGAAATTGGGCGGAAACCGGCCGGAGTAGAGTGATCTCTCCCTGGTTTCCGAAAAGCTAGCACAGTAGCGATTCACCAGGAGTCTGGGAGGTTACCCTCTACCCAGATCCTGTTGAACAAATCTAACCGAAAGGCAATGCATCGCTCACACCCATGTGCCGAAGCATGGCGTACATAACATCGTTCGGACCAGGGGTGATGTCCGCGCATGAAGCGAGAGAGGAACGCACTTCACTCATGGTAAACCTGTCGTTGAAGGGTTATCCACCTCTGGAGATAAAGTCCAGTCGGCGGCATTCAGCGACATCACGACGCGCATTTAATGCTGCTGGAGCAGCTGAATAGCTTCTGCCTGAAAGGGGGTGTCTAAATCGAAGAGAAGAAAGGAGACATCATGCGGGTGTAAATTGCGCATCCTCCTGGTGGGCCCCCATTCCGTTCTGCTGAGGTCGCAAAACCCTTATACCCGGGAGGGTGGGCAGTGGGCACGCGCTCAGCATGGTCTCCTGGAAAAATATAGCTAAGGGAATACAGGACGAGCCTCCGCATCCCCTACTAGTTGGCCCGGAGTCCACGACAATTCCATTCAATGAATATGCCATGTCTAGCTCGGAAGAGATGCGGAGCTCTCTTGGAAGAGAAGAACCGCACAGGAATGCTCGTACACTTCCCGGAAGCAGAACTCCGTCGCTGTTGGACAGACAATGCTCTGAAGGTGCTGTTGCCTTCAAGGACTTATCGGGGGAGGTTGGGCTCACCATGCGAGTCTTTTCCTCCCTCTGCCTCGAAAGCTTAGGTAAGGGGGCCGATTCGGAGGCTGGGGTCCCTCCTTTAGAGTATCCACCGTCTTCAAGTCACCCAGCATTGCACTTGGTGTGGGCGTAAGGGCGGAAACTCCTTTAGTGCTGTCCTCCTTTCGGAAGGAAGCTTTAGAATCACCGGAAGATCGCCTCACGACCAACTTCAGGGGTGTTGCCTCCTGCGAGCCTAAAGACTCGGTGAAGGCGCGCGTCCTTTGGCCTACGGGAAACGATCTCTCTGGGGGAGAGGGAAAAGCCCTGGTTTTAGCCGGGACTGGGTGTAGACCTTTTATGCCGCCAGCTCTACCAGAGAGCATCCCTAATTGGTAGAACACGCCAAAGATTTCCGAATGGGAGCGGAAACGTCAGTACTCGTAGGCCTGGATGGGCTAGGAGAAGAGGGTTTCTTTTTTAACATTAAAGCACAAGACGTCCCAGGCAGCGCCTGGCGCGCCAGGAACAAGTCCGTAGCCTTACAAAATGACGGACGATACGAAGCCTGAACGGCCAGGATTTCACTCACAAGGAGAGGAGATACGCTCCACATTGCTTTGAATAACCGGTGTGCGGCTCTCCGCAATTGACGGGATTTGCCATACACAATTTGTACTTATCGTGTGCGGCCTTGGAGCAACTTACAAGGACTTCGAGGAACGCCGTCGTTGCACGTCTACAAGAACGGTTCATGTGGCCGAAGCGATGGCAGTAGTAGTACCTCCGCGGGAGTGACACGAATGCCTTCACGCGGTAGCGATATTAACTGGCACGCACCTACTCAGGTAGCTTGGCGCAGTTGAACGTGACGAAGAGTATAGGGATTGGTCTCGAGGCCTCTCATTGTTTTCACATCTCACGTTCGACCTTTACCGCTTCCTGGTCGGCAAGCTCTAATGTGATGTCATCTATAGAGTAGTCCACGAGTTCCCTCGTATAAATTACTACTTACACAAAATCCCCGTAGAATGTGGCGTTACACTCACCGGGTTAACATCGAATGTCCAATGAGCACTAATCTTGGCTGCCTCGTAGGGATCTGACGCATTCGCCAGAAGGCTCGTGTCCATGAAACGGGTCACCTTCGTCTCTCTATCAATCAGGCTAGTTACTGCTCTTTTCTGTGGAGCAAATAATTAGGAAGCGTTTAAAGCCAGTGGGTTCGAAAACGTTAGGGGCCCTTTGAATAAGGAGCCCCGACGTAATTGATGCTCCGCTCTGCACACTTTTTGTCATAGTCTGAGACTCCGCACATAGGGCAGCATCGGGGTCGGACGCGCAGTTCTTGGCTTGGTCGCATACCGAAAGGGGAGCGGCCCCTTCCATCTTTGCGGCCCTCTCCGAGGGAGATGAACCCCGACACTTTTTCCTATTCTTTTTCTTTTACGAGAGAAGGGCGAAGAATGAACCCGCTTCTCTCCTCCGGCAGTAGGAGCCCCTAGGCCAGATTGACCGGCCCCGACAAGATCCTTCCCTGAAATGGAGATGGTCTTGGCCCTCAAAGGAGTACATCAACCTGAGGAGGTCCCTCCGTTCCTTGCCAGGCCTCGGGGACCCGACCCGTCTGAGGAGGATCTGTCATAGGGGTGAATTTATTTGGATTATGTGCTTGGCACCAGTAGTATTGTAGGTGAAGGGTCGAGTGCACACAAACTCAGCCTCCGTACACACAAACTCGGCCTCTTATGTGCGTATCTAGATACATACACACGCACCTGGACTGGCACTCAAGTCTCCTCTCCTCTCCCAGCAAGGGTCACTACTAGCCTTGGAGACATGCAGGTGCCCCCCCTTCCCTAATACTTTGGTCAGTGACCTTTTCGTAGGATTCAGGGTCAACACACACACACACACACTTGAAAGCGTTTTGAATATTTAGGATTTTTCTTGCGTGCAGATGTCCCCCCCCCTAGCATTGGTCACTACCTGCCTTGATGACATGCAGGTGTCCCCCCCCCAATACTTTGAGCGTTTTGAATTTTCATGATTTTTCTTGTATTCACTTGACCATGGAGTTGTCATTTAACATTTTACCATTCTTTGATTGGCCCGTCTAGTTGCTATCTGTTTAAATCATTTGTCGTTAAACCTCTTTTTATGCCACACGTTCTAAGATGATCCTCCATCCACACCGTACCACACCTAGACTTAGTAAATATTTTGCAACTGAAGATGTGTGTGGATCGGATTATAAATTTAGCCCAGACTATTCATCTACAGTTGAATTCTTCGATCATCTTCGGCGACTTATTCATAAACACCAATTGATCGGATTGAATTTCTCTATAGTGGGTCAGTCCAACCACCTTTCAACTATAATAACGAAAAAGAAGTGATTGAAAATCTACAGTTTATGGATTTAGAAGATTTGATCATGGGTAAAAAATTAAAAAATGAGCTTATGGACCAATTTTTTTTTGTAAGAGGTCTATCCGATCGTCACAATACATGGGAGTATAGATTTTTGTGCATATTGCATTTAACATAATGAATGATGGGGAGAAAGTATATATCGCTATATTTGACACAAAACACTTGTTATTTCGATTTCTGTCATGGTATTCCCATCAACCCACCGATACGATGAAAACCAAGATTGAAGAGGCAAGGATGAAAGAATTCTCCTTCTCACAAGGTCAAGAGAATGTGATGAGTTATTTTTTAGACCAAATTAAACATTGGTAGCATAACGCGTATTATTTCATCTTTATTTTATTCATATAAATCAGAGAATATTATTAATAATTGAAAAAAATATATATGCACATAAGGAAAGGGCTAATAATAGCAGGTATTCAATGGACTTTTTTAAAAATATCTTGTAAGATCCCTTTGAAACCGAAAGGTATTGTCCGGTAACTTCCTGGGTGCTCAACACGTTTCCGAAACGTCTTTCTCAAAACCTTTTTTCCTCTTACCTATCTCATTCCACCGTGTTCCTCGGCTCTGAAACCCATAAATGGTACAATGATATGACTATCATCATTCTATCCATCATCATCGGCTCCAACTATGCGTTTCATAGTATCGTAGGTTATTATATCCTTCGTGTGAGTGTTAATGGTTAATCCTTTAGCAGAAAGTATATACTTCACCCCACTCGGCCTTTGGATACGTACCGAAGAGGATTTGGGACCCGTAGAGCAGAATGAATCCCCATATGCATCAGCACCGTACACATCCTTGATCTCATCGGTAATATCACCTAGGAATTCTCCGAATTGAGGTTGTGGATAATCTTCCCTAGCAATGAAAATGGCACTGTCTGTGTCACAGTACAACAACCTTTCACCCAACGAGTCTAAGAGGCCATAAAGCTTGATTCGAGCATAGGCTGTTGTGAATGATGCAATTGAAAGATTCGTTACGTGGGAGTCAACTTCTACATGTTCAGCATTCTCCACTTTCGCAATGTATGCATTGCCAACTACATCCAACGAGTTCACAATGTAATCGTCGTTTTTGATCAGGTCGAGTACATCACGGTCAGAACCACAGATGACAGTTTGCATTCTGCGAATCCTCTGAGCGAATTTTCCCTAGAGACTGTAAAAGAAATAAATATGATCAGGATCAATGGGATGATTTTTGATTTATTATTATAGTAGTACTATCGACTTTAAGTTTAGAAATTATTGACTTTATATTAGCTGTACAATGTCTTAACATTTTTAAATCAAATCTTGCAAGTAATATATCAACACAGAAAAAAAATCTAATCGCAGGAAGAAATCCTTACCTATTTAGGCAGAGCTTCGCTCTAAAACGCTTTCCAGGATTCCTTTCGATGTTGTTTATTTGGATGTTTATCCCCTCAACATGATTTACCCTCTTCACGTATTCTATTTTTTCATTCTCACCAATTACTCCTCGTGGGAAGCCAGAAGCTTCTATTTTTTCTTCTCGAAAAGTTTTTCTATACTCTGCGAACAAACCATCTTTCTTTTCAAACTCCCAAAACTCGTAGATTTTCTTGATCTTATACATTTTTTCCATTGCAAGTTTCAGTTCAGGGGTTGTGTACACGCCGGAAATCATACGTTGCTTTTCAGAGTGATCGCAATCGTGTGAGTTTTGCTGGGCGCATGTGGTGCAGAGTGTGAAAGTAAGTTTACCATCTATGGATTGAGGAAGAACTGTAATATACAGATCATTAGGAGGGAGAACATCAACTTTGACGATCCCGAAATATGCCTCATTCACACCCTAAGTATATTCTTGAATGGACGGAATTTCTCGCACAGATACGCAACGTCTAGGTGGTCTTACGGGATAGGGATTGTTTTTTATAAAGTACGGATATAAGGAGTAAAAATCGACATAATGGATTTTCACACCTTCGGTTGGTGGGTAGTATAATATTGTCGTAGAATGACCCTTGGCTTTGATCACTCTACTCTTTGACACCCTTTTAGTAGCGGTATGCTTTAAGGGGCGTGAGTTACTTCTATGATGAAGTAGGCTTTGTTCTAAGAGTGCTATTTTTGTGGTTTAGTCCTTAAGGAAGAGCTATTTTTAAACACATAAGGATAAGAGGAAACACCGGAATCTACCAAAAATAAACATGTATTTTAAATTAAATATTACAAACCAACAGTAAAAGCATTTCTATATTTGGCCTCAAATGACAAAATATAAACAAGTAGGCTTCCGATAAACAAACCAATTGCCAATTAGTATTTTTATCACGACCCTATTTGTTTAGCCTAAAACATTAAATTGATGTACTGTCATCTACAAACACATATGACCTAGGTTCAAGAATAATGGTTTCTACTCTCGTTTAAAACGTGGGACGTACTAAACTTCTACTATCGCAATAGATATATAAATGTTATTGTTAACTTACGGGTAGGTAACAGGGATTGCCGGATGTCACTGGAGGACTTATCTCTCGCTTTGAAGTGGGGTGGTCGCTGCTTGAATTTTCGAGGAGGGATTGCTTGTCGCCTGTGCCGGGGGATGATTCTTCAATCGTAATTAAAGAACGGGAGCTCGTTGGGGCAGGGTTCTTCTCCTCTCACTCTTACGGTGCTTGAGATGTGAGAATCACTCGAGTGTGAGCGGCTTTGCTTTTCTTCAGTCGGGCTTCTTTGCAGACGGAAAAGGCTTCTTCGGTATGGCACCGATATAAAACTTGACTATTTAGGTTAATACGGCCCTGAAAGGGGGGGATCGATTTTCTCAATCTGATCCTATCGTTTCTCACGGAAATAGTCTTGTATGGCTGAAGGATCGATCTTTACGAACTAATCTTTCTTCTGGCGAATCGACTTCTAAAAATCTTCTTGTCTAGCCGATGGATCGATCTTCACGACCTAATCCTACTCTGGCGTATCGACTTCAGATAATCCTCTTCTCTTTCTTTGCGGGGCTTATATATAGGCGGATTGCCGCCCCATCTAAAGGGGGAAGTGACCAGGCCACAGATGCAAAAGGGGGGGGGAGCGAATGGTGAGTTAGCATCTGGGGAGAGCGAGAATTCCTGAGGTGGCACTGGGGTGCCCAAGTCAGCTCGCAAATTATAGGCTCGTAACCGCACCGCTACTTGGCGTGCCTTCTGACTCGCACCGTTTTTTTTCCCTAACCACGGGTTTATGGGTCTCGTAGGTCATACGATCGTTAGAGCGTCGTTTAAGGACCTTAGGTGGTCGCCTTCAAACATATGTTAGCTCCAACTGCCCACAGCGGCGAGGAGATCACACATGGTAAGCATTTTCGCCGGCTACCTTTCCCACGCTTCTCCTCATGAAGGGAGGGGGGCTTGAATGTACCTATACTCCTCCAGGATGCTTAATGTAGCCATTTCTCCACATTTACCTCCATTCTTAAGAAAATAACGGGAGGGGGGGGGGGTTCCAATCCGACGCTTACAATAATATACATGGGTAACTTACGGAACATTATATTATACAATAAATTCTAGTTCACTCGGGAATGCCTCGATAACATTTCACCTGACCTTAACATTAATTCCTATATTACTGTGCCAACTTAGGATTTTCTTACCTACCACTCGGGTTACTCGCCCCTACTTACTTACAATTCTACTGATTTACACTTAACTTTGCTATAATACAATAGTTGGGCTGCTCCTTAATCGTCGACAGGGTTCCGACTTAACGAGTCGGCCATACAATTGTTGGACCCTTTTATATAGTGAATGGAGTACTGGTACTCCATCAAGAGTAAACTCCATCTCAGGAGTCTTCCATTCTTACACTTATTTTTACCTAAGTATGACAATGGTTTATGGTCGCATTCCAACTTAAACTCGCGCCCTATTAGATAATATTTGAATTTACCTATGGACCATATTATGGCCAAAGCTTCGATTTCGATAGTAGCGTAGGCTTTTTCTCTACTCAACAGTTTCCTACTGACATAAGCTATGGGATAGGCTGTTTCGTCATCTTCGTATTGAAGCAATACTCCGCCTAGCCCGTCCCGACTAGCGTCCGTGCGAAGGCCGAAGATCTTGTTGGGATTTGGTAAGCGAAGAATGGGCGCAGTTACGAGTTTTCCTTTTAGAACCTCCAACTGAGTTTTTGCATGGGGGTTCCACGTGACAGGGTCTGACGCTGTCTTTTTTAACAAATCATTCAGTGGGGCCGCAATGGAAGCGAAGTGTGGTACAAAACGCCTATAGAACGAGGCCGCTCCCATAAACGATCGGAGTTGTTTCTTTGTTTTCGGCCGGGGCATCTTGACTATGGCGTCCACTTTTTCTTGCTGGGTAGTCAAGTGTTTTTGTCCTATTTTGAATCCCAGGTAGTCAATGGATTCGTAGGCAAAATAACACTTGGTCGGCCCGGCGGTTAGACCTTGCTCCTTCAATTTCGCCAGCAATGAGCGTAGGGCGTGTAAGTGTGACTCCCATGTACGGGTAGCTACGTACACGTTGTCGAAGTAAAACGACACGTCGCTTAGTCCAGCGATAATTCGCCTCATCATCCTATTATAATTGCTACCGGCTGTAAGTAGTCCGAAGGGTAGCCTGGTAAACTGTAAGACCTCTCTCGGTCGCAAAAGCCGTCAGTTTTTTGGACTCCTTAGCGAGAGGTATTTGATAGTACGCTTTACACAAATCCAATTCGGTGATGAATTTAGCGTCTTCAAATAAATGGAGATTTTGATCTATTAGTGGGATGGGCTCGGCGTCGAAAACGGTCACTGAATTCAATTTTCGGAAGTCCACGCACATCCGAAATGATTGATCAGGTTTCTTAACCATTACTATGGGGGAGCAATAATCGGACTCCGATGGCTCTAAAATTCCCAATTTTAGTAAATTCCGGATTTCCTTATTGAAGGCTTCTCGTAGGTGGATTGGTAAAGGATATGGTTTGCTCCGAACCACTGAATTAGTTTTTAGTTTTATTTCATGGAAAAAATCCTTGGCACATCCGGGGTTTTCAGAAATGACTTCTGGGAATTCCATGAGCAAGTTCAACATTTCCGCTTTTTGTTGAATTTCTAAGTGGGGATTTATCTTTAAATCCACCCGAGGGTCTTCCGGGGTAGGTGAGAGCGAGGGAAGTTCGTATTCCTCGTCTTGTTCCACACACACGGTGTGTATGACTTGCAGGGGCGTACCCGGGTAAACGGCATCCATCGGTTCTTCTTCGTCTAGAAGGGTAATATTCTTTATGCACGCGCGGCGGTGATATTTTTTTAGCATGTTTATGTGATAGGTTCTTCGCCCTGTTGGGGTATCTATCAAGTAATCGACTGGACCCCGTGCCTCGATTACTTCAAACGGTCCCTTCCACTGGGCCCATAACTTATTATTTTCGGTCGGGAGTAATAATAAGACTTCATCTCCTGCCTTTAATTTTCGAGCCTTTGCTTTCATATCGAAATAGTCCCGGTATTTGGCTAAATTTTTCTCGGCGTTCTCTCGAGCTAAGCCAGAGCAGTATTCTAGGCGCTCGCGCATATCCATCACGTAGGCGTAAGACGATTTGATTTCTTGCTCGAGCTTCGCGTTGGAAAATAATTCCTTAAGAATACTCATAGGACCTCGCACATTTCTCCCGTATAATAGCTCAAAGGGCGAGAATCCCAACGTCCGATGAGGTTGTTTTGACTCAACTTCTTCAATATATTTTTGAGAGTCCCGTTTAATTTCTCGCAGATTCCGTTAGCGGCTGGATGAAATGGACTCGTAAAAATTGGCTTGACTAACAGAAGTTTGTTAAAATACTCCATCAATTCTGAGGTGAATTGGCGCCCTCTATCAGATAGAATTTCTTTAGGCAGGCCTACTCGTGCAAAAATTGAAATTAATGCTTCCGCGCAGGAAATAGAGTCAATCTTCCGTAGGGCCACGGCATCTGGGAACCGGGTGGCACAATCCACTAGGGTGAGGATGTAGGAGTGTCCTCCACTTGAAGGGGGGTGAATTTGTCCCACCAAATCAATTGCCACTCGAAAGAATGGTTCGGTTATAACGGGCACCTTTTGTAAGGGAGCGGGAGGTACCCGTCCTCTGGAGGGATCCTTCTGACACACGTCGCGTGATCGGCAATAGGCCACAATTTCCCTGGCGGCCTGGGGCCAATAAAAGTGTCGGAATATCTGCTGCGCCGTTTTGTTGTGCCCAAAGTGTCCGGCTAATATTCCATCATGCGCGGTATTCAAAATTCTTTGCGTGTATTCTTGAGGTACACACAGTGCTTTCTTGTTCTCCTTATCCTCCTCGCTGATAGTACGGTAGAGAAGTGAGTCTTCTACGATATACTGGATAGGCTTCTTTCCTTTCACTTGGAGAATTTCACCTTTAATAGCTTTCTCCCATAGAGGTTTAAGAGTGGGGCATTCCTTCTGAGCACTGGCGAAGGAAGTCAATTTGAACCCATTGTCTTCGAGGGTAATCCTCGGGGTCAACTTAGCAGGTTGCTCTTTCCTCTGGGCTTCCTGTGCCCGGGTGACTACTTGTTGGGACACTTCTTGCTGGGGAATTAGGGGGTTTTGTCCGATTAGTACTGCGCAGAACTTAATCGGGGCTACTACCACGTCCGTCCAACCGGTGAAATATCTGCATTGTATATGACATCTCACGACGGGGAATCGATTGTCGCGTCCTAAAAAGTCGTGGACGATTGCGAATTTCTTATGGGCAGGGTTTACTGGGGGCAGCAACTTGTCGGATACCACTATGCACGTGCATCCGGTGTCTCTGACTAAAGTGGATACTCGGCACCCATTAACAGTGCCCTCTTCAAATTGTAGGCCGCCTGGCGAACTTTTGTTGAATAGAAAGTTTACCTGTTGCTGGGGCCCTTCGGATGTTGGCGCGGGGACGTAGGACGAATCAGCTTGTCCTGCTGGGATCGCGGCAGTCAGGTTTTGCACCTGTTGTCTCGAGGTCTCCCTCAGTCGGGAGTTCTGTGGGCACTGGAAACTCAGGTGACCTATTATCCCGCAGGTATAACAAGTGACGGGCTTCCTGGGATACGTGCCGGTATTAGGGTATGATCCTTGTGGAATCCTAACTTCTTTTTGATTTTTTTCTCCTCCAAAATTTGGTTTATAAGTTCCTTTTGCTGCTGCGAACTTAAAGGGCTTCTTCTGTAAATGCCTGGGTGGCGGCCCATTTTTCTTTGGGGAGGGAGCCTTCTCTTTCTTGTACTCCCTAGGATATAACCGATGATTTACCGCGTGGAGGTCAGCCTCGTCCAGGCACTCGTTGAAGGAAGAAGCTTTTCGGTCCTTAACGAATGCACGGATTTCCTGGGGTAGTGTACTTAGTAACTGATCTCTAAGCATGAAGTCGACGACCGCAGCGACTTCGTTCTCTACCCCTTCTGACTCTATCCAAAACTGTAGGCTTCGACGAAGCTCAAAGCCAAAATGTTTGTATGTTTGTCCAGGTCTTATACGAGCCTGCCTGAACTTCATCCTATATTCTTCCGGGTTAAGGTTTGTTGCTGAGAGAAGTTCGGCTTTGAGAGTGGAATAGTCCACAGTCGCTTCTGAGGGTAAAGATACGAATATCTCTCTCATCCTACGATTGAGTAGCGGTAACAGTCTGGCGACCCCATCTTCTTCTAGGTCCCAATTATTGACTTCAAATATTTTCTCAAAATGGGAGAGATATGAGCATAAATCTTCTTCGTCCTTGTACTCCGGGAGTTTCATGCTGGCCGCTGGTGACACTCCTGTTTTAGATGACACTGACTGCACCTCTAACTGGTCTTTACTAAGAGCTCTTTCGTGGGCCCTTATCTTCTCTCTTTCATCAGCTTCCATTTTCGTCTTTTCTGCTTCCATTTTCATCTTTTCTCTTCTTTCATCAGCTTCCATTTTCATTTTACGTTCCTCTCTTCTTTCTTCTCTTTCATTTCTCTCTTTCTCCTGAATAAACGAGTTCAGCTCGGTTCCTTCCAGTCCGAGGCTTTGACCTTGCTTCCGATAAAGGTCAAACAATTCCATCGCGCTTATGTCAGTCATCTACCTTGTTTTTAATCAAGCCTGACCTATTCCACCACCGAAACTTACCACTTGGCCTAACAATTACCTTTAGATGCTATCCACCTCTAACTTTACCAATTTCCCACTCGTCAAATATTCTATTATTCCTGGTGTTCCTTTTATGTGTTAGCTCTTCCTTAAATAGACACTGCTGGGTTCTTTCTAATATAAAACCTCTAGACCTGACACCACTTTTATAATATGTCGTAGAATGACCCTTGGCTTTGATCACTCTACGCTTTGACACCCTTTTAGTAGCGGTATGCTTTAAGGGGCGTGAGTTACTTCTATGATGAAGTACAGTGGCGGCAACAAAAAAAGTGACATGTGACAATTCGGGGAAAATAAAACAGAAAAATGTAACTTACATATTTTATTATGAATATTTCATGAAAGTTATTACTTGGTCATGTTGCCCTTGCACTTGATGATCATCCTGAGTCGATTGGGCATTGATTCAGTGAGGTTTGCGAAGTAGGTGGGGTCGATCGTAACCCAGATCTGCTTCAGTGATTCTATCAGGTCCTTGATGCTGCCTCTTGAACTTTGGATTTCATCAGATTCCAAGCATTCTCAATAGGATTTAGGTCCAGGAAATTACCAGGCCACTCCAAAACACTAATATTATTATCATTGAAGAACCTTTTTACTAACTTGGACCTGTGAGCAGGGGCACCATCATACATGAAAAATTCACACTGATGAATTTCCCAAAATGGCAGCATGTGCTGCCTCAAAACCTCAAGATAGTTAGTCCCCCTCATGGCTACATTCTTGGCAAGGAAGTACAGACCTCCTCTGCCCTTTTTTCCACTAAAGGCACCCCACACCATCACACTATCAGGGTGCTTCACAGTTTTCACGGTATATTTCGGGTCATCCCGAGACACAGTGCTGGGACGACGCACGATCTTTGACTCTCCTCTGACCAGCCTAAAGGTGCTCTCATCACTGAACATGACCTTCTTCCAATGGGCAGCTGTCCAATGTTTATAGGTCTTGCAAAAATTGAGCCTTTCCATCTTCATAGCCTTGGTAAGAAGTGGCTTCTTGGCAGCGCGGCGAGACGGTAGGCCTAAGTCCTTCTGTAAGCGATGACTGATGGTCCTGAGGGCAACGTTCTGGAGGAGGTCTGGGTGTTTTTTCTTGATTGAAGCGGAGGTTACAGAAGGGTCTGACATCACTTTACGCCTTAGGATATTATCAGTCCTTGGAGATGTCTTCCTAGCTGCACCAATGCCCTCCTTCCTCTTTGGTATGGTACCTGGTGGCAATAACTCAGCTGCACGTTTTAGGCGATGAATCGTATTTTTGAGGTTAATAAATCTGCTGCTACATCAATAAAAGACTTTTCCTGCTCTAATAGGGTCAAGGCACGGCTTTTCTCTGTCATAGAAAGCTTTTTCCACCCCATTGTATCCACTTGCACAGAAGTTATAGCACGTCAAATGTAGGCACGAATGCAGATAATCAGCACGCTGGAGTGCCATATACTAAAACCTCGTTGTACAAGCTCAAACGAGACACTGAGTTCCAATAGAGCGCAGTTCTGTTGTCTTAGCCCAGGAGAGTCGTCCACTTGCGGCATAAGCTCCGCACATTTTCATTGGATTGTTGGCAAGTAAAATAGTGAAAGCGATTTTGTGTATCGATTTCTGTTGCCAATATTCAATGTCACTTTTTTTGTTGCCGCCACTGTAGGCTTTGTTCTAAGAGTGCTATTTTTGTGGTTTAGTCCTTAAGGAAGAGCTATTTTTAAACACATAAGGATAAGAGGAAACACCGGAATCTACCAAAAATAAACATGTATTTTAAATTAAATATTACAAACCAACAGTAAAAGCATTTCTATATTTGGCCTCAAATGACAAAATATAAACAAGTAGGCTTCCGATAAACAAACCAATTGCCAATTAGTATTTTTATCACGACCCTATTTGTTTAGCCAAAAACATTAAATTGATGTACTGTCATCTACAAACACATATGAACTAGGTTCAAGAATAAAGGTTTCTACTCTCGTTTAAAACGTGGGACGTACTAAACTTCTACTATCACAATAGATATATAAATGTTATTGTTAACTTACGGGTAGGTAACAGGGATTGCCGGATGTCGCTGGAGGACTTATCTCTCGCTTTGAAGTGGGGTGGTCGCTGCTTGAATTTTCGAGGAGGGATTGCTTGTCGCCTGTGCCGGGGGATGATTCTTCAATCGTAATTAAAGAACGGGAGCTCGTTGGGGCAGGGTTCTTCTCCTCTCACTCTTACGGTGCTTGAGATGTGAGAATCACTCGAGTGTGAGCGGCTTTGCTTTTCTTCAGTCGGGCTTCTTTGCAGACGGAAAAGGCTTCTTCGGTATGGCACCGATATAAAACTTGACTATTTAGGTTAATACGGCCCTGAAAGGGGGGGATCGATTTTCTCAATCTGATCCTATCGTTTCTCACGGAAATAGTCTTGTATGGCTGAAGGATCGATCTTTACGAACTAATCTTTCTTCTGGCGAATCGACTTCTAAAAATCTTCTTGTCTAGCCGATGGATCGATCTTCACGACCTAATCCTACTCTGGCGTATCGACTTCAGATAATCCTCTTCTCTTTCTTTGCGGGGCTTATATATAGGCGGATTGCCGCCCCATCTAAAGGGGGGTGTGACCAGGCCACAGATGCAAAAGGGGGGGGGAGCGAATGGTGAGTTAGCATCTGGGGAGAGCGAGAATTCCTGAGGTGGCACTGGGGTGCCCAAGTCAGCTCGCAAATTATAGGCTCGTAACCGCACCGCTACTTGGCGTGCCTTCTGACTCGCACCGTTTTTTTTTCCTAACCACGGGTTTATGGGTCTCGTAGGTCATACGATCGTTAGAGCGTCGTTTAAGGACCTTAGGTGGTCGCCTTCAAACATATGTTAGCTCCAACTGCCCACAGCGGCGAGGAGATCACACATGGTAAGCATTTTCGCCGGCTACCTTTCCCACGCTTCTCCTCATGAAGGGAGGGGGGCTTGAATGTACCTATACTCCTCCAGGATGCTTAATGTAGCCATTTCTCCACAAATATAAATGGCTTACATCTGCCACCATAAAGTACACTCCCTACATCCAATACACCATTGATTACATCAGCAGATATTCTATTAACCGCCTCACGGCGCCTTGGAATGGTTTGCATCATGGGTTCAAATTCACACTTCCAGAGAATGATAACCTTATATTTACTACTAAGAATTCGATCACTCTCTACTGTCTGATAATATCGGTCCAACGACCCACGTCCACCAACGGAAACATCCTGTTTTAGATCAGTTTTCTTTCTGGCACCCATGCCAATAACATCCATGAAAGAGAAACAGTTCTTCCTCCTGATGGTGAAAACCCGTCAGGAAAAAATACTGTGCCACCAAAAGAAAGGCTTCGCTCACCACCGTTTCTTGCATGAAAAATCGGGATTCCTCTAACATGTTTTTCAAGCATAAGCCAACGTATAGCCTTATAAGAAAAAACTTTGGATTTCTTCCTGTCGATGACTGCAATAGAATTTTCCGGTAAGAAGACATCTTTATAAACCTTGTAACACAATGAGGCTACTGTGATACAAGACTGCATAGGATCAATGTTAAATCTTTTTATGAACGAACACCTAGACTTCTCAAAACACAAGCGAAGGATAGAAACATCTTGAATGCAATACTTAATACATTCTGTACGAATATTATATACTTCTTTCTGGAAATTGGAATAAAAATTACACTCAAAGTGTAATTTTTCCTCGCTGTTTATTTTTTCATAGTAAAATACATTTTTTCAGGAACGGGTCCAGTATAATTCAAAGTTTCCTCTAAAGGAAAATCGTAAGGAAAATACCCTTTTTCATTTCTGGGATTCCCATTGTCATGGGCAGTTTTTTCAGCAAAGAAGGTATGAATAGGAGTGTGTCCTTAAAAATTATGCCCTGAAAGAGCTCTATCTTAATAATCTTTCGTCCCCTTCATTGGATGCAAAGTAAAGAGATTAGGATTAAAATGTTGAAGCAGTTCGTCATAGATAAATCGGGCATCGAATTTGGCATTGTTATGTGCCATCACAAATGTTTTCACATTTTCTCTCGATCCTCTTATTCGTATTAACTCTTTTTAAAAGGGTTAACAAGGGGAGTTTTCACCATCTCTTTGAAAAATGGGGTGGAATTTTTTATTTATCTTTATTAATTTTAATTTTTTGTGTATTGGACAGTAGTATATATTTTACCTGCATTTCCTTCCGGGAAGAGAATTCAATGAGGTTATTTTATCAACTGGATCATTTTACGTATGACCAAGCCGAGTTTAAATACCCTGCTTTCGAGTACAGCTAAATTAGCACACATCGGGTCTGGTTAGGTGCCAAATGTCGTCACGATTAGGGTCGCCTTCACGACGGTTGTCATGAGTGCAGATGTTACGGGCAGGGTTAAGTCCCACAACACTAAAGAAGATTAAGAAGAAACTTCGTCATGAATACGAGATAGGCTAAGCTGGACTCTATGCCAGTCTTAAGAAACCCAAATGTGTACCGATGGTTAAGTAACTTAAATCAGAGTTCAACTTATAGCACAGCCTAGTTTTGGCAAGGCAAAATAAAGAGAATATAGAAAAGGATATATTAAGGTTATAAATGAATATATGAAATCATGAATATTATATTTACAGTTTATACAATAACATCTTAATAGTACTTATCACACGTGAGAGAGAGGTCTGGGTACATAGGCGCCAAACTGAACAACTATAAGGGACTTATGTAGCAGTAGTAGTGCACTGAATAATAACACAAAACAATAGAGCACATTAATTGAACAGTTACACGAAATCTAGAGCAAATTAATTCCAGTAGGAGCGCGTTAAGTGGTTGGAGGTGAACTGTCTAAAATTGGGAACTTTAAGCTTAAATAAGTATCGGTAGCAAGTTGGTTGGTTGTGTGGGAGGAGGTTAGTCGGTTGCAAGGGAGGAGGTTAATGGGTTGTACTATGGGCAATTAATTAAGGAGTTGGAGATTGTTGCTCCGATATATATTAAACGTTATAAATATAGATTACAAATATACAGTACAAATATACATATTAAACATTACAAATATATACAAAATTACATAATTTTACATTACTAGTAGTATACATAACACAGATTGGTGTTAAAAAAAACATTCTTTTTTAATTAATCTTTATCTTTCTCATTTTAATTTCTATAGTAACACCATTAAAAGATTGTTTACTATGCATTCATTTTGGACTAATCAGGTCCCATTTTCAAAAGCCCTCATTAGTCTTCATCGTTTTATTGCGTCCAAAATATTAAGATCGCTATGCCTGTTGTCAGAATCTTCACAGTTCCCTAAAGATGGTCATAGAATTTAACAACCTACCTGAAGAGCAATTCAAATAAAGTAGGAAATTAGAATGTTTGGGTAATTTAAGTTGAGGATACCATTTTTATGTTTTAAATATGTAATTAATTGGCGAACGACATATTTTGGCCTTTAAAGAACAAATTGCATAAAAGATACAACCACCGAAAAATGAGTGGTAGACACAGGACAAAGCAGACAACCTTCACCAGAGTTGTGGCCCTCTCAGGGGCCACAGCGAGCCACGCAGCGAGGCATGACTCGAGGCGATTGATCTCGCAATCGACGCTTTCCATAATATTAATCATTTTTTTGTGCCATTTTTATTCATTATTGCAAACATTTTAGCTATTTTTACGGATTATTTGTTCTTTGTGCCCATTATTTGGCATAGCCCCCAATGGGGGAGGAGGGGAGGGGGGTCTTGTAAATTGTTACAGCTGGAAAGTGGAAGAGCAGCACAATCTCCTGGCCCAAGTTGCCCCGTTAGTCTCAGACTAGATTGACACTAACCGGGATTAATTACTTCTAGAAATCTTTTCCTCCCTTAAGCCGTTCTTTTCTTACAACCCCCTTCTCTCCTATTTATTCTGACCTGCGGCTAGTTTTGCGGGCTAGTCGCAGACCAACTTTCATCAATTCATTCCGTCTCGGGGCCTGTAGGTAAGGGGTTACACCCGTGCTCTTGCTTACGGCTGTGGGGGAGGGTGCGGGTAACTGGCCTGCCTTTTTCCGACCTCATTCAACATCTACTGCAAACATCTTTCTCTCCTGGGCTTATTTTTTTTAAGGGTTAAAGCCCAGTGGCACACCAAGCCCACGGGGGAAGGAGGGTAATGTTACGAACCTAACTCCAGCGGCACCAAAGGCGCCCACTTCGGACGGGACGATGGCGTTTCCCATCGATTCTTTAAAAATTCCAAAATCCGATGAACTTTTTTTTTAAATCCTTAGAGGTGAATGGCATTCCATGTCCCTACTTTATAGTGGTAAAGGGGTTTTGCCCTTTACCATCTTTTCTCTTGGGGCCCACCTAAGAGGGGTTCCTATCTAGCGAGGAAGTGCCGACCCCTTTGCTTTCTTAGGGGCCTCTCCATAGAAATAGGAAGTGATGGCACTTTCGAAGAGAACTTAGAGCCGTTATGGATAACCTAAGAGGGTTACTCTGTGACACACTCCTATGTTGCCTGCCCCAATGCAAGGACTACAGGTTGTTGAGTCTCTTGGGAGCTAGTGTGCTCATTTTCAGGGGTTTCCTCTCAGGTTTTAGTCAACCCTGGATTTAGTGTCAAAAATTCTTTCAGGACCTAAAATTCCTATCGCCCTTTTAAATTATCAATCGCCCGAAAAAAATGAAAAAAGTAAACAGGAAACGTGTTTTCTAATATAATTTCTTGAAACTATTGTTGAACATTCATAATTACATCTCCATCAACATTGCTACTGAAACTCTTACAGTCGTCACTCTCTTCACTGTCTTCTACTTCATCCCCGTTGAATTTTCCAAATCTTTGACTCTTTAGATTCAACCATATTTCTATTGTTTTTTTGTGGGGCAAAGCTGAGGACATCTGGGGAATTGAGGTGGGCCATCATTAGATTGTCAAGAGAAGAAGAGTTCAATCTCTATCTGCTTGAAGAGTTCAATCTCTATCTGCTAGCAGTTTTCATCAGTTTCATTGCAGAGAGTCCACGCTCACAATCGGCGGAGGAAGCAGGGAGCGAAAGTAGAATGTCGATGAGAGGGAGTAGATTTGATAACTCTACTCCATACTTACAATTCAATCAGTTCCCGCCACGTAAATATCTCAAGATTTTGTTCCCACTGCGTGTCGTAGATCTTCGATTTAAGGATCGACCATTCATCTGAGATTCGACCTCTGTCGAATGATTCCAAAAACCGACGGAAAGGATTTTGCAGGATGTGAATTTCTTTGTCCCCAAAACCTGGAAAAACATAATCAAATATTAAAATAGGATATATTAATTGCATGTTAACCAATCATCATTCATAATATATTTTATTTCTAATTTCCCCCAATTGAATTTTATATTAAAAAGAAATATAATTTCATATCTAAATATTCTAAACATTAAATATTAATATCTCTATTACAATTCGAAGTAATTATTTAATAACTGAATTTAACACTCACTCACAATAGTTAAATATTAGAAGAATTTATCCATACCAGAGTTTATCAGTTTTTAAATACCAATAGTTTAATATCCAATAACCGATAGGGATTCCGACCCCCAAAAGATCTGCCTTGCCCTTAACGGCTTGAGGATATCTAATTTCTAGAACAAATGTTCTCATTTATACTTTCAGAAAAAAAAGCTCTTGATACGTAAAATTTTGTAGTTGATTTTTGTTCTCAAATGACTTCTTTTTTTTTTTTACTTCACAATAGCAGGTTTTCCACGTCAGGCCAGTTTTCAAGTCTGTAATACTCGTAGCTTCTACGACTTCTCCCTTCATGGGTGTTATTCGCCCTTCAATGGATTGCAGAAAATTTATAATACGTGAGTTTCTTGCATTAACCGAGGAAGAATCTGAGCCGTTCTCGGTGAAGGCAGCAGATTCGTGACCGGAAAAGACCATTGAAGATGAGGTCTTATTTTAGTATTTTTGAAGCGCAGTTACTGTTGACGAAACGAGTCCATGCACTCCTGCCAGATACAATTCAGGAGTTTGCAAGTTAAGCGATAACTTGTCGAGTCGTTTTAGAACTACAGATCTGAAGATACAAAGCCCAAGTGATGAACGATCAATTTTTCAAAAGCCCGGTGATCCCTTTAGCCTTCTCGCGTTTGGTCTCGTTTGTCTCATCTTCAGAAATCTATAAAATATAATATATCATACCAAGCAATGGTTTCGCCACTCCCCCGCACCCTACGGGTGGAGCTTGCGCTTCGCTACTAAGACCCCGTAAGGGGCGCGGCAATTTGCCATCTTGACCGCCATGCTAACGGGACTCAGCACCCCGTCTGACCCCAGCTTAGCCTCTTCTCCTTCCTTCAGACAGCCCGTATCTCTCCCCTACTTCCTCACTTCCCTTACAACCTCTCCCACAACTTTCACTGGTCGGCTTCTATTTTCTCAGTCAGCTATCCTGGATCGGGGATGAGGGGAGAGGGGACAATGTTCCCTAACCCCTGAGCTCCAGTTTGGGAGGGTGGGTTTTTAGCAGCCTGCTTCATACCCACCCACATCTTCCTCACCTCCTCTTCCTTTCTAGTTTCAAACACTATCCATTTTACGCCGCGTCCAAGGTGGAGCCGCCATGCTGAGGGACTGCCAGGCCACCAGGCGGAAAAGGTGGTCCGAAATGGCGACACCTGCCTCTACCAGGCTTGTATGCACCCCTTGTAGGGCGGGCTACTACGAGGGGTGATGAGCGTGTGCATCCCGTGAGAAAATTAGGGTGACCATGCCCAATGATGCAAATTTAAAAAAAAACTTTCCCTTTCCCCCTCACATTCAACGGAGCCGCCTTCGGGCAGGTCGACAGAAAAAAATGGAGGTTCCACCCCACCCCCCTGTGCTCTCGCAGGGGACCCTCCAAATTTCTCTAACCGGAGAGGAGGCTTACTCCTCTCCTTCGCCTAGGGGTGTAGGGGACTCCCCTTCACTCCTTTGTCTGGAGGTGCCTTCGGGCACCTCCCTCTTTCCAGCGGCAATCCCCCCTTTACTTTCCAAGGGGAATGCCAAGAAAGCCAGCAGCAGGCAGCCCATAGCCGACCGCCTCTCATTGAAGTGGCTCGGTAGGGCAAACCCCCTTAGGGGGGAGAGGGGAGCCAGGCCCCTTCGGTCGCTTCCGTCAAAATACCTGGTGGCTAGAATACAAAACCTATTGGGGGTCAAGGCCTGTGCCTCTCAAGACAAAACTAATTACACTACTGCCAATAGGACCTGTGATGTCCTGGTGGGGGGGGGGGGATGGCCAAATAGAGTTCCACCCGAGATAGACATAGTCCTTGAGGCAACCCAGCCTCAGACGGTAGGGCCTTCCATGGAAGCGAATCCGGGCTCAGCGCCAAACACCGAACTCAAGTCTCCTCCTATGCAAGGTCCTCCTCAAACGGCTAGGGTTCCCAAGGCAGTACAAGAAAGGGAAGGATCTCCTCCTCCGACCGGTGCACCTACGATTGCCAGAACCTTCTCCATCTCGGAGAAGGACCTTGTTGAGGCCGGTGCATCTGGCCTGGGGGCTCCTGCCGGCGGAGGGGAGAAGAGGGTTCATTCCCTGCCATCCTCTCCTAAAAAGAAAAAAAAGACTAAAAAGACTCGGGGCTCCTCTCCATCGGCGGGGGCTGCGGGGACGGATGGGTCTGCTGCCATTTCGGTAGGCGACCAAGCCAAGATCGGCACATCATGCTCCTCTACCCTCCTGGGTGCGTATCCCCTGACTATGACCAAAAGTGCTAGAGCGCAGAGCGGAGCCTCGATTACATCGGCGCACCTCATTCAGAGATTACCCGTGGTTTTCGAGCCCGCTGGCTTTAAACGTTTCCTCGTTATTCGCTCCACTGATGGCACCGTGTTGGCTAAGGGCAACATGATCCATCAGAGGAGAGCTTTAGCTAGTGTGATTGGTAGAGAGCCGAAGGTAACCCGTTCCTCGGACGGGAGCCTTCTGGTGAATGCGACGGATCCTTTCGAGGCGGCCAAGATAAGTCCTCTTCGGACACTTGATGGCGCCCCGGTGAGTGTGACGCCGCACTCTACCATGAACTTTGTGAAAGGAGTAGTTTATGCGAGGGAACTCGTGGACTAATCCATAGAAGATATCACTCTAGAGCTGGCCGACCACGGGGCGGTCAAGGTCAAGCGTGTGATGAGAAAACAGGGATGAGCCTCGAGACCCAACTCTACACTCTTCGTCACGTTCGACTGTAACAAGCTCGATGGGTTGGTGCGTGCCGGTTGGTACCGCTACCGCATCAACATTCGTGCCACTGCCGTGGAAGTGCTATTACTGTCACCGCTTCGGCTATACGAATCGCTAATGTAGACGTGCAAATTCAGGGCTCCCGAAGTCTGTGTAAATTCCTCCAAGGCCGCATCTCATAAGTCCAAATCGTGTGTGGTTAAGTGTGTCAATTGCGGAGAGCTGCACCCCGCTTCTTCGAAGCAATGTGGTGCATATTTCCTTGAGAAAGAAATCCTGGCCGTTCAGGCCCAGGATCGTCTCTCATTCCGCGAAGCTAAGGACTTGTTCCTTGCGCGCCCGGCTCTGCCTGGGACGTCGTACGCCTCAATGCTTAGAAAAACACCCTCTGCTCCTGGCCCATCCAGGCCAACGAGCTCGGTTGTTTCCGCGCTTATTCGGAGCCCTTCTGCTGGTTCTACTCAACCCGGGCACTTCCCGGTAAAGCTGGCGGCACAAAGGGTTAACACACAGCCCCGGCTAAAACCAGCCCCCCCCCCCTTCCCATTCCGTCAGCGCGACCATTTCCCGGAAGGCGAAACAGCCACGCGCCTCCACCGAGTCGTTAGATCACAGAATGCAACACCCCTGAAGTTGGTCGCCAGGCCTTCTTCCAGGTTTCCTAAAGCTGCCCTCCGAAAGAAGGACAGCAACAAAGGAGCTTCGGTTGCTTCGCTCAAGCCTAGTGGTGGGCTAGGTTGCTCCAGGACGGTGGATCATCGAAAAGAGGGCTCCCCCGCCTCCGTAGCTGCAACGCCGTCCTAAGGTTTCGAGGCGTGGGGAGGAAAAGACTCGCATGGCGAGCCCAACCTCTCCCAATAAGTCCTCGAAGGCGACAGCGCATTGTCCGGCCAACAGCGCCCGGGGCTCTGCCTCCGGGAAGCGTACAGCCATTCCCGTTAGGGTCCCTGCGTCTCATTTGAGCTCAGCCCGGAGGGCATATTCTTTCAATGGAATTGCCGTAGCTCCGAGCCAACTAGGAGGAGCTGCGGAGGCTCGTCTCACCCCGTTCCCCGTTAGCCAGCTTTTTATAGGAGACCATGCTGGGCGCATGCCCCCTGCCCACCCTCCCTGGGTATAAAGGCTTTGCGGCCCAACCACCACGGGATGGGGGCTGGGCGGGAGGATGTGAAATTTACCCACGGCATGATGTATCCGTCCTTCTCTTCGCTTTAGACACTTCCTTTAAGGCAGTAGCTGTGCAGCTTCACCTGGATAGGAGGTATATTGTTATTTCCGCGTACATTTCACCGTCAGCCGACTTCGACGCGGGGGACTTCCACCGCGTCGTGGCACGGTTGCCGAGCCCCTATCTCTTGCTCGGAGATCTAGACGGTAGACAACCCCTCTAAGAAGACTACTCTATCAATCTCCGGGGTCAAGTCCTTGCTGACCGGATCGACGAGCTTGGGATGGGTGTCCTAAATGTAGATGAGTTTACGCATCACTTCCCGAGAACCCCTTTATTTTCCTGCCTTGAGCTATCTATGTGCTCTCCGGATGCACAGCCCTATTATAATTGGGGAGTGTTTGATGACCTCCATGGTAGTGATTACTTTCTCATTCAAATATTATTTTCTAGGCCAAGCCCCGGTGGTGCTTGGCGCGGGCACAGTGGTGTGGATTTCAAGAAATGACTGAATTCTCTATCAGAGTCGAGGAGTTTACGTCGGTAGATGAGGCCGTTGAGTTCTTCTCCGGCAACCTCATCGCCGCGGGCCTGGCTACTATTACTAGAAGGTCAGACCGTTTTGCACGCCGTGGTGGTCAGCTGATTGTGAGACGGCCCTCAAGCAGAAGCGCTATGCCTACATGCGCTATAAGCGACCCCCGAACGATTTCACTGTTGCTGAATTTCGACGGGCTAGGGCTAGGTTCCGGTGTATTTCGAAGCGGGCATACGTGTCTTCACTTAACGGGAAAACCCCTCTGGCAGATGTGTGGAAGCGAGTCCAAAGGATTGAGTGCAAGTTCTCGCAAGAACCCACTCCCGTTCTCCAGGAGAATAAGACCGCAATCTCGGACCCCGCGTCTGTGCCGGAATCCTTTACGACCGCTTTTTCCACATTCTCTAACCGGGATGCTGCTCCGCCAGCATTCAATGCATGTCGTGATGTCACGGAGGCCGCCGACTGGACTTTAGCTCCAGAGGCGGAGAACCCTTCAACTACAGGTTTACTCCAAGTGAGTTGCGTTCTGCTCTTGCTTCGTGCACGGACACCGCTCATGGTCCGTACGCCATGTTCGACACCCGGGAAAGCGAGGCATGGCCTTTCTGTTAGATTTGTTCAACAGGAACTGAGTGGAACGTCTCCCAGGAATTCCTGGCGAATCGCTACTGTACTCACCTTTCGCAAACGGAAGAGAGATCACTCTATTCCGGCCGATTACTGCCCAATCTTCCTAACCTCGCGCGTGTGATAGTTGATGGAGAAATTAGGAAATGTTAGATTAGACTTTTTCTAGAGAGTGGAGGCCATCTGTCTTCTTTCCAGTGCGGCTTCCGCAAGTTCCACCCCACGTCGGATGCTCTGCTCCGACTGAAAAAGGCCGTCTGCGAGGCCTTCTTTCGTAGATAGAACTACGCTACGGTGTTTATCGATCTGGAGAAGGCCTATGATACCGCATGGCGATACGGTATTATGGAGACCTTTCACACGATGAGGGCGATGGGACGCCTCCCAATCTTTATATTTGAATTTTTGCGAGATCGTCAATTCCGTGTACGGGTAGGGAGAGCCCTCTCCGGCCCAATGGAGCAGGAAGAGGGTGTCCCGCAGGGAAGTGTCCGCAGTGTCACACTCTTTGCCATGAGCATCAACGGCATCACCTCGGTGCTGCCGGAAGATGTTCTTTCTACGCTCTACGTGGACGACCTTTCTATCTCTTTTGGGGAGGCCCAGATGCCAACTCCGGAGCGTAGCGACTCCAACAGGCATTGAACCGCGTCTCTCGCTATCGCGAAGCGCACAGCCTTCGGTTTTTCTTGGCCAAGACTAAGGTGGTGCACTTCTGCCGCCATCCACGGCTTCACCCCGACCCAGATTTGTTTCTTAATGGGGTGCGCCTAGAAGTGGTTGAATCGCACCGTTTCCTTGGTCGTCTTTTTGACCGACACCTCACCTGGGAGGCTCATATTCGCAGCCTTAGGGTCTCTTGTACCCGCGCCATGTATATTCTCCGTTCCGTGACGTTCAGCGCTTTGGGCGCTGATAGGGCTACTGCCTTACTTCTTTATCGATTCTTTGAACGTCGAAGCTCGACTACGGATGCGAGTTTTATGCATCCGTACCGAGCGTGTATTGCGGAAGGTGGACTCGATCAACCACACCGGCCTTCGCCTGGCGACCGGTGCCTTCCACACTTTCCCCATTGAGAGCCTACTAGTCGATGCTTGGGAGAGGCCACTCGCTCTACGCCGTGTACAGTGCATTATTCTCCTATACGCGGGAGCCCGGCGCCTTCTTCAATCGCCAACAGATCTCACTGCATCCGCAGCTGATTTTGACGGTGCCTATGCCGCCGAGAGACGACAGTCATACCCTAAGCTCTTTAGATCAGGGCTAGGAAACTCCTTCGAGAGCTAGGTATAGTTCTCGGGCCGGTGGTACTCCTGATTCTGCCCAGGATGCCATCCTCGTCGGTACCACATTTGGCTATTTGTCACTATGCCTCTGCTCCCAAAGCTTGTACGGCACCGGGAGTATTGCGTTCGACCTTTTTGGAGCACACCTCTTGTCACGCTGGAACCGTGCCAGTGTATACGGATTGCTCCAAGTCCCAAGAGGGGGTCGGCTTCCATGCCGTATCCCCTCTCTTTGAAGTTAGTGGGGCTCTGCCAGGCGCTGCGCTTGTCTTCACTGCCGAGCTGGTGGCAATACACTACTGGGTACAGGAGATTACGCGACGTCCTCGGTTCGGAGACCGGATTGTGATCTATAGCGACTCACAAAGCGCCCTGAGTGCTCTCGGGGCATTGGAATCTCCGCATCCCCTGGTTCACGATATCCGTGACGCCACGGTTTTGGCGAGCCGAGCTGTCGTGATTGCGGCGACTTATGCCAAGTGGGTAGTCGCCAGATAAGCTGCTAAAATAAAATATAAAATCGCTATTAAGATTAAAATTTAAAATCTAAAAAAAAGCAGCCATGGTTAAATTTTTATTAATTTTCTGAACTTCGCCAATTATAATAATTTTAAAAAGGAACTCTAAAGGAAATTTCTCCTCTTTCAAAATATTACGTTGTAAAATATGTTATAGAATAAGATATATAAAAATAAATTTTCTGAACTTCACCATTTTAAATTCTTTGGGTTTTAAAAAATTCACCAAATTTCGATATTTATATATATTTCTGAACTTTGATAAAAAAACAAGTCTTAACCAAATTAAGATGAAATTATTATTCAAATACTCAAAAAAAATCCTTTCTTAAATTATAGTTAGTGATGATGCTGATGAAAAACAAAATAGTGAAGTGAAGAAATAAATATAAGTATCGTAATTTTGTGATTTTTTTAAAACCCAAAGAATTACAAATGGTGAAGTTCAGAAAATTTATTTTTATATATCTTATATAAAAAAATTTATCTTAGTAGCGAAGTGCAAGCTCCCCCCGTAGGGGGAGTGTCGAAGCCTTTGCCTGGTTGATATTATAAAAGAATTATTAGAAATATCTTTGATAAAAAAAACATAAGTGATTTGTCCATTCTAAGGAAAAAAAAAGTTCACTCATCTTAGAAAATCCCGTTGTACAATTATAAAGTTAGTGATGATGATGAAGTGATATCTTATCTTAATATCTTATCCATAACCCTATATTTTAGGAACGAGATTTTTTGAAGGTTTGAATAAGATTTTTTCTTTTAGTTCGGTTGTCACCTGAGTAGATTTAATTTTTTTATCAAAGTTATTTCTAATAATTCCTTTATAATATAAAAAAAATAAAATGGTAAAGTTCAGAAATAAATATGTTTCGAATTTTTGTGATTTTTTTTAAACTAATAGAATTACAAATGGTGAAGTTCATAAAATGTATTAAAATTTTGGCATGGAATTATTAGAGCAAATTTAGATGGAGAAATAAAAAGAATCATGATAGGCCCTAGGACACAGACCGAAAGTCTTACAGCGAAGAGCAAACTCCTTCTGTTTAGGTTTATTTGAATCTTTTATTCGCAGGGCTGTTTTTTGTATGTTTCGAGCTTTTATCAAAGTTCTTTCTAAGAGTTCAGAAAAATAAAAATAATATCGAATGATTTGGAATGAAAAAACATACAAATCGTGAAGTTCAAAAAATGTATTCAAATTAAGGCTTTGGCGCTTTTTTACGATCATTTCGTATATAAAACAAATTTAGATGAAAAAAGACATCTGACGAAGGGTTTTCTATATATCAAACCGGGTGAAGTAACTTAAAAAAAGGTTTCAGGGGTGTCTATGTTGAAAAAAAGGGTTTGGAAAATTCTCAGCTATATATAAATCTTCAAGGGATAAAGACAATATAATAAAAGGTGAAATAACTTTTAAAAAAGGTTTCAGGGTATCTGTTGAAAAAGGTGCTCAGGGTGTTAAAATAAAGAGTCTATAAAGGGGATTAAAAAAAGCGGTTTATAATAGCACGCCGAAGGAGTGCCTGTGGAACCAAGTTCTTTCTGTAAGAAAGAATACGAAGTATCGCTTGTCTTAATATATGTCTTACTTGAGATAAAAAGTTAATAAAAAATAAAAATTACCTTAGAAAGGTGATGCACGAATCTTGAAAATCCTTTCAATAAAATTTCTATCGCCCTCTGAAGATGCTGCAACCATTGCTTGCCATCAATTCTTTTGGAATACATAGGCATTTTATTTAAGGATTTACGAGGATTCTTTCTGTTTGGCTTTATTTTTGGCTGACATTTGTAAAATAAGTTAAGTGATTTTAGGAGGAGAAGCAACTTATTATGACATTCAGTGTTTTTCACGGAGTCTTTGAAACAAAGTTCAATGCAATGAGCCAGAAAATAAATCGAGATGACGTCCTCGTTGACTCCCATTAATTTTCGCAAAACTCCATTTTTAGTCGCGTGCGGTTCAGGTAGCGAGCGACTCTACATCTCACTATGTCGGTCGGTCGGTTCCCGTTTTGCTTTTTTTTGGTAATAACTATAACTATTCGGCCGATTCTAACGAAATTTGAAACCCTTATGTTGTTTTACATTCTCTTTCGAATGATATAATTGCCAAAGTCCTCTCAAAGTTAGCCCGGGAACTAATTTTTGGGGTAATGACATCATAACTATTGGACCGCTTCTAACAAAATTTAAAACCCTTATGTTGTTTTGCATTCTCTTTCGAATGATATAATTGCCAAAGTCCTCTCAAGGTTAGCCTAGGAACTATTTTGGGGGGCAATGACATCATAACTATTCGGCTAATTCTAACGAAATTTGAAACCCTTATGTTGTTTTATATTCTCTTACGAATGATATAATAATTGCCAAAGTCCTCCCAAGGTTATCTCGGGAATTATTTTGTTTTGGCAATAACATCATAACTTTTCGGCCGATACTCTGCTAGACTAGACTAGGCTATAATATGCTATACTCTGCTAAGCAAGCCTAGAATAGGATTTACTATGCTAAGTATGCTAAGATATAATGTATAAGGGTAAAATATACTATGCTAATTTAGGCTATAATATGCTATACTAGGATAGCATATCGTATATTAGGCTAAACAATAATAAGCAATGATTGACTAGGCTATAATAGCCTTGTATAGGCTATACATGTCTAGGATAGTTAATGCTAGGCTAGGTTATGCTATGCTAGGCTAGGTTAAGCTATACTAGGCTAGGTAGAGTATGAAAGGCTATACTAGGATACGTTACGCTATGATATGCTAGGTTAAACATAACATAACATAACATAATTTCATGGATGACAAAAGCCACAAAGGCCTATCAAAGGTCATCCGCATCCATCAAAACCCACCCACATAGGACTATAACAATAATCGCCAGGGGAAGACAAAATCAAAGCCCCCCACAATATAATATAACAGTCTTTGATATAATAGTCTTCGATATACCAGGTTTGGAAAGCGAGGCTTTGCTAGAGTAGGCTAGGCAATGTTGTCCATGCTATGCAAGCCTGGGCTAAGATTTAATAGTCTAGTCTAGGAAAGGCAATACTATGATATACTATACTATACTAACTAGGCTAGGGTAGGGTAGGGTAAGGTAGGCTATGATATACTATACTAGGCTATAATATGGTAAATAGGCTAGGATAGGATAGAATATACTAGGCTAGGCTCCAGTGAACTAGGCTAAGATAGACTATACTAGACTAGGGTAAGCTAAGCTAGGCTAGACTAAGTTTTAATATACAATTGTAAGCTGCGCTAAGCTAGGCTAGGTTATACTCTGCTAGGCAGGCTATGCGATACTTTGATAAGCTAGGCTAGGCTAGGCTAGGATACACTGTGATAGGCTCAGGTATACTATACTAAACTAGCTTATTCTATTATATACTATGCTAGGCTATATATGCAAGTCTATACTAGTCATGGCTAGGTATACTAGGCTACTCTAGGGTATATTATGCGATTCTAGGCTATTCTATTCTATGATATACTAGGCTGGGCTATAGAAGGGTATGCTATGCTATGCAAGGCTATGATGGACTATACTACGTTAGACTAGGCTAGGTTATAGTGTACCATGCTAAACTAGCATAGGCTAGGGTAGGTTAGCCTAGACCATGGTTGGGTGTGGTATGCCAATTTATACCATGTTAAAATAGGATAGGATATACTATGCTAAGCTATACTATGCTAGACTAGTTTATACTATGCAGGCTAGGTTATACTATGCTTATACTATACTATGCTAAGCTAGATTAGGGTAAGGTAGGCTATGGTAGATTGGCTATATTATGCTGGGCTTTGTAAACATAGGCTATCCTAGACTATACGAGGATAGGATAGGCAATACTATGTTACACTATTATAAACTATACTAGGTTAGGCTATGCTATACTATACTATACTACGATAAGCTATACTATGGTAAGCTTTACTACCCTATATATGCTAGGCTGTACTAGGCTATGTTAGGCTAGGCTTTAGAATGGTTTCTAGGCTAAGATAGGCTATACTATACATTCTCTACTAGGCTAGATTAGTCTAGGATAAGTCATACTATGCCAGGCTAAGCTATACTATGTAAGGCTAGGCAATACTATGCTAGAACGATAGACTAGACTGGTATGGTAAGTTGTAGTGTTATAGGGAATCATAGGCTAGACTTGCTTATACTAAGCTAGACTAGGCTAGAGTAGGCTACTCGATGCTAGGCTAGGCTATACTATGGTAGGCTATGCTATGGCATAATCTACTCTGTTATACTATGATATACTATGCTAGGCAGGATTTTCTATGATAAACAATCTAGGCTAGTCTATACTATGCTAGGCTTTATTCTGCTAGGTGAGATAATACTATGGTAGGCTATCCTACAGTAAGCTAGGTTTTGCCAGGCTACTATTCGAGACTATACTAGGCTCTGCTATATAATGTTATACTATTCTAGACAACACTAGGCTATACTAGGATATGCTAGGCTATACTATGGTAGAATATACTATACTAGATAATACTATACAGTCGACCCTCGCCTATTCGCGGTTCGTCATCCGCGCCTTCAACTATCCGCGAAAAATTTTGGGAGGCCTTAAAATTCTAAATTTGCGCCATTTCCAGACATCCGCGGAAGCCTAGGTACATAGTCGTAAAACGTAAGTGTTGGTTGGCTGAGACGGGACAATTCCAGCCAATCAGCGTTCAGATCTCACTCGCTCGACTACACTATGTACAGTATATGTACCGATTTACCGTGTTCCATTCAGTGCGCTTGTGTCCCACGTGTGTAAGCGGTGATTTGTGTATTTGTCGTAATTTTGCGTGTTTTATTTCTCTTTTTTCAATCGTTTTACACCCTGAATAATTCTTGCTTTTTGCACCTTAATATTAACAATCCCTAAGCGCCCTACATCGTCTAGAGTTGCTAAAGACATGCCTAAGCGTACCAAGAAAGTGATGAGTTTGGAGGAGAAGGCGAAAGTGTTAGATAGGTTGAAAGAAGGCAAGAAAAAGGCCGAAGTTGTTCGAGAGTTTGGCGCGAACGAAAGCACAATTAGATCAATTTTAAGCTGTGAAAAGGCTATTAGAGAGAGAGTGTCAGTGAGTGTAAACCAAGTGATGAAGATTAGCAAATAAGTGCGTGATAAGGTTCTTGTTAGGATGGAGTCTGCTTTAATTATTTGGATTTCTGACGCTCGTAAAAAAGGTATTCTTTTGGATACTAATATCATTCGTGAAAAAGCAAGGCAGCTCTATAAAACAATTTGAAGGTCTCCAAAGAGAATTTTTACCACCTAATACTCGTACAACCCCCTAATTCAACCAATGGACCAAGGCGTCATAAGGGCATTCAAGGCCATCTAAACAAGGAATTCTCTGCAACAACAGGTGAAGTCAATGGATAGAGATGAAAAATTCAACTTGAAGGATTACTGGGGTGATTTTACCATCGCTAATTGCATTCAAATAATAAAACTAGCCGTAGAGGAAGTGAAACTCCCGACCATTAATGCTTGTTGGAAGAAGCTGTGGCCCGAGGTTGCAAACGATCACGAGGGTTTATTTCTTGAAGAGATCAGAACTGCGGCAGTTACCACCTCTGTTAAATTGGCTAAGCTCCTTGGTGGCGAAGGTTTCGATGATGTAACAGATGATGAGCTTGAAACCCTCATAGATGAACACCCTGCCTCATTAAACGATGATGACTTGGTTGAATTAGCCAGGATAAATACGGAAGAATCTGACAAAGAAGAAGAAAATGAGGAAGTTCAAGCTGAAGTTGGGCTTACATTAGAGAGGCTAGCAGCCGATCTTCAGATTTGGAATCATGGGACCCTCACATGGTTCGTTCCATGAAGGCACAAAATAGCCTCGATCTCGCTATGGGCCCTTACTGGGACATGCTAAAGAATATGAAAAAGCAACGATCTCAATTGCCCATTACAGTGTTCTCCACCCCAAGTAAAAAGCCTGAACCCCTAACTACACCCAAAACTACGTCCTCCACCTTTGGGGAAACTTTTCCTCCCCCTCCTTCTCCTCCGGTGTTTACTAAGCAGGAGTCTGAGGATAATTAGAATCTCCTCAGCTTCCCTGTGCAGTTATATCCTCATCATTGCCATCGTCATCATTGAACTGCACAGGCAACATCATCTACAATCATCAGTCATCAATCATCATTTTTCAATCAAAACAAAAATATCTCCAGGTGAGTAAACATTATACAATAAAATAATTTAATGTGTTCTGATACTTTATTTCGTACTGTATTTGTATGAACATGACAAAACATAACTTCTTGAATTAATATGGGGGGCGTATTATGATGTTTTGGAAAGGTTGGTGGTGTTTTGGGGGTAACGCTAACTATCCGCGGTTTTTCAATATTCGCGGAGGCTCGTGGTCCCTATCCCCCGCGAATATGGGGGGTCGACTGTACTATATTATACGTTACTATACTATGTTTTGCTATGCTCTACTATACTATGTTATGCTATAATATACTATCCTATGTTATACTATGCTATAATACTATAAGCACCACTATGCAATAATATGATATGTTATACTATGCTATAGTATTCCAGACTATGCAATTAGAATGTGACCATTTTATCGCCTTTCCAATTCCATAAATGAGGTGCGACAAAAAGTTAAGGCCCGCCATTTTAATTAAAAAAATATATATAGCGCCAAAGTCCTCCCAAGTTAGCCAGGGAATTACTTTGTTTTGGCAATAATATCATAACTATTCGGTCGATTCTAACGAAATTTGAACCCATTTTGTTGTTTTACATTCTCTCGAATGATATAATTGCTAAGGTCCTCCGAAGGTTAGCTCGGAAATTAGTTTTGGGGGGCAATAACATCATAACTATTCGGCTGATACTAACGAAATTTGAAATCCTCCCAAGGTTAGCCAGGGAATTAGGGTGTTTTTTGCAGTAACATCATAACTATTCGGCCGATTTGAACGAAATTTGAAACCCTTAAAGTGTTTACATTCTCTTTCGAATGATAGAATTGCCAAGGTCCCCCCAAGGTTACTCCGGGAAGTATTGAAAGTTTTCAAAGTCGTAAGGACGTAAATCAATATAAGTGAAGTAATGCGACTTTTTGATCAGCATACCTTGTTTTCACTCATCATCACTGAGTCTCCATCAGCTACAATTCCTACCAGTCTTTGAGACCAGATAGTGTGACTTTCTCCTGTAATCCTTTTCAGGATTTGTTTGATGGCTTCCACTATTCCATCAGCATTCGCCTCTGTCACAGCTTCGATTCCAAAGAAGAGGACAAATATTTCTACTTTATGAGCAAATCGACAATAAAGAATCTCTTCCTCAAGTGTTGAAGCGTCTGTTGATCCATCCGACATCAACGAGGAAAAGGAAGGCCTTCTCTTCAAAACTATGTTTTAACTTTTCTCTTCCGTTAATTGTAATGGCTTCAGTAATTTCTTTTCCTTCTTTTTCTGGTAACATATTGTTTACCAACATCCAATTTCCTTTGCTTTGTCAACCTTACACAGGTTTTCAAATTCGGTCTAAGGTTTATATTGTAGAGCAATGGTGTGAGCATTTCGAAATAAAAAGCTGAATTTGTTGATTTGACTTTTGTTCATTGACAGAAGAGCCAGATCAGCTTGGGCTTCTCCAGGTTTTGCAATTTTAGTCAACTTCTTTGATGAGTTTATTTTATGCTCCTTTGAGTTTTCATGTTTAGCGATATTTTCATTTTTAAAAACTTTGCTGCCAGTTCCCAAGGGAAACTTCTTTCTTGCTGACAATTGCTGGGAAGTTGCACATATCAACGCTTTTCTTTCCATTGTAGAGAAGCCAAGGTCGCCATTTTTTCCATTTTGTTAAGAATGTCCGATTTCGACTTTTCTCTTCATATTCCCGCTGTTTCTCCGGAATTTTTTCTTCAGGTTGTTTTGATTTTTTGGGTGGTGGTGAATTACCGACGAAGAAACAGTAAATGGATTTTGGAGTCATTTGTAGAAGAAGATAACTAAGAAAAACAAAAATTAGATGTAAAATTATCAAAAAAAATTGATTTTCTTATATTTATTTCTAAATCATAATTATCAATAATCAGTATGTAAATCTTGTGTAACAAAGCAAAATTTAATATTTTATAACTTTTCTTAAAAAATGCTTTTATTTTTGTATTTTAAGTTATCATTTATACTTTAAAGTCCAATTATTTTTAAAATTATTTGGGGTGAATTAAATGTAATAAGTAAAAGATTAAGAGTGTAAATGAAAAACATGAAATTTTTTGAAGATAATATAATACATTTCATCGATTTTAGTATTGTTTATGATAGACATTTATTATATTAGCAATAATTTTAAAACAATGGAACATATTAATTCCATTGTATATTGTAAAGGGTTATTATATGTTCTACTGATAGTTGTAGATCAACCAATGATAGATAGTGAATAGACTAAAAATTCATAATAAGTATAAAAATTCAATGGAATACAATCCAACAAATAGGCCTATAACATACTAGTGACACAATGACACAAAGGCAACCTTTCTAACCATCTATAATAATTCTATTTAGTAATGTGTAAAACTTATAAAGAACAATGGTAGGCATTATGCAAACTTACCTATAATTGAAGAAATGACGAGAAATGAGTGAATGCCTCAATACCGTATTAAGTATTCTTGGGAAAAAAATATTTAAAAAATAAGGTAAAAAAGACTTGTTGTCACCCGTATGATAGATGAAAAATCTTCTTTCGCCCTTCAAGAAATTTGATCGCATTTGGCGACAGGACGACCCTTAAATCCAAGGCTTGTACTAGTATCCCAGCAACCCACCAAATTGATCGCTCTTTGGACACTAAATGGCACACCTTTGGACGAGAATCCACACTCTACTTTGAGGTTTGTAAAAGGGAAAGTTTCTGCCAGTGAACATAGGTGGGCGTTATTGCGCTAAATTATCGCGATAACGATATCGGGTTATCGGTTATCCAATATTTTCTTTTCCTGCGTTATCGATTCATCGGTATCGCCGATACTTTCGGTTCCAAACTAGCGATAATTGATAATTTCAGTTTTTGGTTCCAGTTTAGCACAGAGACGAGCCGCGCGTGCATTGGAGGCAGAAATAGGTAGGTCCGAGCTGGGAGGAGAATCCTCAAAACCTATGAGGAGATGAAGGAGAGCGTCACCAGGTAAGAAACTAAGAAACAGTATTCAAATATTCTTACTATTGTATTATAAAATAACGCTATATATAGTCAATAATCAATATTGTATTATAATTTTAAATTTATCGATTTATCAGTTATCACCTTATCGGGCGATAAATTTATCGCTAGTTATCGATTATCGGTTATCGCAGATAAGGTTATCGTTATTGATTTATCGGTTTTCGTGATCGATTTTTTCGTTATCGCGCCCACCTATGCCAGTGAAACTACTAGACTACTCCCTTGAGAACATTACGTAATCGCTAGTCGACCTGGGAGTAGTCAGGGTGGATCGTGTAGTGATTAATGAGGGATGGTTCTCAAGAACCACCCGGCGCTTCATCACTTTTGACCTAGGCAGGGTCCTTGAGTCAGGGGCTTCTACGTGGGATCGCTACCGTTTGAAACCCTTCGTGCCATAACCGTGGCGTTGTTATCGCTTTTTTTCTTGAATTTATAGATTATTAGCAACCAGGCTGCATGGAGATAGCTTGCAAGGAGATATCTATAAAGAAACTGGTTGAAGCTAAATAAAATGAAGATGTGTAGAAGCTATAAGACGCAAATCTTCCTGCAAGCCTCGGTGAGAGGATGGAAAACTGCGGTTGTTGGGGCTGAGAGGATACACAATCATCCAGAAAGAATAAGGTCGTAAACGGATAAATAAGGAAAAGAAAGAAAGAGTCAACGGTAAGAGAAACCACTCCAACTGGACCCAAGAAGGAGGAGTAAACCAGCCTCCCTCCTCTCTCCCCCGACTATGGTTGAACGGATGAAAGTCGGTCGGCGACTAGCCTACGAAATTTTCAGCGGGCCGAACAAATGGCTGCGAAAAATCACGTAAAACAATTGTCAAAAATGGAAATGTAGATATAGAAAGAGTAAATAAAATTTAGGTAGTCCCCTCCTCAGTGGAGGCAAGGTAAGGTGAAGGCTCGCGCACCGAGCAGAAAGTTCTGGAAGAACTTTACAGCGAAGAAGGCGGCCGCCGATGGGAGGCGAGGCGTCCAATAGCCGTCGGGTGTCCGACTCCGAGCGGCCTCCGCTCACTTCGCCGAGAACTCATTCCTCGAAAACGGCTCTGTCCTCTCCTTCAAGAGAGATCTGGAGGGCAACGTCCTTCAGTGGAACTGCCGTGGACTCGGAACCAACTGGAGGCAGCTGCGCAGATCTTCTCTCCTGCTGTTTCACTTTAACTGGATTCCTGCAGGAGACCACGTTAGCCCCCCCTCATCCCCCCTGTCCACGCTGGCCGACAAGAACAGGTCGACGTCACGACAAGCTAATATAACGCATCACGCACACAAGGATTCCCGCAGGGACCTGTATTCGCCCACACCCTTTTCAACCTTTTCCTCCAATCCCCCTCATTCCCCCCATGAATTTAAAACATTACACCTTATTGCGCGATTTCCGGTGGAAGTGTGACATTGAGACGGTTGGTTTACACTCAGAGTTGGAAGAGTAGAGCTGAGCCCCAAATACTCGTGACCGACAACTTTACATTACACTCCCCACAAATTGGTATCCTCTCCCCCCACTCTTCCTCGCATTTTGTTTAGTAACCATTTCACTCCTCCTAAAGGAAGAAACCTAACTCACACACATGAACCATATTCAAGGAATCTAGCAACCACACTTACACGCCTTATATTCCACCCCCTCTCGCTTATGGCTCGAAACAAAGCACTCACTTGGCCAAGAGGTTCACTCGACCCACCCTCCCTAATTAACCACTGAAACAAAGGTCATGGCCATAAAACACCATCGTAACCTCCGCCGAAAGCATTTATTCTACAGTAACCCCCCCCCCCCGCATACCATGACGTGCAAGAATCATACCATCGGTGTAATTTCGGCGACTTATTTCCAAGATGGGTGCCGCCATGTAGATTTTCCTTAAATTAAATAAAGACTGATTCGACAAAACATGATCTGACATACTCCATCACCACCACCAGTCACAGCAATCCATACGCGTACACCGCAGCAAAGAATCCCAAATCCTGGTCCAACCTCGCCCTGGTAAGGCTCTGGTGCGGTCAGCATGCAAAACTAAAACCTTACAAATACCGCACTGGCCTGACCAACGGACATTTTTTCTCCACTGCCATCAGGAATCAGATACATTCAAACAGACTCACAAAATACCCAACACAGCTGAGGAAAACCCCCAAATCCCTGGAGTGCGGAATCTCTGGGAGAACCAAGTCCTGTCAGGGTAGTTCACCGCCCTAAGGGAGAGGCCCTACCCAGGACCAATTTAATTAAGAAAACGAAAATATCCAAAATACACGTGGAGATAACACAACACACATTGAATCGCTCACGCACTTAGAGAAAACGCCCATGCACTGCCCCCCTCCCCCTTCCCCGTCCAAACACATATAAGACACGAGGAACATAACAGTACCTAGGCCCAACACATTCACATACCACAGACACGCACCTATTATACGAACACTTGTTCAACCACCAAAACTTACACAAACGTAAATACAGACAGAAAACACACACAAGACCTTTCCCCGTGACATGGATTTATCAGAATTGCGTAGATTATTAATCCCGATTTCACGATTTATCCAACATTTCTTCACGACCCATTCGCAAATTCTTCGCGATTAAATTTCCTCACGAAATTTTCATAATTACTAGAAATTTCATCACGACTTCCCCCTGTGTGAGTGCAGGTGCCTTCGTTTATGTGTGCGCGACATTTCCAGGGGGGAATTCGGGAGGTATCATCCGAGACCTGCCTCTTGGCGGAGGGAGGGGTAGGAACGAGTTCGTACATCAAAGTACACGAGCTTAAAGGTACGAGCTCGAGGCCTTACTTGCTCATTGATAGGCATAGACAGATAGTCCGGTGAAGAGAGCGACAAGCGAGTGAACAGAGAGGTGGGGAGATGAACAGAAAAGAAAAAGAAAGCATCAAAGTGTGGAAGAGAAAATAAACAGGTAAGGAGATAGAGACAGGATGGGAAAATAAACAGACAAGTAGAAAAATAAACAGATAGGGAAACAAGCAGGATCGATTTTTTTAAGAGCCCATCTGGCGACTGCGTACTAGAGCAAAAGACGCCGTACTCACGCTATAACCTAATACTAGGCTAGATTAAAAAGTAATTAACAATATGTAAATAACAAAGATAAAAAAGCGAAACAATGGCCAAGACACAAGCTTAAAAAACGACAACAACAAATAAAAGCAAAAAACAAGATAAGCAAAGAGTCAATAAGAAGGAAGCGCGCTCCGGCGTCGGGGGTAGGCGCCCCCCCCCCGGCGCAGGAAGATGCGACCTACAACAAAGTCATATGGTCCGCAAGTATGTGTGAACGAACCAATCTTGAGTACAAGGAATGAGCGGTAGCAACCTCGCTCGTCCGGGTAGCGGGACAGGTAACGTGCGCGAAGATTACCCAGACTGGGACATTACAAAAGAATGTGCCGAACAATCTGGGGAACAAAGCAGGACCCACAATAAGGTTCCGGCGATCACCCCCATCAAATAGTGATGCATCCTGCGAGTGTGACCAATTTGGAGACGACCGAAAGCAAACTAAATACGTCGCTGCCTTGGTGGGTGGGGATGAGGGTCCATGGGAACAGTCGCGGCGCAATGGCACGCAATTTAAGTTCCCCTCAGTCGTCTCCCATCATTTTGCCAAGCAGCCCGGAGGTCTGCACATATTCCTGTCTTGTAATTGGTGTGAGGAAGAGAGAAACGCTGGTCTGATCACCCAGTCTTCGCGGACTCTTTGGTGCCCTCGTTGGCACGCTCTTTCTCCAAAATTCCCATGTGTCCAGGGACCCAGAAGATAATCTTGACATCCATCCGGTTCGCCAAAACCGTGGCGTCACGGATATCGCGAACCAGAGGATGCGGAGATTTAAATGCCCCGAGAACACTCCAAGTGCTTTGTGAGTGCCTATAAATGACAATCTGCTGTCCAAACACGGTACATCGCGTAATCTCCCGTAGCGAGCGAAGTATTGCAACCAGCTCGGCCATGGAGACAGACACAGTACCTGGCAGAGCCCCGCTGAGGGGATAAGGAGTGGGAACTGGCCACCTCTTTGGACTTGGAGCCATCCGTATACACTGGCACGGTTACAGTTTAACCTGGAGTGTGCTGCAAAAAGTCCGAACGCAATACTCGCGGCGAAGTAGAAGCTTTGGGAGCAGAGGCGTGTCAACAAATAGTCAAAGGTGGTGCCTTCCAGGGTGGCGTCCTGGGCCGAACCAAGGGCGCCACCAGCCCGAAAGCTGCAGCAAGCGCTCGAAAGAGTTTCCTAGCCCTAAACCCAAAGGTCTTAGGATAGGACTGGCGGAGTCGGTGGCATAGACACCGTCGAGATCAGCTGCGGATGCAGTGAGTGCTGCTAGTGATTGAGAGAGGTGCCGGATTGACGGGTACAGGCGAATAATGAACTTGCACTGTAAACGACGCAGAGCGAGTGGCATCTTCTCAGCATCGACAAGTAGGCTCTTAATGGGGGACGTATGGAAGGCGAAGGCCGGTGTGGTGGATCGAGGCCACCTTCCGCAATACACGGTCGGCTGCGGAGGCATAAAACTCGCATCCGTAGTCAAGCTTCGAACGAACAAAGGATCGATGGACAAGTAAGGCAATATCCCTATTAGCACTTCAAACGCTAAACGTTACGGAACAAAGAATATCCATACCGCAAGAAAAAGAGACTGCGAATATGAGCTTACCAGATGATTCGTCAGTGAAATACAAGACCATGGAAACCGTGCGAATCTACCACTTCTGGTGAACACCGTTTAGAAATAAACCAGGTAAGGTTGGAGCCGTGGTTGACGGCAGAAGTGCACCATCTTAGTCCTGGCAAATGAAAATCGGAGCATGTGCGCTTCAGCATAGCGGGCGACGCGGTTCAGAGACATTGGATTTGACACTCGAGAAGTGGCATCTGGGCCGCACCAAAAGAGATCGAAAAGTCGTCAAAGTAGAGGATAGCAAGAACATCTTCAGGCAGCACCGAGGTGATGCCGTTGATGCTCAGGGCAAAGATTGTGACACTGAGGACACTTCTCTGCGAGACACCCTATTCCTGCTCCATTAGACCGGAGATGCCCCACCCCCTACAACCGTACGCGGAATCGACAATCTCGCAAAAATTCAGAGATAAATTTTGAGAGGCATCGCCTAGATCCCATCGTGTGGCGAGTTTCCATGATAGGGTATCGCCATGCGGTATTATAGGCCTTCTAAAGATAAAAACACCGTGGCATAGTGCTGTCTACGAGGGAAGACCTCGCATAGGGGATTTCATCAATCGGAGCAGAACATCCGACAGGCAGTGGAACTTGTGGGAGACAGGTGGCCTCCGCTGTCCAGAAAAAAGGCTAATCTAACATTTAGAATTTTTACATCAAATTTCACACACAGGATGTTATAGATATTAAGCAGATATCCGTCAGGGTAGAGTGATCTATCCCCGGTATGCGAAAGGTGAGCACAGTAGCAATTCGCCAGGATTCTCGGAGGATACTCTCTATCTAGATCTTTTGAACAAATCTAACAGAAAGGCCATGCATCGCTCACCCAGGTGTGTCGAAGCATGGCATACGAGACATCGCCCGGACTAGGGGCCGTGGCTGCGCACGAAGCAAGAGCGGAACGAAACTCGATCAATTTAAACCTGTCGTTGAATGGTTCTCTGCCCCAGGAGGTAACGTCCAGTCGGCAGCATCCCCGCTAGAGAATGTAGAGAAAACGGTAGCAAAGGACTCTGTCGTGGACCTAGGGTCTGAGATTGCGGTCCCATTCTCCTGAAGAACGGGAGGGTGTCCTGCGAGACCTTGTCCCGAATCCCTTTGACTCGCCTCCAAACCTCTTCAAGAGGGGTCTTACCGGTGAGCGTGCTTCGAAACATATCGGAACTTAACCCTTGCTCGACGAAATTCACCGACAGTGAAATCGTTCAGGAGGAGCGTATAGCTCATGTAGCCATAACACTTTTTTTGAGAGCCGTCTCGCACTTGGCTGACAAACACCAAAGCGGTCGGTGTGCAAAACGGCCAGACGTTCTAGGAATAATACTTAGGCCCTGGGAGATGAGGATGCCGGAGGACAACTCAACCTCTTCATCCACCGACCTAAACTCCACGGGGGGGGGGGAGCTCTCAGGCAGCAACGGTATGGAAGTGATCACTACCATAGAGGTCATTGACTATCCTCTCCGAAAAATCTGGCTGTTCATCCGGAGAGCACAAAGATAGATTAAGACAGGGAAATGAAGCGATTCTCGGGCAGTGATGCGTAAACTCATCTACATTTAGGACACCTATTTCCAGCTGATCGATCAGGTCGGTGAGGACCTGACCCCTGGGATTGATCGAGTAGTCTCCCCAGAGGGGGTGTCTATCGTTCAGATTGCTGGCAACCATGCCACGACGTGGCAGTTGTCCCCCGCGTCTAAATCGGCTGACGGTGGAATGTACGCAGAAATAACAGTATGCCTCCTATCCAAGTGCACTGCACAGCTACTACCTGAAACGAGGTGTCTAAAGCGAAGAGAAGAACTGAGACATCATGCCGGTTGTAAATGGCGCATCCTCTTTCCCGGCCCCTATCCAGTGGTCGAGGGGTTGCAAAACCCTTATACGCCAGGAGGGTGGGCAGACGACACACTCCCAGCATTGACTGCTTCAAAAATATAGCTAAGTGAAAACGGGAACAGACGAGTATCCGCAGCTCCTCCCAGTTGGCATTGAGTCCGTGGCAATTTCATTGAAGGAATATCCACTCCAGGCCTAGCTCGGAGGAGATCGGGGGCCCTCTTTGAAGAGAAGACCTTCTTGGGGATAGCCGTACGCTTCCCGGAAGCAGACCTCCGGTCGCTGTTTGCCGGAAAATGCGCTGAAGGATGCGTCGCCTTCGAGGACTTATGTGGAAAGGTTGGGCTCGCCATGCGAGTCTTTTCCTACCTCCACCTCGAAAATTAAGCCGACTGCGCGGCTTTGTAGGCGAGTCACCGACCTCACACCAGCTTCAGCGGTGTTGTCTCTTGTGAATCTAACCACTAGGTGTAAACTCGTGGCTGTCTATTTCGCCTTAAGACAACCGGTGCCGCTGAGTGTGAACCCTTTGTGCCGCTAGCTGTACCAGGAGAGCGCCCGAGGTGGGTAGAACCCACAGAAAGGGATCTGAAAGGGCGCTGGAACGTCCAGGCTAGTAGGGCTTGATGGGCCAAGAGAAGAGAGTGTCTTTTTCAATATTAAGATGTTCCAGGCAGCGTTGAGCGTGCCAGTACCAAGCCCTTAGCCTCTTGAACTGAGAGACACTCCGTAGCCTGAACGATCAGGATTTATTTTTCCAGGAGATACGCACCACATTGCTTTGTTTGAAGAAGCGGGGTGTGGCTCTCCGCAATTGACACCCTTGGCCATACCGATTTGGACTTATCACGTGCGGCCTTGGAGCAACTTGCACAGACTTCTGGTAACCCACACTTTGCACGTCTACAATAGTGATTCTTCTGGATGAAGTGGCGGCAGTAGTAGCACCTCCGCAGCAGTGGCAAGAATGCCTTCACGCACTAGCGGTACCAATTGGCAAGCACCGACTCAGGTAGCTTGCTACAGAAGAACGTGTCGAAGAGTGTAGGGGTGGGTCTCGAGGCCTCTCCCTGTTTTCTCATCGCACGGTTGACTTTAAGCACTCCATAGTCGCCAAGCTCTAAGGTGATGTCATCTATGGAGTAGTCCACAATTTCCCTCGGGTAGACAATTCATTTTACGAAAATCATGGTAGAGTGCGGCGTCACATTCACTGGAGTGTCATTAAGTGTCCGAAAGGCACTAATCATGGCCGCCTCCTAGAGATCCGACGCATTTACCAGAAGTCTCCTGTCCCAGAAACAGGACACTTCCGGCTCTCTGGAAACCAAGCTAGCTAATGCTCTCCTTTGATGAATCATGTTGCCCCTGGCTAACACTCTGCCATCAGTGGAGCGAATAACCAGAAAACGTTTGAAGCCAGCAGGATTAAATACGTAATGTAGTATCTTAATCAGGGGCCCAGACGTAATCGAGTCTCAACTCAGCGTACATGCAACTTTGGTTGTGGTCTGGAACTCCCCATCCGAGGGCGATTCGGGGCCGGACGTGCCGATTTTGGCATGGTCACCTGCCAAAGCGGTGTGGCAGTCCATCCCGGAGCACCGTGGAGGGAGAGGAACCTTTAGGCCTCCTAGTCTTCTTACTTTTTCTCTTTCGGAAAAGAGGGTGGGGAATAAACCCGCTCCTTAAAAAGCCGGAAGGAGTCCCTAGGGCAGATGGACTGGCCTCAGCAAGATCATTCTCCGAAATGGAGAAGATCTTAGCTGTCAGAGGGGCACTAAACTGGGGAGGAGTTCTCTCCTCTCCTTGTGAGTCCTTAAGGGCTCGAGCCGTCTGAAGAGAAGCTTGCACAGGGGCGGGCTTAGGTTAAGGTGTTTGGTACCGAACTCGGGTTCACCTCCATGGAAGATCCTGATGTCTGTGGTTGGGTCACCCCCGGGACCGTGTCTATCTTAGAGGGGGAAGGGGGCTCCATGTGGCCATCCCTGCAAGGGAACACGGATCCTATTCGAGTTATATTCCGTAGGAGTCAAGTATCTTGACACTGAACCGACCACCATCTGGGAAGAGAGAGGGGGAAATGCACTTCGACCACCCACAATGTCAAGATACATAATTGCAAGACTACATAGGGCACGGCCCGACGCGTCCTGCTTTCCCTTGCTCCCCTAAGGGGTTTTGCCCTATTGAGTCGCTCCCACCGTTTATGAGGAACTCGACAGAAGGAGCTGAGAGGTAAAGACACGTACCCGTAGGCCTAGGAGAGAAGTAAGCATCCTCTCCGGTAGATCAGGATTGGAGGGGTACCTCAGAAAGCACAGGGAGGGGGGGAGAGTTCTTTTTCAGAGGAGGAGTTGCCCACGAGCGGCTTCAAGGATGACATAAGGGAAGCCCCTTTGCCGCATGGCGATGGTGAGAGGGAACCCCCTCCACCGGTTGAAAGATTGACTTGATTGATTTCCCTTATCCTCCTACACACCTAGGGAGGGCGAGGCCGCGTTTGGAGGCAGATCTGCATGTGCTTTCCCACTAATGCCTTTAGTTTTGCCCTGATCAATCATACTAAAAAAAAACAGATAAGGGGCCTCATGGAAAGTAGATACTATGACCTCCCTATGAGTGGGGAGGTTAAGAGAAAAGTCTCCAATGGATCAGAAATTCCAGAATGTGATCACTTACATATAATCGGCTCCGGTTCAGCGTCGATGTGCTTTGAAAACAGACCAGCCATTCAGGCGACATTGTCCTGGAGCTCTAACCATAAAGAATGGTGCCGGTGTAGCCCCCTATTTTATGTGTACAGGAAGGTGAGAAGAGTGGACAGTTCAGCACATCCTGTACTTAATACTTGCCTTAGCCAGCGGGCTTTCGGCCCTGGCAGAAAGTAAGGACCTCAGGGTAAACACAGCCACTCGACTAAGACTCACAAGGGGATGAAAGTGCAACAAGCAACCCTAACCTCGGTGGATAGGAGAGCAAGTGTGGAAATGGGTAGGAGGGTATGTAATGAAGACAAGTAGAGATTGGCGTGTCCACTAACGAGTAGGGTGCGTGATCAGCTATTATTTTCATACCCTGGTGCTAGGGGATCCCAGGAGGGCATGCAGTCCACCAAGTCACCATGGCTACCGGAGCGAACTCTGTACAGGTGGAAACTCCTCCTGGTGAACCGTGCGGGGAGAAAACGTTGAGTGGAAAGTCGTTATGATAATAATAAATAATACTTATAATAAATAACATTAATAACTTACACTAATAATAATTAATACCAATCATAATAAATAATTATAATGCATAATAATAATAAATAATAATAGTATATCATAATAAATAATAATAAATAATAATAATATAAATAATACTAATAAATTATACTACTAATAATAATACATAGATAATAATAATGATAATAAAAAGCTTAATTAGAGTGAGAGTGAGAGTGAGCGAGGAGGAAAGCGCACAAAGAACTTTCCGGACCCCATCAGAGAGTTCAAGTGAGAGGGCCTCCTTAATTTGCACTGAGGCCGGGAGGGCGGGCAACTCCTCAGGATACCAAGTGTAACAGGCCCCACAGGTGGGTACCTCACTGCGGGGAATTTAGGGGGCGCGATAGGAGGTCCTTTTAAACTCAACTCCACCACCACCACACCACACCTCGTAGCGCTAGAAACGTGTCTAAACAAATAGCCGGGAGGGAAGACGGCAGCGGGAATGGCCTTCAAACCGTCGAAGAAAACATAATCCCGTTATTATTTTATTAATTATTATTAAAACCAACGATGGCATTTCCATTTGACAGTTTGTGACGAGAAAGTTAAAGCCACTTAAAGGAAATTACTAGTGGGAAGCTCCTAACCCAAGCGGTCTAAATAGGAAACTACTTGGGGCGCTCTTGGCTGGGAGGACGAGCAACTCTTCACGATATGACTGACCTCCACAATGAGGCAAAGGGTTTGGTTGGGGTCAAGATGGTGACGTTAGGCGAAAGGAAATGTATGGAAGACAAATAGGCCGAGAGGTCTAAAGAGGAAACTACCTGAGTCAATCGATACCTGGATTATTTGTATTACTTACTTAAAACTAAGAATTGAAAACTAACGAGGGCAAGTCCACCGGCAGACATTTGGGCAGGGAGGGCACGTCATAGCTGTAGCCTGGTTGCCCATGCCACGCCTACTCATCCTCCCCTCCTTGTAGGGATGGTTCCAGGATGGAGGTGGGGGGGGGGGGTATCCGTTTGGGCTAATGACGTTATGGTTTTTGTTTCCGTCCTCTGTATTTCCCGCTATTCATTGCTTGTACCTCTCTATACGTTTATCTATTTTCCTTTCATTCTTTTTCTACGCTGTCCCTTCCCTCTTGTCTTTAAAGTACTAACCCAGGGCGAAATCAGCCCCAGTGTGAGAGAGTGATTTAAAGGGTTCTAGGGTGGAACTGTCCCCATAGAATGACTGACTCAAACTATTCGAATATTCATCCTCGGACAAATAAAATTCTAAAGATACTACAGAATCTACAGGACGTCTGGTTTGATCGTTTTTTTTAGATTAAATTTAAACTATTAAGAAATATTAAAAAAGTTTATCTGTAAAATATTCCATTTATTTTGGTATTATTATTATTTAGAATCTACGTTATGAGCCCTTCTTGGTAAAAAGGCGTATGCCACTTGGACACATGATGAAAAGGGGACAGGAGGAAAAAATTGGAAATTTGTATTATATGTTTTATCACTTTAACCGAGCTGCCATTTGGAAAAACACACACAAACAAACGGCTTCAAGTTTGTTAAACTTTAACACTCCGAAAGCTCAGCATTTTGCTCATCTTATATGATCCTAGCGTGTGCGTGTGTCTATCTGTCTCTCTGTGCATTTTTTTTTTAGAACGTGATTTTTTTCTTGCACACCAATCTTGAATGTGTTGTGAAATAAAAAAAAAACCTTTTGTATCGCACACTTTCTTAATTTTGTGAGCGAAGCAAACAAGCGCCCCCAGCCCGTAGGGACGGATTTTTGCTAGTACAAAATTAATCGGATTTGTGTTCACGAGTCGTTGAACCCATCTGGCCCAATGAGGTTAAGAATAGCTTTAATAAGCATTAATTAACGTATAAACTTAGTACCTATTAAAAAGCAATACTGTGTCTAACCATAACTGATACTCGATTTATATCCCATTTTCTTTTTCGCCTACTCTCACCTTGCCTCCCTCTCGTCTCTTGTACATGACTCGACTGGATCTTAGTCTTCTCTGGTGGTACGGAATTCTGTCATTCTCTTTCCTTCCTTTTTTTCAACCCATCCCGCGTTACTGAATTGTAGGGCACTATTTCCTTATCCTTATCAACGAGTCTTTTATTTCCTTTGAATGGTTTCCCCGAGAAACATATTTCTTTTTCTTTCACTTTAATAAACTCCCGATGCCCAAAAGGACTCTAACCGAAAATCCGGGCCTGAGAAATGAAAGCCATTGTAAACATGGCCCCCACAGAACCGCGAATAGAAATTCCTGATTCCGCAGATGCGGTCCCAACTGCACTGCGGCGGACGTCTCACCGTAAGGATGGCAGAAATGGTCGACGGAGTGGTAGAGGAATTTGATTTAGCTGTTTCATAGTTTGTGGTTTGGGTGCTTGGGTTGTTGCTTAGTAAATGTTTGGTTGGATGGTTGATTGGTTAGGTCGTTGGATGTTAAGTAGTTTGATTGGAACCATTGGGTGACCTTTTGGGTATGTTGGATGGTTGTTTATTCGTGGTTTAGCTGGATTGATTGTTGGTGTGAGCTGGTTGCTGGTCGATTGGTCATTTGGTTAGGTTGTTGATTGATTTGGTTTGTTAGTTGGTGGTTTGATCGGGTTCGGTTGGGTTGCTACTTGAGTGTTGATTTGGTTGGGTTGTTGGCTGATTAGTGATTTTATTGGGTGTATGGTTGATTGATGATTTTGTTAGGTTCTTGGTTGAGTGGAAAGTTAGTTAGGTTTGTATGTTCAGTGGTTTTGTTGAGGTTTGGATTTATTAGTAGTTTGGTGTTTGTTGGAACTGTTTTGGTTGCATTTTTGGTTGAATATTGATTTGTTTGGTTAAGTGACTGTTTTATAGTTTGGTTGAGTTATTAACTGGTTGATCATTTAGTAGAGGTGTTATTTGGTATATAGTTAGGTTTGGTTGTTATTGGGCAGGTAATTTGGTTGGGTTGTTAAATGGTAGATTATTTTGTTTGGTTGTTGGATAGTGAGTGGCTCGATCGGATTGTTGTTTGGTTCGATTAAGGTTTTTGTTGGGTCGGGTTAGTTGGTCAATTGGCGATTTGCTTGGGTTATTTGTGATTTAGTTAGGTTGTTGTTTAATTGGATCGTTGATCGGTTATTGATTAATTGGTGCTTCTGTTGGGTTTTCGGTTGCTTGAGTGATTGTTTGTTAGGTTGTTGTTTTTTTTCTTGGTTGAGAGTTAGTTAGATTTTTGATTGTGTTGTTATTTTAAAAGATTATTGGTTGGTTAGTAGTTCTGCTGGTTTATTTGTCGGGTGGTGGGTGATTCGGTTGGAAAGGCGGTTGTTTGCTGATTTAGTTAGATTGTTGATTGATTGAGTGATGGTTCGGTTTGAAATGCTGTTGTTTGGTGATGTAGTTAGGTTGTTTGTTTATCATATAAGATATTATTTGGTTAGTTTATAGTTACCTAGGTTTGGTTTTCGGTTGATTATTTAATTGGTTGGATTGTTTGGCGTTTGATGTTTTGATTAGATTGTTAGTTGGTGGTACTGTTAAAGTTTTGGTTGGATTAATAAGTGATTAGAGATTAGGTTGGGTATTGGTTTATTGGTGATTTGTTAAGTTGTTTGTTGATTGGGGACGTGGTTGATTGATGATTTGGTCATATTTGCATGATTAGTAGTTTGGTTATGGGTTGTTGTGTATGTTGGCTGACAGGTGATTTGTTTGGTAGTGTTAAGTTGGGTTGTTTTATTTTTAGTTATTTAGTTGAATTTTTGGTAGTTTATTTATTTCGGTTGGGTTGTTGGTTGGTTGGTCATTTAGTTGAGTTTTTGTTAAGTTGGCGTTCTATCTGGTTTCTGGTTCGGTTAGGCTACTGGTTGATTGGTGATTTGATTGAATTATTAGTTTCGGGGTGTTTCGGTTAGAGTGTTGGTTCACTTAGGTGATTTGGCTTTCTTGTTTTTCGATTGGGTAGTTGTTGGTTCAGTTAAGTTGTTGAAGTTTTTCAAACTTAACTACTATATGTATATAAAACAAGATTTCATTTTCCCACCACCCTGTGCTACCAAAGTAAAGAAGAGATGGGGAGGACGCTGTGCTCCCTAATCAAGACCCTACGCTACCTGAGCGGAAATGCCCGGAATGCGATTGCTAACGTATCTGGTAGCCTTTGTTTGAAAATGTATTCTTGGTGTGGTCTAAAATATTCCGCTCACACCAAATTTACAACCATAAAATATTCAATAATATGCTTGTGCTCTTGACCTTTCTATTGGTTTGTTTTGGAGGTCAGTTTAAAAACAGAATTTATTATTTTTTTAGCCAAAAACTCTAGCCTACGTAGTTTTCTTTGCACATTCTACCCCGACAATGACTTGTGGGTAGAACCCTGTAGATCTGGACCCAGTGTGGAAGTCGGGCTTCCATTTAGATCCACATTCCTTCCCCAAAGGATTGCAGCTAAGGATCGCTAGAGGTTTGAGCGGTAAATTTCTTGCCGCGAGGAAACTTAATCACATCACAATGAAGGTGAAAATTTCCCTTGAATGATTTCGTCCTCTTTTGGCCTGGAACGAAACACCCTTAATCTCTATTTTCACCTAGGTAAAGATATCTTCCCACACTCCTACAAAACACCTCTGTCCACAAATTGCCCGTCTCTATTAATGTCAAAATGCTCAATTCTCATTTAATGTTTCTTTCATTCACATTAACAGGATCAACCTGCCCTTGTTACTTAGAGATGAGCTATAATCTTTGCTTCGCAAACCACAAGTGACCAAGGTTGATCTTGACCATGCTGAAACTCCGTCTTCCTCATTGGAAACATCGATCGGGTGACGAAAAGTTGATTCCACGAGAGCAGATGCCATCATCTGGTATTTCATATACACATTTTTTATCTTTTTATAAACATTCATTCACTCACTTAAACAGTTAAACGCATGCCTTTTCTTCTCTCGCACCCCTTTAATTCCTGACTTTGTTCTATACTCGAACTAGAGATATCATCATCTATTAAAAAAATATATTTCTCCAGTCGAGTACTTCCATCTTAACTAGCACCTTCAAGGATTTGATCAGATTACTTTCAAATATTAAGTGGTAAAACCATTGTGAAAAGGTCAAATGCTACTCGCCCTTACCTATTCTAGCTTTTTTTACCAGGGAACAAAATGAATCGACCACCGTATTCGAGTAGCATATGGTTCAGTTAAAAGCGTGAGTGAATGTAATACACAATTACCAAGACAATTTACACCAACCTGAGCAGAAGGTAGTCCAAACTTCATCACTTTTGTCTACTTTGAATAAAAGAAAACAAGTCGAAAGAAACCGGTGTGGTCGTGATCGCTTGAGGCTAAAGTGACCCATTAGTAGGTAAAGATCGCTGATAAGATCTTTAAGAAGTACAAGGTGACTGCAGTAAAGACCCTGAAGAAGGCAGAGGTTGTCCTAAGGGGATCATCGGTTACCAAAACCGTTTCTTTTTTCGAAGTCACCTTTGGAATCGTGTGATTCTTGTGTGGAGCTTGCTCATGATTGGTGTCAGGGGGTATTTTTTAAGACAAAAAACAATGGTTGCATCACCGCAAAAACCTTAAAACAAGTTTACAAAGTCAAATTATTAATTGAAGGAAAAGAGTACGCCACTTGAGCAAAAGAGCAACCACTGGAGATGCTGTGGAAAGGGGAAACGTTCAACTCTCCCGGAATCACACAATTGCAGGAGGTCGACGCGATCGCAGCTGCACAAATATATTGATTACGTCATGGTGGGGAGATGAGCAAAGAAGCCAAATAAACTGAGGATATCCAAGAGAGGCTGAAAGTCTGTCTGAATATGTGAATAGGATGGTCCAAACTTACAGAAAGTGAAGGTTTCGTGTTAGGCACCTATCGTGCTGTTTGGTAATTGGAATTAGATGAATCTAAAATTAACTATAAACTCAATGACAATCTTCGGTCTCTTTAACGGGCCACCCTCTCGTCTCTTGGTGTCCATACTCCCCTTCTTCCTCCTCTATCTCGTTGATGACATGCTCATTGGTTTTCTGATGCTATTGGGAGAGCTAAACAGCATATGCGAATCTGCAAAAAGCATCTGAGTACACCTGGTACTAAGACACCTAATGCCTTCCTCGCCTACATACGAGTACCTACCACTCATTCCTAAAACACCCTTCTGAAAACTGACCGAGTAGCCAAGACCCATTTTATCCTCTCTGATAACAAAAACAATCGACAAATAGTTAAAAATTCTTACGAGTCTCTCTTCCCTTATAAGGCCCAACAAAGTTTATTCAGCTAATCACCCTTATGAATACCTCAGCATTCTTACCAGACAAGGTTTTTCTTATTTGATCTGGTATACATTCAGCCCCAAAAAATCGTCATAGGGTACTTTCCATTGCCCTTCCAACCCAACCATTTTTTTGCCCTCTGTACCCTGCAAAAGTAATATATCTACTTCTCTCCTCTAAAATAACAAAATCTCATTTAGAATCGTTCCATCCCAAAATTTATCGTCAGGTCAGCCTGACATCCTACCCAAATACTTAGTATCTTTAACGCCTGTCTCTCATCTGCTGCGATGACTTCTACTGTAGAAGTCTAAATACCGCGTACATAAGTGTACGCATAAATACTCCGACACAAGTGCGTGCCCCTCACGTATCTCTAAATGCACCTCTCGCCTCAAATTATTTGTCGCCCTTTTTCGCGCCACCGTAAACTCCGAGATAACTCGAAGGTGTGAAAGACATTCTATCTGGCCACAGATGAAAAAAGGTCTTTCACGCGGTGACACGGATTTTACGAGAATTCGGTGCTCTCTCTCGATTTCTGCTCACAAGGGAAATAAAAGGAAAAATTCTCCCTGGATTCAGGCAGAAGATCTTAGACCTACATTAAGTGTGGAGAGTTAGTTCCACAAAGGAAACCGTTCGCCCGCTGTAAGGAAGGAACTTATCGGGAAATTGGTTGTTGCCGTC
>OZ018335.1:9034509-9147009 GCA_963969495.1 Ceratothoa steindachneri | reverse complement strand
ATTTCGATATCGATATGTAATTTAAAGATACAACTTAGTTAAAAAGTAACTTATGACAAGGAGAGAATGAAACACCGACATAATTTAAACAAGCTCGTCCGCTGATCAATTAAGTAGAAAAATAAGGAATGAAATTGTGAAATTCGACACATTGAATCCACACTCCAAGAGATCAACTACTGTACATGTTCTGTCTAACGCTGTAAAATATTGTAATAAGATACTTTGGTGTGATGGTAAGGAGACATAAACTAGCATTACGTCAGGTACCTGTGAAGAAAAAAAAGTCCGCCTGGATGACCTTAGTGAAGGGACGTGCAAATCAAAGGATATAACTGCCAGTCCTTGACCCCCATTTACGAGAGGCAATAATGCTTGACTGAAATCAGAGACGCGTTATAATTAATACCAAGACGATGCCACACGTCCGAAGTACCAACAAATATGCTGGACAGATGTAGACACGCATTGCAAACAAGAGTTTATCAACTTAGTATATTAGAAGCGGCGCTCGGTTTGTGGGTAAGAGATGGAAGAGAAAACTTGCTGACTGGGGCGTAGTAAGTTGAATAATATCTGCATTGCGAGACGTATACTAGTGATAACTAGAGAGTAGATAGTGGCGTGGCTTAAGCATAATGTATCTGACGACAGCAGTTAGTACAAAGGAAGAGAGAAAAACTCAAGAGGAGCAAAACATTTGTTTTCGATTCGTTTTATTTCATTTTTTCTTTAAATAAATGTATTGCATACAAATGCTTACGCCTTCATGTGAAGTAGTTGGTCCTCCTTTTTGATAATTTGATCGATAATTGCGAGAGAAAAAAGGCGAGAAGTCGAGCTTTCCTTCGTGCGAAAGAGGACGTTTCAAAGAGAAATAATTTCAAGTTATTAAAATCCTAAGGAATGAAAGGAAATTTTCGGCCTCCCTGGGATGGCCAAAATAAATTAATTAATAGCAAATGCATAAATTCGTTGAAAAATCACATGCCATTTTTCTGAACTTAATAAATCAAAAGTTGCATCTCCGCCTAAAAGTTTGTAAGGGAGATTCACAAGAGGAGCGAAGATGCGAAAGTGAAAATGTATGAAAGGTAAAAGCCCGAATAATACAAAGAGGAGATTATTTTGGGTGTTGGGGGCCAAGAGGATTCGTAAGTGGCCAGAACCTGCTAACCTCTACAATAAAAGCAGCTCCTTCTCTGAAGCATTGGGGCATGGAGGGCACTAATTTCTCCATATGCAATCATATGACTTTAATTCTACTTAGCAACTCGAACTCAAGTTATTGTGAATTAAATTTTTTTTAAATAATAGAAAACTTTAAAATGCAAATTTCCACTTAAAAATCATTTGAAGCCAGAGGATAAATAACATGTACAAGGTCACAAGACAGATTCGGCAATTTCTTAAACAGGAGTCCGGAATCCCGGCCGAGTGTGTTCGCACAATTCACACAACACTGCAGTCACATTTAGTTGCCTCCTATGCCGCGACCCTTTCACCGAAGGTGATGGTTTTCGTATCCATCTAGCACAATGAATAATAATAATAAATATTAATGGCAAAAATAAATAAAATTTAAAGCGAAAACCAACAGGACTTTTCCGACAGAAAGTTGATAAGGAGAGGTCTGTAAAGAAAGTGGGGAAGTGAAAAGGAGTTAAAGATATATAACCACAGATGTCAGCTGCGGTATGCATCCCCTTGCTAAGTATGATACATCTTACCATGCGCCTGGAGGAACCGCTAATCATACTAGTATTAGATGTAAGGGACAAAAATAATTTATCCACAAACATCGAGTTCCTATCTGAATCATCGAAGGAAAGCAGGAGAACGAAGGCGAGCGGTAGATGTTTCCCGGGAGATCAGGAGATCCTACATAGATCACAGGGAGATGGGGAAGGAGATGACCATGTTTCCAGGAAGATCAGAGGAAGAAGAGGGAGATGACATTGTCTCTCGGGAGATCGGTGGATCTTGCATAAAATCAGAGTGAGATGGAGAAGGATATGGTAATGTTTCTCGGAAGATCGGGGGATCTTGCATAAGATTAGAGGGAGATGGGAACAGAGATGACCATGTGTCCCGGAAGACCAAGTGATCCAGCATGGAATTCGAGGGAGAAAGGAATGTGATGACCATGTTTCCCAAGATATATTGGGATTCTGCATAAGGTCATAGGGAGATGGGGAAGGAGATGACAATGTTTCCCGGCAGGTGATTTTTTTTTTTTAATTATATAGAGCCCATCTGGCAACTACCCACTTGGGCATAAGTCGCCGAAAAACACGACAGCCTAGAACTAGGCTACTCTAAAATAAAAATATGAAAACTTAACAATGATATAAATTGAAAAAACTTAACAATCAAGAAGCAATCTCCGGCAGCGGGGGGAGGTCCCCCTCACCCCGGTGCAGAAGAGTGCAACCTACAAACAAAACAATAACAAAAAAAGAACCTTAAATAAAGGGGAGAAGCCCGGCCTACCCCCAAAAGTCAACAAGTCCACAAGTGAATGTGCACGAATCTGTCCCGAGTACAAGGGACAGGCGGTAGCGACCCCGCCCATCCCGGTACCAGGACAAGTATCATGCGCGAAGATCACCCAGACTGGGACATTCGACAAGAATGTGCCGAACAGTCTAGGGGACGACGCAGTCGTCAAAATATGGCGCAGGTGAGCGCTCCATCAAATAGCGATGCGTCACACGAGTGTGTCCGATTCGGAGACGACAGAAAGCAACCTGAATCCGCCGCGCATTGGGGGATAGGTCCATGGGAACAGTCGCGGCGCAATGGCACGCAACTTTAAGTTCCCTTCGACCGTCTCCCATCTTCTTTGCCGAGCAGTCCGAAGAGCTGCCCGTATTCCTGCTATGTAGTCGGTGTGAAGAAGAGCGAAACGCTGGTCCGGTCGCAGAGTCCTCGCGGACTCTTTGGTGCCCTCATCGGCGTGCTCATTCCCCGCAATTCCTACATGTCCAGAAACACAGCAGAAGATAATCTCGACATCTGCCCGGCTCGCCAAAACCGTAGCGTCACGGATATCGCGAACCAGGGGATGCGGAGATTCCAATGCCCCGAGAGCACTCAGGGCGCTTTGTGAGTCGCTATAGATCACAATCCGGTCTCCGAACCGGGCACGTCACATAATCTCCCGTACCGAGTGGTGTATTGCCACCAGCTCGGCTGTGAAGACAGACGCAGCACCTGGTAGAGCCCCGCTGACTTTAAACAGAGGGGCTACGGCGTGGAAGCCGACCCGCTTTTGGGACTTGGAGCCATCCGTATACACTGGCACGGTTCCAGCGTGACACGATGTGTGCTCCAAAAAGCTCGAACGCAATACGCCCGGCGCAGTACAAGCTTTGGGAGCAGAGGCGTGGCGACAAATAGCCAAATGTGGTACCCTCCAGGGTGGCGTCCTGGGGAGAACCAGGGGCGCCACCGGACCGAGAGCTATATCTACCTCTCGAAGGAGTTTCCTGGCCCTAAACCCAAAGGGCTTAGGGTATGACTGGCGTTTCTCGGCGGCATAGGCACCATCGAAATCAGCTGCGGATGCAGTGAGAGATGTTGGCGACTGAGGGAGACGCTGGGCTCGCGTGTACAGGCGAGCGATGCACTGCACGCGGCGCAGAGCGAGTGGCATCTCCCCAGAATTGACCAACAGGCTCTCAATGGGGGAAATGCGGAAGGCACCGGTCGCAAGGCGAAGGCTGGTGTGATGGATCGAATCCACCTTCCGCAATAAACGCTCGGCTGCGGATGCATAAAACTCGCATCCGTAGTCGAGCTTCGAGCAAACAAAGGATCGATAAAAAAGTAAGGCAGTAGCCCTATCAGCGCCCCAAGCGCTGAAAGTCACGGAGCGGAGAATGTCCATGGCGCAGGTACAAGAGACCCTAAGGCTGCGAATATGAGCCTCCCAGGTGAGGCGTCGATCGAATACAAGACCAAGGAAACGGTGCCACTTAACCACATCCAGGCGCACCCCATTAAGAAAGAAATCTGGGTCGGGGTGAAGCCGTGGATGGTGGCAGAAGTGCACCACCTTAGTCTTGGCCAAAGAAAACCGAAACCTGTGCGCTTTGGCATAGCGAGAGACGCGGTTGAATGCCTCTTGGAGTCGACGATCCAGAGTTGGCATCTGGGCCGCGCTAAAAGAGATCGATAGGTCGTCCACGTAGAGCGTAGCGAGAACATCTTCCGGCAGCACCGAGTTGATGCCGTTGATGCTCAGGGCAATGAGTGTGACACTGAGGACACTTCCCTGCGGGACACCCTCTTCCTGCTCCTTTGGGCCGGAAAGGGCTACCCCCACCCGTACGCGGAATCGACGATCTCACAAAAATTCAGATATAAATATTGGGAGGCGTCTCCTTGCCCCCATCGTGTGGAGAGTCTCCATGATACCGTATCGCCATGCGGTATCATAGGCCTTCTCCAGATCGAAAAAGACTGTGGCGTATTGCAGTCTACGAAGGAAAGCCTCCCAGACGGCATTTTCCAGTCGGAGCAGAGCATCCGACGTGGAGTGGAACTTGCGGAAGCCGCACTGTGTGGAAGACAGATGGCCTCTGCTGTCCAGGAAAGAGGCTAATCTAACATTTACCAATTTCTCCATCAACTTGCACACGCAAGAGGTTAGAGAGATTGTGCGGAAACCGGTCGGAGTAGAGTGATCTCTCTCCGGTTTGCGAAAGGCGAGCACAGTATTGATTCGCCAGGAGTCTGGGAGAAGACCTTCCACCCAGATCCTGTTAAACAAATTTAACAGAATGGCCATGCCTCGCTCACCCAGGTGTCGAAGCATTGCGTACGGGACATCGTTCGGACCATAGGCGGTGTCCGCGCACGAAGCGAGAGCGGAACGCTACTCACTCACAGTAAACTTGTCGTTGAAGGGTTCTCCGCCTCTGGAGGTAAAGTCCAGCAGGCGGCCTTCCGCGACATCACGACGTGCATTGAATGCTGGCGGAGCAGCATCCTGGATAGAGAATGCGGAAAAAGCGGTCGCAAAGGATTCCGCCATGGACGCGGGGTCCGAGATTGCGGTCCCATTCTCCTGGAGAACGGGAGGGGGGTCCTGCGAGAACTTGCCCCGAATCCTTTTGACTCGCTTCCACACCTCAGCTAATGGAGGCTTCCCGTTAAGTGGAGACACGTATGCCCGCCAAGAAGAGCGGCGGGCGTGCTTCAAAATATACCGGAACTTAGCCCTAGCGCGACGAAATTCAGCGACAGTGAAATCGTTCGGTCGGCGCTTATAGCGCATGTAGGCATAACGCTTCTGTTTGAGGGCCGTTCACATGGCTGACCACCATGGGAGTGGTCGGCGTGCAAATCGGCCTAGACGTCCTAGAAATAGTAGTCATGCCCACGTCGATGAGGTTGCCAGAGAAGAACTCAACGGCTTCATCTACCGAACTAAACTCCTCGACTGAGATAGAGAATTCAGTCATTTCCTGAAATGCAGGCCACAGCGCCCGCGCCAAGCACCACCGAGGTGGTCTCTCAGGCGGCAGTTGCCCTGAAAATGATATTTGAATGGGAAAGTGATCACTACCATGGATATCATCGACCTACCCCCAATCAAAATCAGGCTGTGCATCCGAAGAGCACAAAGATAGGTCAAGGCAAGAAAATGAAGCGGTTCTCGGACAGTGATGCGTAAACTCATCCACGTTTAGGACACCCATCTCAAGCTCTTCGATCAGATCGGCAAGGACTTGTCCCCTGGGATTTATGGAGTAATCTCCCCAGAGAGGATGCCTGCCGTTCAGATCTCCAAGCAAGAGATAGGGCCTCGGCAACCGTGCCACGACGCGGCTGAAGTCCCCCACGTCGAAGTCTGCTGACGGTGGAATGTACGCAGAAATGATAGTATACCTCCTATCCAGGTGAAGCTGCACAGCCCCTGCCTGAAAGGAGGTATCTAAAGAGAAAGGAAGAACGGAGACATCATGCCGGGTGTAAACCGCGCATCCCCCAGCCCGGCCATCCCGCGGTGGTGGGTTCGCAAGACCCTTATACCCCGGGAGGGCAGGCAGGGGGCACGCGCCTAGCATGATCTCCTGCAAATAAATAGCTAACGGGGAACGGGACGAGACAAGCCTCCGCAGCTCCTCCCAATTGGCACGGAGTCTACGGCAATTCCATTGAAGAAATATGCCCTGCAGGCCTCGCTCGGAGGAGACGCGGATGCCCTCCTTGAATTGAAGACCCTCACGGGAATGGCCGTACGCTTCCCGGGAGCAGAACCCCAGGCGCTGTTGGCCGGACAGAGCGCTGGAGGCGCTGTCGCCTTCGAGGACTTATTGGGGGAGGTTGGGCTCGCCATGCGAGTCTTTTCCTCCCTCCGCCTCGAAACCTTAGGCGGGCGTTGCTGCTTCGGAGGTGGGGTGCTCTCTTTTCGAGGAACCCCCTACTCCGAGCCACTTGCCACACCTCGGGGCGTGGGCGAAGAAGCCGAAGCTCCTTTGTTGCTGTTTTCCTTTCGATGAACAGCTTTAGGAACCACGGAAGATGGCCTAGCGACCATCTTTAGGGGTGTTGCCTCCCGTGAGTCTAACGACTCGGTGGAGGCGCGTGGCCGTTTTGCCTTACGGGAAACGGTCACGCTGGGGGAAGAGGGGGGAGCCTTGGTTTTAGCCGGGGCAGGGTATGAACCTTTTTTGCCGCCAGCTTTTCCAGGGGAGTGCCCGGGTTGGGTAGAGCCCGCAGAAGGGCTCCGAATGGGCGTCGAAACAACCGTGATCGTTGGCCTGGATGGGCCAGGAGCAGAAGGTGCCTTTCTAACTATTGAGGCATATGACGTCCCAGGCAGAGCCGGGCGCGCCAGGACCAAGTCCTTTGCCTCGCGGAATGAGAGTCGATCCTGGGCCTGAACGGCCAGGATTTCTTTCTCAAGGAGATATGCACCACATTGCTTCAAAGAAGCAGGGTGCGGCTCTCCGCAATTGACACACTTGGCCACACACGATTTGGACTTATCGTGTGCGACTTTGGAGCAATTTACACAGACTTCGGGTGACCCCGACTTTGCACGTCTACATGAGTGATTCGTATGGCCGAAGCGGTGACAGTAATAGCACCGCCGTGGCAGTGGCATGAATGCCTTCACGCAGTAGCGGTACCAACCGGCACGCATCGACTCAGGGAGCTTGTCACAGTCGAACGTGACGAAGATTGTAGGGGTGGGTCTCGAGGCCCCTCCCTGTTTTCTCATCACACGTTCGACCTTGACCGCCCCATGGTCGGCCAGCTCTAGGGTGATGTTCTCAATGGAGTAGTCAACGAGTTACCTCGCATAAACTACTCCTTGCACAAAGTTCATGGTAGAGTGCGGCGTCACACTCACTGGGGTGCCATGAAGTGTCCGAAGAGCACTTATATTGGCCACCTCGGCGGGATTCGCGGGATTCGCGGGATTCGCCGCATTCGCCAGAAGTCTCCCGTCCGAGAAACGGGTTACCTTCGGCTCTCTACCAATTGCACTAGCTAATCCTCTCCTCTGATGGATCATGTTGCCCTTGAACAACATGGTGCCATCGGTGGAGCGAATAACGAGGAAGCGTTTGAAGCCAGCGGGCTCGAAAACGCCAGGTAGCCTCTGAATGAGGGGCCCCGATGTCATCGAGGCTCCGCTCTGTGCACTTTTGGTCTTTGTCATGGTCAGGAGCTTCGTACCCGGGGGGGGCAGAGGGTCCGGATGTGCCGATCTTAGCTTGTTCGCATGCCAAAGTGGCAGCAGACCCATCCGTCCCCGTAGCCCCCGCGGATGGCGAGGTGCCCCGAGTCTTCTTCATCTTTTTGGTCTTTTTCGTCCTTTTCTTTTTTGGAGAGGAGGGCGGGGAATGACCTCGCTTCTCACCCCCGCTGGTAGAAGCTTCCAGGCCAGATGGACCGGTGCAGCCAGGTCCTTCTCCGAAATGGAGAAGGTCCTGGTGGTCGCAGGGGCATCATCCGGAGGAGATCCCTCCCCTCCTTGTACTGCCTGAGAATCCCCGGCCGTTTAAGGAGGACCTTGCATCGGGGCGGATTCGGGTTTGGTGCTTGGCGCCGAGCCAGGATTCCCCCCCATGGAAGGCCCTACCGTCTGAGGCTATGTTTTCTCAAGGACCATGTCTATCTCAGGGGGGGGCCTCAAGTTCGCCATCCCCCCCCCCCTAAGAGATCGCAGGTCCTGTTGGCAGTATCGTCACTAGTCTTCTTTGGGGAGGCATGGGCCTTGACCCCGGCAAGGTTCAGTATTCTTGCCAGCAGGTCTTTTGAGGGAAGCGACCGAAGGGGACTGGCTTTCCTCTCCCCCCTAAGGGGGTTTGCCCTACCGAGCCGCTTCGATGTGGAGCGGCTGGCTAAGGGCTGCCTGATGGCTTTCTTGGCAGTCCCCTTGGAAAGAATAGAGGGGACTGCCACTGGTAAAAGGGAGGCGCCCGAAAGCACCTCCAGAGAAGGGGGTGAGGGGCAGTCCCCTACACCCGTAAGCGAAGGAGAGGAGTAAGCCTCCTCTCCGGTTAAAGATATATGGAGGGTCCCCTGAGCAAGCACAGGGGACAAGGACCTCCATTTTTTGGCTGGAGCTGCCCAAGGGCGGCTCCGTCGATGTTATAGGGGAGTTGGGGGTTGGGTTTTTTTTTAAACTCATCATTGGGCATGGTGACCCTCTTTTTGACACGGGATGCAATCGCGCATCACCTCTCGCAGTAGCCCGCACTGCGAGAGGTGCTTACAAGCCTGGCAGAGCCAGGCGCCGCCATTTAAGACCATCTCTCCCGCCTGGTGGCCTGGCAGTCCATCGGCATGGTGGCTCCACCTTGAACACGGCGTAAAAAATATATAGATTGTGAAGAGGAGAGGAAAAGGGATGTGAGGAAGGTATGGGTGGGGATAAAGCAGGTTGTTAAAAACCAACCACCCCAGACCGGAGCTCAGGGGTTAGGGAACATTGTCCCCTTCCCCCTCAGCCCACATCCGGGACGGTTGACTTAAGAAGAAGGTCAGCATCTACCCTGTGAAATTAGAGGCTGATCATTGAAAGTTGTGAGAGAGGTTGTATGAAAAGCGAGGAAACAAGTGTTTTGAAGGAAGGAGAAGAGGCTAAGCTGGGGTCGGACGGGGTGCTGAGTCCCATCAGCACGGCGGCCAGGATGGCAAATCACCGCGCCCCTTACGGGGTCCCGGGAGGTGAGAGGATCCGGCATGATATCAGAAGGAGAAAAGAGGGAGATGACCATGTTTAATATGAGATCAGCGGATTCTGAATTAGATCAGCAAGAGATGATGAAGGAGATGGTGATGTTTCCCTGATGATCAGGACATGCTGAAGTGGATCCAGAGGGAGATGGATAAAGCTCTTAGGATGAATCCCGGATGATCAGATGCTGCTGCAGAAAATCGGAAGGAGATGGAGAAGGGAGATGGAGGTTAAGCGATCCTGTTAGAGATCAAAGGGATATAAAAAGAGATAGCAGTGTTTTCCGTTAGATAAGGATATCAGATCTAGATCACGATATTTCCAGTGGAGTTCAGAGTGAGATGCTGAAGATCAAGACGATTTTTCTCGAGATATCAGGGAATGTGGCAAGAGATCGTTTGGAGATAGAGGAGATGGCGATGTTAACTGGGGAATCAGAAGAAGATGATGATCTTCTCAAGGACGTCAGATAGGCATCTGGTGACGGGATCCTTTACTATCTCAGAATTAGTTGGACAGGAGCCCCACGAGCCCCTCCACCCAGGCAACGACTCGCAAACTAGGAGCTCACCCGCCGTCTCTCTGAGTTACGGATTCGGCGGTGTTATAATTTCCACACACCCTGCTAACATCCGTTGCCACACCTCCGCAGCTTACACTAAATGATACTACTACTATTACTAGGAAGAAGAAGAAGGAGTTAACGAAAAGAAAATAATCAAAATTATTGTGAAAGAGGAAGCAAAGCATAGTGCGCCCTCTTATTTACAGAATATATATATATATATATATATGTGTGTGTGTGTGTGTATGTGTGTGTGTGCGTGAGTGATAAGAGGGAGAGAGAGAGAGAGAGTGTGTGTTGTGAGAAAAGTGACACGTGTTTTGATGATGTTATTTATTTCTCTACCAAATATTCCCATCTCTAAAGTGGGGTTAGAAAAATTCTGGCCGGATTTCTGAGTTTCAGGACTCTTATTTACGAACCTGTACCCAGGGTTCGCATTTACAGCCTCCCCTTCCTCAAGGGCTAACATCCTTCGCCATTGGCCATTGAAGTTCCATTTTATCCGTTTTCTTCTTCTGTCTGTCTTTTCCTCATAACCGCTAAGCTGCTCTGCCCCAGACCCATTGCATTAAATGCACTTCTCCTCTTTCGAGAATTAAAATGAAATTAAAAAATATTTCTCCTTTTAATATTTAATTAAGGACGTCCTTTTATAATTAACGAACGATAAGCTTCGATCATTGGGGGCAAAGCCAAAGCAAGCCCCCAATTAAGACAGCCAAAGCTTACATCTGGAAACTACAGGGATTCAAGAGTCCAGTAAAAGCTTCTTAATTCCTCATCATTTCATTTACTCTTTAATTTAGCCCTAAAAGCTGCACTATCGTTTAAATAAGAGCTCCTTTCGATAATAGAATTGTAGAGATATTTTTGTTCGCCAAAAAGATTCATGTTTCATCATCTGCTCCACGCCATACACAGGTCACCATAGCCTGGCTTCGATGCGATCACTTTCCGAAACTCAACACATACGAGCACCATACATCAATTTGATAGACACAGACACCTGTACACACTTCAGGCATGAATCAGTGCTAAAATAATTGACTCAAAAAGGCGCCTTGGGGGCTTAATTTCGGAGTACTTCAAAACAATGTGTCGAAGCGACTAAAAAAGCAAGACGAATACTGGGATACATTTCCTGAAACTTCTCTTTAAGTCAGGATATATAGTTTTACGTCTGTATAGATTGTTCATCCAACTACGTCTGGAGTACGCAGTGTAATCTAGTTTTGGTCTTCCTCCCTAAACAAAGACGTAGCACTGATAGAAAAAGTGCGACGTAGGGCATCCAAACGAATTTCTGAGCTTAAAAATAAATCATACGAAGAAATGCTTTGCTCCTTAAATTTCTTTTCCCTTGTAAAGATAGGAATACGCGGACAACTAAATGAAGTAGTGAAAATCATAAAAAGATTTACTAATATACATTATTGTTTAAGATGGACAATAGGGTAACCGAATATTTTGTCTATCTAAGCCCACAGACATTACGCCTCATTAACGCAAACTCAGTATGAGGACGAATTTTCCTTTCTATCCCTAAAAATAATTAGCGTCGTTTGTTCTAAAATTACGAAAGGACCGCAGATGTTTAATGCGACACGAGAATCATATTTTGAAATACGAACTAATACTATGGACTTCCTCAATCATTTAACCAATGACTATTTAGGAAAGAACGAAAAACGCCTTCTTTACAAATTACTCCGCCCCTTTTTATAAATTGCCTGATTCAACTTGTGTTCATTAATTTACATTCAACACTTTTCATTCTTTACGTTCATTAGTTAACTTTTCCTCCACCAATCGCGCTCAACTAAGTTCTTCAGCAAATCATAAGCGTTGAGTCTCAAAGCCATTGTTCGGTTATAGGTAATTTTAAGTAATAATTATAGAGTTTAATTTTCTAATAAATTATTCAAATCCACAAGTGTAAATATCCCTCCTTGTAGAAGAAGCTGCAAACACTCCATAACAACTAAGTGGTAAGTACTCTAGAGCAACTACATTTCAACCCCACCGGTATCCCAAATTATAGCGCTTTATAGCCATTATAAACTTATTTGCGGAGGGACACGAGAGGAGGGCTATGCAATTGTGGTGAAAAAAAGAAAATACTTTATTGAGGAAGTGACCAGCCGGTCCAAAAGGTTAGTGGTCGGAAACCATTGAGTAAGGATGATGGTAATAATTTAGATAAATAAAGAGATAGGAGTGTGTGTTTTTTTTAAACTTATATAAGTTCGAGTTGAAGCATCAGAGTCTTACTATATGGTATAGCCTGATATCCAAGGTGGAAATAGAATTGAACCCGGTAGAATTCTGGCACAAAATTTAGAAATTAAAAGGACTACCAAGTAGAGAGCAGATGCGCATAAAAGAAGGCGATGACTACTTAGAGGACCCGGCGGTACTGGGAGGAATATTTCGAACATTCTGGAAGGATATTTTCTCTATAACACCTGAGGATAATGAGAGTTCGACCAGGAATTCGAAGGCCAACTGATTGATGACCTCAATCAGATAATACATCCTACGTACTCACACCACCACGTTGACGAAGGGAGGAAGATGGTGGACCATGGCTGACCAATAGCAACAAAAGAAATCATGGCGACTGTAAAATCCTTTAAGCAAAAGGCACCAGGCTGGACGGGCATCACGAAAAGCAACTTGCTACATGCCCTCTAGCAGATCATTCGGGGAATCACGAACATCTTGAACGCGTCCCTTAATACGGGCTACTTCCCTGACGGTTTAAAAGTGGCGAAAATTATCTTTATTCCCAAAGGGAACAAACCCCCCCGATCAAATGGTGAACTACAGGCCGATTTATCTCCTAGAGTTTGGGGGCAAAATCTACGAAAAGATTCTGACAAACAGACTACAAGATCAGCTCACAGAGCTGGAAGCCCACAACCCTCAACAGGATGTGTTACGCAAGAAAGGAGGGACAGATACAGCCCTCGCCCTTCTAACGGAAAAACTCACCCGCTGCAGAGGTGAAGGGAAGTACGTAGATATGGTGTTGCGTGATATGCAGAAGGCCTTTGATAAGGTTTGGTTGAGAGGTCTCCAATACAAGATCTTTTAGGCCTCCAGCTGAATCCGACCCTGGAAAGGGTCCTATGTGCCTACATCATGGAGAAGAGAGCCCAAATCACGATCGAGAGCTACAAAGGAGCCGACTTCGAATTCGAGGCAGCTGGATTTCAAGCAAGGCAGACAGCTGCCGAAATAAATAACACCAACAGGTACGGGGGAAAATGGAAAATAAAAACAAACCGCTGGAAGTTCCAGATACTCCCAATTAACTGCCGAAACCTTGAGAATGTCATCGTTAACGACGAATTATACCCATATTCTAATGAGAGTAAAGTTTTAGGTATACAAGTCACCGCAAAAGGCTACAAAAAGCACATAAACGGTAGAATCTCTCTAGCCAAAAGAGAACTTGCCAAGATCTACAGGTTCAAAAACTTCAGCACAAAGAACATCACAAAGCTATACACTCCACTAGTGCACTCAACATTAGTGTACCCTGCAGTGTTAACGCAAGCAGCAAGCGCTTTACCTCTCTCAGACAAATGCAGAGGGGGCAGAACAAAGCTACTCTGCTAATAGCTGGTGCGCGCAGGTTGGACCATATTCGGCAGACTGTTCTGCAAGATAGAGCATTCCTGATGCCACTGAATATGGAGCTCCAAATACAACTAACATTAGATATCGACATAGAAATACCGGGACCTATGATGTACCCCGTCACCAGGAAGGGTCTCTTCCCCAGCGGGAGAAACTGCTCCAGGAAAGCCCTGATCGTAAAATACACCTAAAGAAGACCAGACTGCTAAGATAAAAAACTACCGATACGAGAAAACCAAACTAACAAATAAAAGAAAAGAAAATCCATAATTAACTGAATAAAATAGGCAAACTGCCTACAACAGCAAATAATAAAAATAAAAAAGAGGCAAAGTGCCCACATCAATAAAAAACAAACAATAAAATAAAACAGAAAAGAGAAAGAGGCAAAGTGCCCAAAGAGGGTAAAATAATAAACGAAGGCGAAGTCCCCAAACTAAGTATAGAAATAAAATAAAATAAAATAAAAGTAATAAAAAAGAGGAGTAGTACCCAAGAAAAATAAAAAGATAAAACAATATAAAAAAGTAAACGGCTAACGAGTTAGCACAAAAAGAATTGAAAGGATTGAATGCTAACGACGAGGACAAAGTATATATATATATATATATATATATATATATATATATATATATATATATATATATATATATATATATATATATATATATATATATATTAAAAAATAAAAATATATAATGAAACAAATGATTATTATGCGATTAACTTAGCCACCAGTAGTCTACACTGGCGGCTCTGAAGACAAAATGGAAAATACAAATAAAAAAAATAAAAAGAAGAAAACATGTGATGCTCTCTACACCAGAACCCTTTTCACACTTAGCAAATCTCTATCTAATTTCTCACCTTTTATATCTAAATCAAGTCTTACTTAGACTTCGCGTCCTCTTAGAGAAAGATCCTGCCCCCTTGAGTACCCCTATTTGTCCATAATTACCTAAAGTAGTAAAATAATTAGAGATAATTATTTTGTGATTTTTTGTCAAATTCTAGTTTTCGGCGCAACTGTTGTGTCGTAGAATGACTCCCGACGATACCATATATACACTATTCGTTGAGGGAACTTCCTTAATTATCTTTAGAGTGCGTTTACTGTCTGGCGGCCGATATTATGTATCTTCGATATGCTTAAGAAGTGGAACTGAGCTCAAGGATAATAATATTGCTATCATTAATAAAATAGAGTTTTATTAATAATAACTATAAACAAAACACAAAAACGGAAAATATTGACATAAACAGAATGGAAAGGGTCGTGGAGACTCGGGCTAATCCAAGGATTTAAGGGATTAAAAAAAAGTAAAACAAATATAGAGTTAAAGAGATGGGATGGTTCGATAAACAATTTAAAGCACAGGATAGAATTGACAAAAGGGATCAATACTCAAAGGTGAAGTTTGGCTTACGTAACTTTGGCACTAGTGGTGCAGTGGAAGGTGGCGCAAAGGAGTTTCGGTCCGCTGGCGAGTTCCAGCCGAAGGAGGGGGGGGGATAAAAGGATCCTAACGAGGCGTCTTGGGAAGGAGAACCGTTTCTCGACGAACGGCTGGAAGAACAATGGCTGTTCTAGGTTGTTCTCTTCTGAACACAGGGGGGGATGAGAACCGTCTCTTGTCTACGGGCTCAAGAACAATGGCTGTTCTAATGTTGTTCTCCTTGAACAACAGGGGGGGTGAGAACCGTTTCTTGGCGAAGGGCTCAAAACGAACAATGGCTGTTCTAATGCTGTTCTCCTTGAACAACAGGGGGGGGGGGATGAGAACCGTCTCTTGTCTACGGGCTCAAGAACAATGGCTGTTCTAATGTTGTTCTCCTTTGAACAACAGGGGGGGTGAGAACCGTTTCTTGGCGAAGGGCTCAAAACGAACAATGGCTGTTCTAATGCTGTTCTCCTTGAACAACAGGGGGGGATGAGAACCGTTTCTTGGCGAAGGGCTCAAAACGAACAATGGCTGTTCTAATGCTGTTCTCCTTGAACAACAGGGGGGGGGGATGAGAACCGTTTCTTGGCGAAGGGCTCAAAACGAACAATGGCTGTTCTAATGCTGTTCTCCTTGAACAACAGAGGGGGATGAGAACCGTTTCTTGGCGAAGGGCTCAAAACGAACAATGGCTGTTCTAATGCTGTTCTCCTTGAACAACAGGGGGGGGGATGAGAACCGTTTCTTGGCGAAGGGCTCAAAACGAACAATGGCTGTTCTAATGCTGTTCTCCTTGAACAACAGGGGGGGATGAGAACCGTTTCTTGGCGAATGGCTCAAAACGAACAATGGCTGTTCTAATGCTGTTCTCCTTGAACAACAGGGGGGGGAAGCCTTGGGGACTTGTCGTTGGAAAGGCTCGAACCTTTGGCACTCAAGGAATATTGTCCTCCTTCTGGACAAGTGATGGTGAATCTCGAGGTCGAGGTCCCTTGGCGCACAAAGGGAGAGAGGGTCGTGGTGATGTTTCGCGACGAAAATCTGGATCTCCAATCTGATCTTAGTGGTAAAGTTTCCATATAAATAGCCAGGACATCTCCTTGGCGTGGGGGAAAATGGAGTGGAAGCTTGGAGGGAACGCACAGCCGGGCCGGGGAACAATGCCTTATCTGTTCATAAGCCTAACTCGATCTGGCGAGGTCGGCGTATGGGGGCGAACGGGGGGACGATAACCTCCTTGTTTAAACATTGGCATCCGGTAGCTGAGATAAGACTCCAAGCCTCGAATCGAAGATGCACGTGGGCAGCATCGTGGTTTTAAATAATACGGGGTAGGAGTTGAAATAAAACGCAGCTTCAACACGTTCTATCACATGTTGAGATCTAAATTTCTTGTTGGTTACCAGTAAACACAGTTATGTTTTTTTTTAATATATTTTATCATTTAGCTAATTAAATAATTCCACTATTTTTGCTGAGTTAAAAAATTAATATTTTTGTATACTATACCGGGCACTCAGGGTTTGCACCTGAAAAGCATACCTGCGTACCCATTAAACTCTTAATATATATATATATATATATATATATATATATATATATATATATATATATATATATATATATATATATATATATATATATATACGCACCACTGCGCCCTTTGATTCCCTGATTGGAAGACTAGAACAAAAGAGTCAGTAAAGTTATTTCTACACGCTTCTCCAAATGTACTATTTAACTGGTTCAAGTGATTTAAGTCTTCTATTGCACATATACTTCATTTATCAAGTGATTTCCATGAAAAAGTGAAATGGGTTAAAAGTGGTGGATTCTCTATCCTTCCTCGTCGTCGGATCCACCGATTAAGACACGTTCCATCAGGGTAAAGCGGAGGAACGCCATCTTGTTGAATTTAAATGCCCTGATCTCCGGGCAACTGGAATTTCAGGAAAACCTTTCCCCCGAACCAAATAGAGGTAGCTATGACCGGTAACTGAACCATCGAAAAAGAATGGACCAACCAAAACTTGGGAAGAAAAAACATACCAGACAACTGGTATGCTCGCTAAATTTACATTTCGTTCTACATACACGTGTGGAGGTCCAATCATGACTATTAATTATAACATGGGAGACGGCGCGCTCCCCGAACCTTTCTGCGAAGACTGTTTGTTGCCCCTGGGGTACATGTCCCATTTTCGGTCGACTGTCTCTTCCCAGGTGAGGGATCTCCGTGCACCGTAACTATACTGGTACCGTACCTGGTGGGGTCGCTACCCTTTGTCCCTCCAGCTGGGTGTCGCTCTTCTGCACACCAGACTGTAGTGTGTTTTGGGAGGGAGCGGGGCCTCATCTTTACTTGTGAGTAACTTTTTTAAGTCTTCAATGGGGGCAGGCGGCCCCGGGGCCACCTAGGGATGTCTCTTATTATTTTGTCATTGTTTGGTTTATAGTTATGGATTGAAACGAGAAAAGCAACCCTCCTCCGTTGGATTACACCTCGCCCCTTCAGGGAAATTAATACCAGAGGAAGGGCATAAAAAGAAAAGAGTCAAGTTCATTAATAAACCCCATTGCAAAAGTTCACAGAAGCGAACATAGGAACTCATATATACGAACGCGAATAGATGAAGTAAAACAAAATATCACCATCAGGAAAAAAAAATCAACCTATTATCAGTTAAAATTGGAGGTGAAAAAAATATTTTCACATAAATACTTTAAAATTAAATTGAAATTTACACCATTAAATTTGATTAAATGGAATGCAGTTTCTAATTTTTTTATGTCCACGCTTCTAACGTAGCCTTTATTTATTAATTTATTTATTTAAGACGTCTTTAAGTGGTAGTTTACATTCAGTTGCAGCCTCCCCTCCCCCCCACCCACACACAAACACGTCTCTTCAAAAGAGAGTCCAGGAGACATTAGACCCAAACATAACTTTAATATCTGCGAATGTAACAAATATCAAAAGAAAGGCGATAAAAATTTATTTTAGATTCTTTCATTATCTTTTTTTTCGCCAAAATATTCTAAATCATGAGTAGGACCTCTAAAACCTTGACCCTATATCGAGTAGTGCCTTCAAAAACTCTTTTCTGATGTTCGATTTCTTCAAAGAATTCTGTGATTTAAATCCTAGACTATTTTCGGATTATTTGGAGATTTAAAGAAATCGTCGAGAGCGAATAGTTGAGATGGGAAATGTGCGGTGGGTAGGCGGGTCTGGATCTCCCAATCTTAAAATTAATCGCTAGAAAATTATGACTTACGCCACCCATACATCTCACTGATGTTTGGTAGGTAGTTCCATCTTGTTCAGAAGAATCATTATCCTTCTAATCATTCCCTTAATAAAGGATTGTCTGTCCGTCTGTCCTAGTATTGGAAGAAACGAATAGGGCCGAATTTCAGGTCAGATCTACCGTGTTTTTGTCGTTTTTTTACTTCTATATAATAAGATAAGAAAAATATTGAGTCGTAAAAGGAGCGACTTGCTTTGCTTTATCATAAGGTTAATATGAGGGGCGGTCAATAAGTTCTGCAATTCGAATATAAGGAAACGAGATATGAGGAAAAGTGTTTTATTATTTTTCAATATAACTACCCTCGACTTCAATGCACTTGCGCCACTTGTCCCTGAGGCTTCGAATTCCCGACAACCAGAAATCTCCCGACTGCTGTTCAATCCACTTCTGGACGGCGAGCTGGACATCTTCATCGTCCCCAAACCGGCGTCTACCCTGTGCAGCCTGTAGCTGGCGAAATAAGAAGTAGTCGCTAGGGGACAAATCTGGAATGTAGGGGGGATGGTTGAGCTCCTCGAATCCGCAATCGTGCAGGGAAGCTTGTGCAACTCTGGCCTTGTGGACTTTGACGACGGTGAAGTCGATCATGGGGCGTGAGGTTTCTAGGGACCCAACGGGCAGAGACCTTGGTCATGGCCAAATTGTCGTTGATGATGTTGATAACACTTCCATGTGATATTTCAATGGACTCACGACCATAGCGAAACTCCCTATTCCAGCGAGCAATGGTTGCATAGGAAGGGGCAGTGTCGGTGTACACTGCAATCATGCGTTCATGGATCTCTTTTGCATTCTTGCCTTCCTTGGTCAAAAATTTGATCACTGCGCGGTGCTCAACCTTCTCCATTGTTGAAAAAATTGTGACTGACGATCTGCGATCAGCTACGGCTTCTTAAATAGACGAGGCAGGAGCGTGCGGCTGCAGGTCCTGACTTGTCATGACTTGTCCTAACACCCCCACAAATAGCCATCCCCCTTCCTTTGTTTTGCCCTATCGATTCGCAAAACTTATTGACCGCCCCTCGTACCTGCAAGATGTTTTCAACAGTTTAAGGAAGAAAGTGAAACATTTTGTTGTTTTTTTTAGTTCTTTTTTTCTATAAAATATTAAAAAAATAATCGAGAAAGGGAATCTACTTACTTTACATATTCAGGGTTCTTTTTACTCATTTAAAAGTAAGAAAATTATAATCATATTTGATGATACGGTGCACATGATATATATATATATATATATATATATATATATATATATATATATATATATATATATATATATATATATAATCTTGGAATTAAAAGGCAAAGAGATAATGAACAATATATAGGTATATCTATTTCACCTTATTGCTGGGAAATCCCCCACCCCCACCAAAAGGTTTTCTCTTAGAGATTGTCGTGGTATTACATTATATTATATCAATACCATATTATATCTATGGGGGGGAGGGACCAATAACTTCAAGGCGAACTGACAAAATGGACGGAACGCCACGAGTTTCAACAGGCGAAACAACTAGATAAGAGTGCAACGAGGTCAGGTATATTATGGGCAATGGCAAAGCTCAAGGTTATTTAAAGAGGCATGTACAAAAATATAATTTTATTTACATAAAAATAATGAGAGAAATGATGGGCAAAAATTACATCAGAGAATAAAAGGGGAAAATTACATCAGATGAACGAAGGGGGGGGAAATTGTAGTTATGGGTCAGACTATGAAATTAAAACTTAAGGTGTTACGGGAGGAGACTATTCAAATGGGGGGAATTAACGCAAATAGATTACTGGAGGGGGAGAGGGGTTGGCTTACAGAAGATTCCGGGTGAGACGACGGGGTAAGGCTTCACGGATGTCTTCTGCACGTGAGATGAGGCCGCCCGAAGCTTCTGAGCGGGATGTTAAAGTGATGACGGTTCTCCAAAAAAAGGGGGGAGGGGCGGTAACGTCCGGTCCAGGGGAGAGTATTTCGGCTACCCGAAAACGAGGGGTGAACGAAGAGGGCTTCGACAGGAGTTGACGAGAGAAGTCGAAAAATCACTCGGTAGCGATCGTTAAATGGAATTACCTGACTGGCTGGGGCTAATTCCAATACACAAAAATAGTTCAGCTGTCACCTGACTTGGAACTAGGGGAATTTCCGTGGGGTCAGGGCGAGACTTCTCATTTCTGCGTCTTCTCATGGGAGTCAAGCACTATTTATGTCCGATGCTCTCCCCCCGGGGGGAGGTGTTAGCGGGAAACAGCTTTACTCTCGAATGGCCTCGAATCTTCTTGCAGAGGCTATTCTAGCCCGCGTAAAGGTGAATCGTGGTGGCCTGGTTCGAGGCTACCGGTTGTGGAATGGGGGGTTAGGCTTACCAATTTAAGCTTAACCGAGCCTTCTACAGCGCATGGAGGTTCCGTTCTGAACAAGAGATTCCACGTGGAATTGCCTCACAGAGATAACCACGAGTTTACCAGGAGATAATCTCGACATCCGCTAGTCCCACGGCCACCGTGGAATCACAAATACCTCGAACTAGGGTTGCGGAGATTCCAATTCCCCGAGAGTACTCAAGTCACTTTATGATTCGCTATAGCTCACGATCCGGTCTCCGAATCAGTCACAACGCGTTATCTTCCTTACTGAGCAGTGTAATGTAACCAACTCGGCCCTGAATACAGAGGGGCACCTGGGCTTGGAGCTATCCGTGTACACGGGCAAGGATCCAGCGTGACACGAATGCGCTCCGAGAAGGTCGAACGCAATACTCCCGGCGTTGCACAAGCTTTGGGAGGAGAGGCGTGGCGACAATTAGTCAAAGGTTGTACCCTCCATGGTGGCCTCCTTGGCAGAATCAGAAGCACCACCGTCCAAGAGCTACACCGAGCTGTTGAAGAAGTTTCCTAACACTAAACTTAAAAACTTACAGTATGACTAGCGTCTCTCGGTAACATAATTCTTTCGAGATTGGCCGCGGATGAAGTGAGAGCCGTTGGTGGGTGTGGTACACGCAGGGCTCGCAGAGCAAGTTTCAGCTCTCCGGCATCGACAAGTAGCTCTCAAAGGAAGAGGTGTGGTTGATTGATGGAAGAGCATCCCAAGTGCTGAACGTCACGGAACGAAGAATATCTATGGTTCGGGTACAAGAGGCACTAAGACTATGAATATGGGCCTCCCAAGTGAGGCGCAGGTTTAAAACAAGACAAATGAAACATTTCGGACAAGTCCGGGTCTGGGTGGTGCCAGGGATGACGTTAGACTTGGACTACCTTACTTTTGGCCGAGGAAAAAGTTTGTGTGATTCGGCATACCGAGAGATGCGGTTCAGTGAATATTGGAGTCGATGCTCCAGAGCTGGCATCTGGGCTGTTCCAACCAAAAGAGATCGAAGTAATGTTAAGATTATTTAGTGGTGCACGATTTTTCTGACCATTTTTGCTACAGTTTTGCTATTTTCTTAGCGTTTTTCAGCTTGTCCATTGGCCACTCAGCGATGAGCATCATTCACTGGTAGTGAGCAATCGGACTCGTTCATTTTTTCCAGGTTCCTTTTGTGCTTCTAATGCCGTGTATAAACTAGCATTTTTTTTCATTTTCGATGTTTTTTCTAAATCCTATTATCGATTTCTCCTAAATAAGGTCCTTTTTTACCTTTTTTCAAATGTTTGAGTACGCGTGTGACGTATGCTTGTTTTTGATGTTTTGGTTTGTATGTTTATTCGTTTGTTTTGTTTATGTTCTTGTTATTTTTTAATAGTTTTTGTTTGTTTGGTTATTTTATTTGTTATATTTTTTTTGTTAAGAGATTTTCTAGAAATGGATTTACTTATGTTAGGCCGACGGATAAAGTTTGGCTGCAGCGAGCAGGTAGTAATTCGTGGAACCGCTCTTTTATGCTTGGGTATTTCGGAAAGTGACGCCCTCTATTTTGCGGATAATCATCATCATCATCACTAACTCTATAATTTAAGAAGAGGATTTTTTTTGAGTATTTGAATAATAATTTCATCTTAGTTTGGTTATGACTTGTGTTTTTTTATCAAAGTTATTTCTAATAATTCTTTTATAATATCAAAAACAAAATGGTAAAGTTCAGAAATAAATATAAGTATCGAAATTTTGTGAATTTTTTAAAACCCAAAGAATTACAAATGGTGAAGTTGGGAAAATTTATTTTTATATATCTTCTTCTATAACTATATTTTAGGAACGTGATATTTTGAAAGGGGGGGAAATTTAGTTTAAGAGTTCCTTTTTAAAATTATTATAATTGGCGAAGTTCAGAAAATTTATAAAAGTTTAACCATGGCTGCTTTTTTTTAGATTTTAAATTTTAATCTTAGTAGCGAAGCGCAAACTCGAGTGGCAAAGCCACTGCCTAGTATATGTATATTTGTGCTTTAAAACAAGTTGTTTTTTTAAATTTAGTCTTTTTTTTCTTGGGAAAATCAAATAAGGTGGTTTGTTTGTTTGTTTTTTGTTCGGTTATTGAAATCGTATTATATTATATTATTTATCATTTTGAAGGGAATTTCAAAATGGGGGTTTCGACCCCATATCCCCCTTTAATTGTGGGTTTTTCACCCCCACACCCTCGCTATTTTTAATAATCTAGTAGTATTCCCAATTTGAAACCTAGCATTAGATTCTAATTCGAAGGCGATTGGCAACCCTACAACAAGTTAAGGGCATGGGAGTAGCCAATAAGGTAGTCGACAAAAATCGCTAAAAAAGGATAACTTTTCAAGCCATAAATTTGACTTGGTTTTTCATCAATTCTAGGGCTGTTCCGCTGCGTCAACTGGTCTTCTATGACGAAACAACCATTGCAGTGCTGAAATTTTTTTTTTTTTTTTTTTTTTTTATAGAGCCCATCTGGCAACTACCCACTTGGGCATAAGTCGCCGAAAAACACGACAGCCTAGAATTAGGCTACTTTAAAGTTAAAATATGAAAACTTAACAATCAATATAAATTTGAAAAACTTAACAATCGAAGCAATCTCCGGCAGCGGGGGGAGGTCCCCCTCACCCCGGTGCAGGAGAGTGCAATCTAAAACAAAACAATAACAAAAAAAGGAACCTTAAATAAAGGGGAGAAGGCCGGCCTCCCCCAAAAAGTCAATAAGTCCACCAGTCATGGTGCACGCACTCGTCCCGAGTACAAGGGACAGGCGGTAGCGACCCCGCCCATCCCGGTACCGAGACAGGTATCGTGCGCGAAGATCACCCAGACTGGGACATTCGACAAGAATATGCCGAACAGTATGGGGGACGACGCAGTCGTTGCAATAGGGCACATGCGAGCGCTCCACCAAGTAACGATGCGTCACACGAGTGTGTCCGATTCGAAGACGACAGAAAGCAACCTGAAGCCGCCGCGGCATTGGGGGATAGGTCCATGGGAACAGTCGCGGCGCAATGGCACGCAACTTTAAGTTCCCCTCGACCGTCTCCCATCTTCTTTGCCAAGCAGTCCGAAGAGCTGCCCGTATTCCTGCCATGTAGTCGGTGTGAGGAAGAGCGAAACGCTGGTCCGGTCGCAGAGTCCTCGCGGACTCTTTGGCGCCCTCATCGGCGCGCTCATTCCCCGCAATTCCTACATGTCCAGGAACCCAGCAGAAGATAATCTCGACATCTGCCTGGCTCGCCAAAACCGTGGCGTCACGGATTTCGCGAACCAGGGGATGCGGAGATTCCAATGCCCCGAGAGCACTCAGGGCGCTTTGTGAGTCGCTATAAATCACAATCCGGTCTCCGAACCGGGCACGTCGCGTAATCTCCCGTACCGAGTGGTGTATTGCCACCAGCTCGGCCGTGAAGACAGACGCAGCGCCTGGTAGAGCCCCGCTGACTTCAAACAGAGGGGATACGGCGTGGAAGCCGACCCCCTCTTGGGACTTGGAGCCATCCGTATACACTGGCACGGTACCAGCGTGACACGATGTGTGCTCCAAAAAGATCGAACGCAATACTCCCGGCGCAGTACAAGCTTTGGGAGCAGAGGCGTGGCGACAAATAGCCAAATGTGGTACCCTCCAGGGTGGCGTCCTGGGCAGAACCAGGGGCGCCACCGGCCCGAGAGCTATATCTACCTCTCGAAGGAGTTTCCTGGCCCTAAACCCAAAGGGCTTAGGGTATGACTGGCGTCTCTCGGCGGCATAGGCACCATCGAGATCAGCTGCGGATGCATTGAGAGCTGTTGGCGACTGGGGGAGGCGCCGGGCTCGCGCGTACAGGCGAGTGATGCACTGCACGCGGCGCAGAGCGAGTGGCATCTCCCCAGCATCGACCAACAGGCTCTCAATGGGGGAAGTGCGGAAGGCACCGGTCGCAAGGCGAAGGCCGGTGTGGTGGATCGAATCCACCTTCCGCAATAAACGCTCGGCTGCGGATGCATAAAACTCGCATCCGTAGTCGAGCTTCGAGCGAACAAAGGATCGATAAAAAAGTAAGGCGGTAGCCCTATCAGCGCCCCAAGCGCTGAACGTCACGGAACGGAGAATGTCCATGGCGCGGGTACAAGAGACCCTAAGGCTGCGAATGTGAGCCTCCCAGGTGAGGCGTCGGTCGAATACAAGACCAAGGAAACGGTGCGACTCAACCACATCCAGGCGCACCCCATTAAGAAACAAATCTGGGTCGGGGTGAAGCCGTGGATGGCGGCAGAAGTGCACCACCTTAGTCTTGGCCAAAGAAAACCGAAACCTGTGCGCTTTGGCATAGCAAGAGACGCGGTTCAATGCCTGTTGGAGTCGGCGCTCCAGAGTTGGCATCTGGGCCGCGCCAAAAGAGATCGAAAGGTCGTCCACGTAGAGCGTAGCGAGAACATCTTCCGGCAGCACCGAGGTGATGCCGTTGATGCTCAGGGCAAAGAGTGTGACACTGAGGACACTTCCCTGCGGGACACCCTCTTCCTGCTCCTTTGGGCCGGAGAGGGCTCCCCCCACCCGTACGCGGAATCGACGATCTCGCAAAAATTCAGATATAAACATTGGGAGGCGTCCCCTCGCCCCCATCGTGTGGAGAGTCTCCATGATACCGTATCGCCATGCGGTATCATAGGCTTTCTCCAGATCAAAAAACACCGTGGCGTAGTGCTGTCTACGAAGGAAAGCCTCGCAGACGGCATTTTCCAGTCGGAGCAGAGCATCCGACGTGGAGTGGAACTTACGGAAGCCGCACTGTGCACAAGACAGATGGCCTCCGCTGTCCAGGAAATAGGCTAATCTAACATTTACCAATTTCTCCATCAACTTGCACACGCAAGAGGTTAGAGAGATTGGGCGGAAACCGGTCGGAGTAGAGTGATCTCTCCCCGGCTTGCGGAAGGCGAGCACAGTAGCGATTCGCCAGGAGTCTGGGAGGAGACCTTCCACCCAGATCCTGTTGAACAAATCTAATAGAAAGGCCATGCCTCGCTCACCCAGGTGTCGAAGCATGGCGTACGGGACATCGTCCGGACCATGGGCGGTGTCCGCGCACGAAGCGAGAGCGGAACGCAACTCACTCACAGTAAACTTGTCGTTGAAGGGTTCTCCGCCTCTGGAGGTAAAGTCCAGCCGGCGGCCTTCCGCGACATCACGACGTGCATTGAATGCTGGCGGAGCAGCATCACGGCTAGAGAATGCGGAAAAAGCGGTCGCTAAGGATTCCGCCACGGACGCGGGGTCCGAGATTGCGGTCCCATTCTCCTGGAGAACGGGAGGGGGGTCCTGCAAGAACTTGCCCCGAATCCTTTTGACTCGCTTCCACACCTCAGCTAAAGGGGTCTTCCCGTTAAGTGAAGACACGTATGCCCGCCAAGAAGAGCGGCGGGCGTGCTTCGAAATATACCGGAACCTAGCCCTAGCCCGACGAAATTCAGCGACGGTGAAATCGTTCGGGCGGCGCTTATAGCGCATGTAGGCATAACGCTTCTGTTTGAGGGCCGTCTCACACTCGGCCGACCACCATGGGAGTGGTCGGCGTGCAAAACGGCCAGACGTCCTAGGAATAGTAGTCAGGCCCACGGCGATGAGGTTGCCGGAGAAGAACTCGACGGCCTCATCTACCGACCTAAACTCCTTGACTGAGATAGAGAATTCAGTCATTTCCTGAAATGCAGGCCACCGCGCCCGCGCCAAGCACCACCGAGGTGGTCTCTCAGGCGGCAGTTGCCCTGAAAATGATATTTGAATGGGAAAGTGATCACTACCATGGAGGTCATCGACCACCCCCCAATCAAAATCAGGCTGTGCATCCGAAGAGCACAAAGATAGGTCAAGGCAAGAAAATGAAGCGGTTCTCGGACAGTGATGCGTAAACTCATCCACGTTTAGGACACCCATCTCAAGCTCTTCGATCAGATCGGCAAGGACTTGTCCCCTGGGATTTATGGTGTAATCTCCCCAGAGAGGATGCCTGCCGTTCAGATCTCCAAGCAAGAGATAGGGCCTCGGCAACCGTGCCACGACGCGGCGAAAGTCCCCCGCGTCGAAGTCAGCTGACGGTGGAATGTACGCAGAAATGATAGTATACCTCCTATCCAGGTGCAGCTGCACAGCCACTGCCTGAAAGGAGGTATCTAAAGAGAAAGGAAGAACGGAGACATCATGCCGGGTGTAAACCGCGCATCCCCCAGCCCGGCCGTCCCGCGGTGGTTGGGTCGCAAGACCCTTATACCCCGGGAGGGCAGGCAGGGGGCACGCGCCTAGCATGGTCTCCTGCAAAAAAATAGCTAACGGGGAACGGGATGAGGCGAGCCTCCGCAGCTCCTCCCAGTTGGCCCGGAGTCCACGGCAATTCCATTGAAGGAATATGCCCTCCAGGCCTAGCTCGGAGGAGACGCGGGGGCCCTCCTCGAATTGAAGACCCTCACGGGAATGGCCGTACGCTTCCCGGGGGCAGAACCCCGGGCGCTGTTGGCCGGACAAAGCGCTGAAGGCGCTGTCGCCTTCGAGGACTTATTGGGGGAGGTTGGGCTCGCCATGCGAGTCTTTTCCTCCCCCCGCCTCGAAACTTTAGGCGGGCGTTGCGGCTTCGGAGGCGGGGGGCCCTCTTTTCGAGGAACCACCGTCTCCGAGCCACTCGCTCCACCTCGGGGCGTGGGCAAAGGGGCCGAAGCTCCTTTGTTGCTGTCCTCCTTTCGGGGAACAGCTTTAGGAACCCCGGAAGATGGCCTAGCGACCATCTTCAGGGGTGTTGCCTCCTGTGAGTCTAACGACTCGGTGGAGGCGCGTGGCCGTTTCGCTTTACGCGAAACGGTCACGCTGGGGGAAGAGGGGGGAGCCCTGGTTTTAGCCGGGGCAGGGTATGAACCCTTTTTGCCGCCAGCTTTACCAGGGGAGCGCCCAGGTTGGGTAGAGCCCACAGAAGGGCTCCGAATGGGCGCGGAAACAACCGTGCTCGTTGGCCTGGATGGGCCAGGAGCAGAGGGTGCCTTTCTAACTATTGAGGCATATGACGTCCCAGGCAGAGCCGGGCGCGCCAGGACCAAGTCCTTTGCCTCGCGGAATGAGAGTCGATCCTGGGCCTGAACGGCCAGGATTTCTTTCTCAAGGAGATATGCACCACATTGCTTCGAAGAAGCAGGGTGCGGCTCTCCGCAATTGACACACTTGGCCACACACGATTTGGACTTATCGTGTGCGACCTTGGAGCAATTTACACAGACTTCGGGTGACCCCGATTTTGCACGTCTACATGATCGATTCGTATGGCCGAAGCGGTGGCAGTAATAGCACCGCCGCGGCAGTGGCACGAATGCCTTCACGCGGTAGCGGTACCAACCGGCACGCACCGACTCAGGGAGCTTGTCACAGTCGAACGTGACGAAGAGTGTAGGGGTGGGTCTCGAGGCCCCTCCCTGTTTTCTCATCACACGCTCGACCTTGACCGCCCCATGGTCGGCCAGCTCTAGGGTGACGTCCTCAATGGAGTAGTCAACGAGTTCCCTCGCATAAACTACTCCTTTCACAAAGTTCATGGTAGAGTGCGGCGTCACACTCACCGGGGTGCCATGAAGTGTCCGAAGAGCACTTATCTTGGCCGCCTCGGCGGGATTCGCCGCATTCGCTAGAAGGCTCCCGTCCGAGAAACGGGTTACCTTCGGCTCTCTACCAATTGCACTAGCTAATCCTCTCCTCTGATGGATCATGTTGCCCTTGGACAACATGGTGCCATCAGTGGAGCGAATAACGAGGAAGCGTTTGAAGCCAGCGGGCTCGAAAACGCTAGGTAACCTCTGAATCAGGGGCCCCGATGTCATCGAGGCTCCGCCCTGTGCATTCTTGGTCTTAGTCGTAGTCATGGGCTCCGCACACGAGGGGGTAGAGGGGCCGGATGTGCCGATCTTGGCTTGGTCGCCTACCAAAGTGGCAGCAGACCCATCCGTCCCCGCAGCCCCCGCGGATGGAGAGGAGCCCCGAGTCTTCTTCGTCTTTTGAGTCTTTTTAGTCTTTTTCTTTTTAGGAGAGGAGGGCGGGGAATGAACCCGCTTTTCACCTCCGCCGGCAGAAGTCCCCAGGCCAGATGGACCAGCCTCAGCCAGGTCCCTCTCCGAAATGGAGAAGGTCCTGGTTGTCGTAGGGGCACCTGTCGGAGGAGATCCCTCCCCTCCTTCTACTGCCTCGGAGCCCTCAGCCATTTGAGGAGGACCTTGCATAGGGGCGGATTCGGGTTCGGTGCTTGGCGCCGAGCCCGAATTCCCCCCCATGGAAGGCCCTACCGTCTGGGGCTGGGTCTCCTCAAGGACCATGTCTATCACAGGAGGGGCCTCCAGTTGGCCATCCCCTCCCAGGACATCGCAGGTCCCCTTGGCAGTATTGTCACTAGTCAGGTGGTGTGGGGAGGCACAGGCCTTGACCCCAGCAAGGTTCAAAATTCTTGCCAGCAGGTCTTTTGAGGGAAGCGACCGAAGGGGCCTGGCTTCCCTCTCCCCCCTAAGGGGGTTTGCCCTACCGAGCCGCTTGCACGAGGGGCGGTCGGCAATGGGCTGCCTGCTGGCTTTCTTGGCAGTCCCCTTAGAAAGCAAAGGAGGGACTGCCGCTGGAGATAGGGAGGTGCCCGAAAGCACCTCCAGAGAAGGGGGTGAGGGGGAGTCCCCTACACCCGTAGGCGTAGGAGAGGAGTAAGCCTCCTCTCCGGTTAAAGAATTATGGAGGGTCCCTTGCGCAAGCACAAGGGGGGGGACCTCCATTTTCTCGGTGGAGCTGCCCGAGGGCGGCTCCGTAGATGTTTTTGGGGAAGTTGGGGGTTGGGGTTTTTGTTTTTTTTCATACATGGGCATGGTGACCCTCTTTTGATTACGGGACGCAATAGCTCATCACCTCTCGCAGTTGCCCGCACTGCGAGAGGTGCTTACAAGCCCGGCAGAGCCAGGCGCCGCCATTCGGGACCACCCCTCCCGCCTGGTGGCCTGGCAGTCCTTCGGCATGGCGGCTCCACCTTGGACACGGCGTAAAAAATATAGGTTGTGAAGAGGAGAGGAAAAGGGATGTGAGGAAGATGTGGGTGGGGATGAAGCAGGTTGTTAAAAAAACCCCATCCCGAACCGGAGCTGAGGGGTTAGGGAACAATGTCCCCTCCCCCCCTCAGCCCCGATCCGGGGTGGTTGGCTTGAGAAGAAGGTCAGCATTCTACCCTGTGAAATTAGAGGCTGACCAGAGAAAGTTGTGGGAGAGGTTGTATGAAAAGCGACGAGGTAGGGGAGAAATCGGGCTATCTGAAGGAAGGAAGAGAGGCTAAGCTGGGGCCGGACGGAGCGCTGGATCCCGTCAGCACGGCGGCCAGGATGGCAAATCGCCGCGCCCCTTACGGGGTGCAGTGCTGAAAGACCTGCTGCAAACTGTAAGAATGTGTTTGGGGGATGGTAAAATTTCCAACGAAAATCATGATGTGGGGAGTCATTACGGCGCATGGAGCAAGTCGTTTATTCATTATTGATGGTAATATGCAGTGGGTTAAATATATAAAGGTACTAAAAGATCGGTTACCACCTCATGTAAGAGAACGATATGATATGATGGCAGACCTTGGCTATTCCAACAAGACTTGCCCCATATCACACTGCTAACTAAATCAGCGAAGACAAACATGGGGTATGTACCCCAAATGGCGTTCAGCCACTCTCATGGTGTGAAAATTCCCCATACATGATTCCAATAGAGATTTTATGGTGTATGGTGAAGGATGAAAAACAACTCTTTTGCCATCTTATTGACGTTTTGTTCACATCTGAGAGAATTTAAGAAATGTGTGCAACGTTGATCATTGCCATACCAAGACGTGTTAAAGCCCTTAATGATGCTATGGGTAGACAAACTACTTATTAATTCATGGCACTGTGTCAGTGTATCAAAATAAATCCTTTTGAAATAAATGAAAAATTTGGCTTAATTGATATTTTTTAAGAAAAAAGTCAAATTTTGAAAAATCCATAATAATACTGCCCCTACCATATATATATATATATATATATATATATATATATATATATATATATATATTTCATCTTCAAATTATGATACAAACTTACTAAAACAAAGTTCAACGTTTGATTAGTTCTATTAGTGTGAAAACTTTTGAATATATATATATATATATATATATATATATATATATATATATATATATATATATATATATATATATATATATATATATATATATATATATATATATATATATATATATATATATATATATATATATATATATATATATATATATATATATATATATATTATATATATATATATTCAAAAGTTTTCACACTAATAGAACTAATCAAACGTTGAACTTTGTTTTAGTAAGTTTGTATCATAATTTGAAGATGAAATATATAAAAAACTTGTTGACAAAACACATTTTATTAATAAATACAGTCAAATGATGGGTGTAGTCAATATTTTCAATGATGTTCCTTGTTCTTCAGGACTGCTTCTTTTAGTTTTGGGATTATGGGGACCAACTTTGTGATGATATTTTGACTGATATTGCTCCATTTTTGTTGGATAAGCATCCACAACTGCTCACAATTGGATAGCTTCTGTTTATTAACCATTCTCCTTTGCGTTAAAGTTTGTTGATCTCCTAGGACAAGGTTCAAATTGTGAGAGGACGGCCTCGAAGGATCACCTTCACCCCCACCCCTTTCGAGCAGGGGCCACGGGGTCTTAAGCAGTATTCCATAAAGCGAGGAAGCAAAAAATGTCTACAGCCGTGTTTGCTTAAGCCGGCCGATCCCCCGCTGAGACGCCTTCACCAAGAATCCCATACCCCGCGGGCATAGTAATCCCCGCAGACACGAGTCTCCAGATAACACACATGCCTTGAGGGCAGGATCGCTGCCAGAACGAGCCTCTTCCCAAGACATTATCTTGTCTTCGTAGACGAAGAACAGCGCCACTATGTTCCCCCGGGACTGCCATGCCCTGGAGGCCTTCTAGCGAGTGACCCAACGGATTATTTAATCTGAGGTCTCCCGTTACTCGAGAGAGAGTACCGCCCACTTTCCGCCAGGCTACATACCCCTCGTCTTGAGTCGAACCTCAGGAGTTAGAAGGTTTCGTCGGCTAGACTAATTGTTGTGAATTTTGGACACAGTCAAGAGGAAAATTCGCTAAGCTGCAATTCTTCGGAGAATTATGCGACCAACTCATCTCATCCCGTTTTCAAGATTACTTCACCCTCTCGTTTGAGATTACTTATTTTCGCATCCAAGAGGAGCATCCCGCAGCGATTTCAAGAATATCTCGCCTCACCTTTCACGAGTAATTTGCCCAGTATTCAAGATTACCTCATTCGTGCTCGAGGTAATCCAATCCCGCCGTTGAGATTACTTCGCCCGTGCTGCAAGATTATCTCACCCCGTAAGAATCCAAGTTTTGGTTTCACACACCTCTCCCTCACAAAGAGTCAAGTCTACAAGGTAAAATCATTTTTACATTTTATACTCCGTCCCGAAGATTATCTCCCCTTTTGTCATTATTTTCCTTTCTGACGGAGTCAAGAATTTCTCTCCTGATTGTCTCCTTATCCCTATGTGTATATTTCCATATTCATCTTGTTTTTGTTGTAATTGAACCTTTATTTGGGGTTTTAACCTTTCAATAACCTTGAATGAAACCTGGCATTTAAAGAACTCCCCCCGGCCAACAATTACGCACTCGCCTAGATTTAATCGCAGAGCCGGTCATCTTTCGGCCGCCTGCCACGTGAGTGTAATTGACTTCATAGCTGCTAAGGTATACACTTACAATACCACGACATATGTATATACATATATATGTATATACATATATATATATATATATATATATATATATATATATATATATATATATATATATATATACATATATATATATAAATATATATATATAAATATATATATTAAAATCTGGTAATCTGGTGTCAGGTAGATTTGGGTTCTTTTTCCAAAGAACTTTTAAAGAAACCTTGTCTTTTAAAGTTCACCCTCCAGAGTCATTTGCTGATTTTCTCATCGCCAAGTACATTCAATTTATTTCAAGATAGTGGAACGATCTTTAAATTTGTCATTTTAATTTTGTGTGTGTCCCTTGAGACCGTAAGTTTTTATTTTATTTTTCCTTTTTGTGTGTCCGCTTCGGAGACGAACCTCTGTCCAAATCAGGTTAATCCCTGAGCAAGATTAAAAACTTCGAGTATTCTTTGATCTAATAGGGATTAATTTTATTTTGCAGTTCAGTATAAGAACTATATCGAGTAATTTTCTTTTAATAGTTTGCATTCGCAAGAGCGCCATGAACGTAACCGTAGGTTCTTTTCGCTTGGGGCGGTTAAACGAGCTTTCACGCTAAGAAAATGTCGTCATTTAAACGCTTCAAGAGTCATACGTTCAAGAAGAAGAAAGAAACGAATGGGGCCGAAAAAGAGAAAGATGGTGAAGATTTTGGCGCATACCTTACGCATTTCGAAAAGCAGACGGTGTCGCCAGATTGCTTCCCCTCCTCAATACACAACTCCAAAATATTTTTATTTCCCTTCCAGCCGAAGACACAATAGATTATTCGACCCTTAAATCGGAACTTCTATCGGCAGTAAATATGAACCCCGAATTTTATCGATCTAAATTCCGTTACGCCAGAATTCAGCTCGGACATACATTCCGTCACTTTGGTTTCACCCTGCAAAGAAAATTTAATTTCTGGCTAGACTCCGCCCACATACCCGCGAATATGAGTGACTTGTAGATTACTTCCTTATAGACCAGTTGATGGCGGCGCTGCCCCCGGATTTCCGCGCATTCGTGAAAAATAAGCGATTCACTACTTTCAAAGAATGTATTGAAGTGGCGGATGTGTACGCGGCCAGTCACAACCTGTCCCCAAAGTGCCCCAAGAAATCACGTTCTCCATCCCCTAGAAGCAAGACTAGTAACTCCTGGTTCTCTCCTAAGAACGCTCCCAAATTTATGAAAGTCCCCGGTCCTGCCAAACCGAAGAACCTTCTCCCGTCTGAGCCGAGGGATATCAAGCCTCTCATTTCAACTTACCCTTCGTCGACGTACCCCAGAAGGCGCATCGTTTGTTTTACGTGTGGCACAGAGGGCTACGTGAGACCTAATTGCCACCAAAATTCACACTTCCGATCCCCTCCCAACCACCAAGTTCATCAGATGAAGGTGGCTACAATTTCCCAGCCTTCTCGCCCGGAAGCTCCCACAACTCTCTCGACCAATAGTCCCCCGGGACTCCAGGTGAACTTTGTTTAATAAAAGCTTCCCCGGTGGATTAAAATTCGAACACGGATCCGTAAATGGATGCAGGGTGTCCACCCTCGCAAGGAAGACTGGTTGTACCTGTATCGTGGTGTCCGAAGAATTACTTTCCCCATTAGGCCCTGACCATAATAAATAGGCTGTGGTCCACGACTACTTTGGACGAGCAAACCATTTCCACGTCGTCCGATGCTACTTGGAATGCCAGTATTTTACTGGATAGGTTGAGGTAGTCGCGGCGCTGATCAAATTCTGCGCCGTGTTGGTCGGCCAGAGCCCCCAAATAACCCCTAATCCGATAGTTCAGCCGTCATTACCCAGGCCCAGGCTCAGAAGAAGTCCGTGTCTCCCATTCCCCTAGAGGCCCCCTATGACCAGGAATTCCTAGCACTCCACAGCGAGGCATTTGTGCAAGCACAAAAAGGGTGCGCAACTCTCCTGCCCCTTTGGGAAAAAGCGAGGAATGACGAACAAGGCTGGCTCTGCTCGCGGACAAAGGGAGGTCTCTTATGCATATCATTAATGAAGGCCTACTTTACCGTGCCTGTTCGGATGGGCTTAACCCCATGACTCACTTTTTATACATCCTCCGATCTCATGTCCCCAAGTCTTCAAACTCGCCCACGACGGTTTGTTGGCTGATCATTTTAGCCATAACAAAACGGCACAAAGAATATCCTGGTACTTCTTTTGCCCCGGCGCTGCTAAGGGAATTGCTGAAGTTTGCAAGTCTTGTGATATTTGCCAGAATATGATGGCGAAAGGGCGTACACAACCAGCCCCACTCCAGAATACCCCAATAATCTCGGAGCCCCTTTTTCAGAGTGGCCGTTGACCTAATCGGCCCGATTGACCCCCCGTCCAGTGAAGGACACTCTTACATTCTTACCCTCGTCGACTTCGCGACGCGATTTCCAAAAGCGGTTCCCTTCAAGAAAATAGATAACATGACCTGTGCAAAGGCCCTAATATCTACTTTCTCCCACGTCGGTATCCTTAAGGAGATCGAGTACGTCGAAAAAGCTCCTGACAAATAAACCCCTTTTTACTACCCCGTTTCACCCTTCCGCGAACGGGATCTATGAAAAGTTAAACGCGACTTTGAAAGCCGTACTAAAGAAGCTGTGCCATGCTCAACTCCGAGAGTGGCATCGGCACTTGCCCGTTGCACTATTTGCCTGCCAGAAAATCCTTCATCCCATACTGGGATTTGCCCCATTTGAGCTCATCTATGGCCGAAATGTACGAAGCCCCATGAGTATCCTGAATGAGCTGTTCGCAAACCCCCATATAGATGAAGAAATAAAATCTTCTTATTCTTATTTATTGGACATCCGCAATCGCCTAGAAGAATGTTAGGATATCACTTATAAAAACGCCGATCTAAATCTAGAAAAATATCGTACCTATTTTGACGTCAAGTCAAAAGAAAGACGATTTAGGCCCGGCGATGAAGTATTACTCCTTTTGCCCACAGATACGAATAAGCTCCTTAGCCAATGGAAAGGCACCTTGCCCGTCCTCGAGACTCGTGGTTCCGTGGATTATCTGATTAAAACCCCCTCTTGAGATAAAATGTTCCACGTGAACATGCTGAAGTCGTACCACCGCCGCGCCTATATAAATAATATAGTCGCCCTTGATGAGGAGGCAGTTATGGAAGTCTCTTACTCCTCCGACCCCCTTAACTTAGTGCAAGTCGTTTCTGTTTAGCAGGATACTGATTATCCTATCTCCTCATTACCCGGATCCCCAGAAGATTCCGCCCCTAAACTAGATCTGGTCCCCCGACTGGTACCCTCCCAGAAGATGCAATTATTACACCTGTTAAACAAATTCCAAGATGTGATTTCAGAAAAACCCGGCTGTTCAACTCACTTTGAGCATATAATCACGCTCAAAACGAATGAACCCATTCGTTTAAAACCCTATTCCCGACCATTCCATTTACGCCAGGCATTCAACGTCGAGGTAGAAAACCTTTTGAATTTGGGGATTATTGAACCTTGCAAATCCAATTATTGTTCCTTCATCGTCATGGTGCGAAAACCTGACCAGTCCTTCCGTATTTGCGTGGATTTTCGGAAGCTTAATTATGTGGCTGTTTTCGACGCAGAACCAATTCCCCTTATAGACCAAAATATACATCCATTCGAAGAGGCCAAATTTATTTTCAAAATAGACATATGTAAGGCATACTATCAGACCCCCCTTAAGGAAAACGCTCGGAAATATACTGCATTCCCCACTGAAAAAGAACGCATGGAGTTTCGGCGGCTTCTATTCGGACTGGTTACTGCTTGCAGTAACTATAATCGAATGATGCGTCGAATACGGGATAGGTTCCATAGCGTATTCTTCTACTTTGATAACATTTACGTTGCCACCAGTACCTGGGATCAACACCTGATCTCCCTCCAATCCCTCCTAAGTAGGCTCCGTGAGCATGGAATTAACGTAGGCTCCAGTAAGTGCCATTTTGCGTACGGCCCCATCAAATATTTAGGATTCAACATCGGAGAAAATCAAATTGCGCCTCAAGAAGAGAAGATAAAGGCCATTGTCAGCATGCACTTCCCGCGCACGAAAAAGCAGTTACGCTCTTTAATGGGATCCACGTCTTTTTACCGACGGTTCATTCCGTACTTTTCCTCCCTAGCGGCACCCCTTTGCTCCCTGGTGCACAAAAAGTCGTCAGTTACCCTTGCCTGGAACCCCAAAGCTACCACCCACTTTCAACAGCTAAAGGACAAGCTTGCATCAACCCCATCTTAAGGCTCCCAAATCCAAACAAGCCTTTTGACATTCGATCCGACGACAGTACCGCCGACATCGGATACGTGTTCTTTCAATATGGAGAGGATGGTGAAAGCCACCCTGATGCTTACGCCAGCCAGAAGCTCCTGACACGAGCAAAAAACTACATATGCAGTTATAGAGCGTGAAGCTCTCGCAATTGTTTGGAGTATTCAAAAATTCCGTATGTATCTGATAGGGAAAGAATTTATTATAGAGACAGATCATCATCCGCTAGCCTATTTAAAAAACTCAAAGAGCCAAAATGGACATCTAATGAGATGTAGCTTACTCCTCCAATAATACCAATTTCGAATTCTTTATATAAAAGGGACTGAGAATTGCATAGCCGCCAGTCTTAGTAGGAACCCCGTGGAGGATCCTCTCAGTTAAAGTAAGAATTATTAACCATCTATTGTTTCCCCTTGTAAATAAATTTTGTTATCGAGTCTGCGTACTAGCGTTATAAAACTCGAATCGGATAGTATATGTACATATTCTATGTATACCGTTTGACGCTCATGTATATTTTGTAGGCTTTAGTCCCCTGTGTATGTATATTATACATTTGTCCTTTTTTTACTAAGTTACACTACCCTTTGCTTGTCTTATCGTTTATGTGAATTTTTTGTGTTTCTTTGTATATCTAATATTATTTCTTTTATTTGCTTCTATCGGCTTGGTGACTTCCGTATCAATTGTTTTTATCTTCATATACCTTAGTACCGAATGAAGAACCGACGCCCAGGATCAAAATAAATCCCTTAGTCATTAACTGGTTTGCCTCAGTGACGGTTAAATTAAAATCCCCTTTTGTAGAGACTACCCAACTCAGTTCAGTCAGGTAGTGATACTATGTGCACCTATTCAAAGCATGCTAGGAATCCCACGTACACATCCGTTGGTACCCTCTGAGCACGACCCGTTTCCAATTTGGGGGAATGCCCTTTTCTCTCCCCTTTGCTTCAAAAAAGGTCATCTTTCGGAAGAGAAGAGGGCATCGAAGGACCACCTTGACCCCTCCCTCTTCCAGCAGATGCCACGTGGCCTTGAGCAGGATTCCAAAAAGCGAGGAAGCAAAAAAATGCTCGCATGAGAACACCCACCGCGACTGGCTACAGCCGTGTTTGCTTAAGCCGGCCGATCCCCCGCTGAGACGCCTTCACCAAGAACCCCATGTCCCGCGGACATAGTAATCCCCGCAGACACGAGTCTTCAGATAACACACATGACTTGAGGCCAAGATCGCCGCCAGAACGAGCCTCTTCACAAGACATTATCTCGTCTTCGTAGACGAAGAACGGTGCCACTCTGTTCCCCCGGGACTGCCATGCCCTGGAGGCCTTCTAGCGAGTGACCCAACGGAGTATTTAATCTGAGGTCTCCCGTTACTCAAGAGAGAGTACCGCCCGCTTTTCACGAAGATACACACGACTCATCTTGAGTTTAACTTCGGAGTTATAAGGTTTCGTTGGCTAGACTAAATTGCCGTGAATTTTGGTCACAGTCAATAGAAAAATTCGCTAAGCAGCATTTCTTCGGAGAATTGTGTGACCCACTCATCTCATCTCGTTTTCAAGATTACTTCGCCCTCTCGTTCGAGATTACTTATTCCCGCATCCAAGAGCATCCCGCAGCGATTTCAAGAATATTTCGCCTCACCTTTCACGAGTAATTCGCCCAGTATTCAAGATTACCTCACTCGTGCCTGAGGTAATCCAATCCCGCCGTTGAGATTACTTCGCTTGTGCTGCAAGATTATCTCACCCCGTAAAAATTTGAGCTTTGGTTTCACTATCCCCCCCCCACCCCCGTCCCTCCCTCACAAAGAGTCAAGTCTACAAGGTAAAATCATTTTCACATTTTATACTCCGTCCCGAAGATGATCTCCTTTTGTCATTATTTTCTTTTCTGACGGAGTCAAGAATTTATCCCCTGATTGTCTTCGAGCCCGACAATATTTCTCAATTTATTCCTATGTGTATATTTCCATATTTATCTTGTTTTTGTTGTAATTAAACCTTTATTTTGGGTTTCAATCTTTCAATAACCTTGAATGAAACCTGGCATTTAAAGAACTTCCCCCGGCCAACAATTACGCACTCGTCTAGATTTAATCGCTTTAAACTCCCCCGAACCCAGGGAAAACTTACTTTCCAACTTCATTAGCTGCTCAAAGCCGGTCATCTTTCAGCCGCCTGTTACGTGAGTGTAATTGCCTTTACTGCTGCTAAGGTATACACTTACGATAGCACGACACAAATGTTAGATGTTATTTTCTGCGAAGAACTTTGATTTTCCGATTGCTTTGTGACGAAGTCTGTCAACATGCTAAAAGAATAGTTATTGGTCCTTAACTTTTGGAAAAAGGTTCTGATGAAGAAAGTTATGGTGCCAATTTGAGTTCATGTCAGTGTTCTTGGATAAAATTGTTTGTGACCCCAGTTCTCTTAGCTAAGAAGTAACGCCAGAGATGTAAGGTATCCAGATGCTTCACCGTGGGCACGCCACAGAACTCGTGAAAGCGCTTCCCTTTTCTCCTCCTAACAAGGGATCTTCCATAAGCTCCAAACAAGCGAAAGATAGCTTCATCAAAGAATATTACTTGGCCCAAGACTTCAGCAGTACATCCTTTATATTCCCAACAGAAGTAGAGCTTATCCTTAAGTTGTTCTTGGTGAGATGAGGTTTCTTCTCAGCCATTTTCGACTTGGGACCTTTGTCGAAAGGTTTTCCCTCACCTTACGCGCTGAAGCATTGACACCTGCCTTGAGCTGGGATCTTACCAGGAAGCAATGATAACGCTCATTTGAAGGCCTTTAGCGTCCAGAAGACTTATTAACAGGAGTGTAATCAGTCTTTTTATAGTCATTAATGATCTTCAAGACGGTGCTCCTTGATACAATACCTTTAGCAACTATTTTTTTTGCATTTGATCCACAATGGTCGCACGAATTTTCTCTGGAAAGAATCATTTCTAGCAATGAGAAAGATTCAAACAATTATTTTTACAAAAAATAATATTACAAAATAGATTATAATTACATAACATCATTCATTTAACCCATATTTGATTGAATAGCAAAGCTTCTGTTGTTGAAAATCACCTCCGGGAGAAAAACAGAGAGCGATTTTGGATTCAGCGAAATATATATATATATATATATATATATATATATATATATATACGAGGGGCGGTCAATAATTTTTGCGAATCCGTAGGGCAAAACAGAGGAAGGGGATGGCTGTTTGTGGGGGTGTTAGGACAAGTTATGACAAGTCAGGACCTGCAGCCGCACGCTCCTGCCTCGTCTATTTAAGAAGCAGTAGCTGATCGCAGATCTTCAGTCACCAATTTTTCAACAATGGAGAAGGTTGAGCACCGCGCAGTGATCAAATTTTTGACCAAGGAAGGCAAAAATGCAAAAGAGATGCATGAACGCATGGTTGCAGTGTACACCGACACCGCCCCTTCCTATGCAGCCATTGCTCGCTGGAATTGGGAATTCCACCATAGTCGTGAGTCCATTGAAGATGACCCCCGTCCAGGACGCCCATTAGACGTGAACAACGAGGACAATGTGGCCCGTGTGGAGAAGATGATCCTCGAAAATCGACGGGTGAAGGTCGAAGAAATCGAGCGAGAAATTGGAATATCATAATGGAAGTGTTATCAACATCATCCACGACAATTTGGCCATGACCAAGGTCTCTGCCCATTGGGTCCCTAGAAACCTCACGCCCCATGATCGACTTCAACGTCGTCAAAGTCCACAAGGCCAGAGTTGCACAAGCTGCCCTGCGCGAGTGCGGATTCGAGGAGCTTAACCACGTCCCCTACAGTCCAGATCTGGCCCCTAACGACTACTTTTTATTCCGCCAGCTCAAGGCTGCACTGCGTGGATGCCGGTTTAAGGACGATGAAGATGTCCAGCTCGCCTTCCAGGAGTGGATTGAACAGCAGTCGGGAGATTTCTGGTTGTCGGGAATTCGAAGCCTCAGGGACAAGTGGCGCAAGTGCATTGAAGTCGAGGGTAGTTATATTGAAAAATAATAAAACACTTTTCCTCATATCTCGTTTCCTTATATCCGAATTGCAAAACTTATTGACCTTCCCTCCTAATGTTGAGTAGTTGGGGCACGTGAAACTGTGTGGAAGATGCATTCTCTTGGGTAGATGGAAAGGAGATATTTGGTTTAGGGAGAAGAGTGTGATGGCGCACAACTCCCCTCTATATGACCTCATTACGAAATGGGCACAAAAACACTCAAAGGTGTAACGTGGATATCCACTCTGCACCTGAGATTTGGAGAGTTGCTTATCCTCCATGCCCCAACACCCAAACGATAGACTGCTATAATTCTGCAGATAACACAAGATCTGCAGAGTTGCGCTCTACCCCACCCGTGCCTATTCCGTGTTCCCTAAGTACTATCCTCGTTATATATCCCCACATATTTTCTCCTCACCTAATTTCACTACTTTCTGTACGATCTTCTTGCACATATTTTGGTGCAGATGCCCTCGCTGGCCTTTGCCTTCTTACTCTTATGTAAATAATGATAATAACAATAATATTGCTACTAATAATAATTATACAAACACGCCATAAAACAACTAAAAACTGTTCGTTCGACGCTTGCGCCTCATCTGCCAGACCTGCGCCCCGTTCACTCCTCTATACACGTCATCTCATCAGAACCGGGAAAAAAACCTATCAAACACCCATCAAATAAAAGTGGAAAACTTTGGCACACCACCACCCTGTACATTCCATACCTCCCTATAATAAAGACCTTTGTCCCATCTTCCTGCACAGTCCCCCCTCCAATAAAGACGTTCGCAGCATCAACCCAACTATTGAGAGAAACCAGCTATCATTTGCTGTCAAATTACGGCGATAATAATAATAATTGTACCGCAAAAACTCTTGTTTCTGCTCACACTATACTTTGAAGGGGCGGGGAAAGGGGAGGGGTAGCCCATGAGGTCGACACTTAAGGAAAGGACAGGGTGAAGAAGTGTAAAAGGGAAATGTTGATAAGGATGAGATTATACATATTATGGAGTTAACAATTGCGACGAAGAAGGGATTTAATTTACAAGATGTAGCGATTGAATTAAGAGAAGGGATCGATTATAAAGAGAAACGTGTGAATATGTGTGTATGTGTAATCCAACGAAGGCATTGGTATCGATAGCAAAACAAGATTACGACCACAGGGCGATAAAACAGGCGAAATGGAAAGTAAAGAGAAACTAGTGGCATTGCTTGGCCAAGCTTCTTCAACCTCGATGACCGAGGTCAATACAGCAGACTACTATTGGTAAATTTTGTTCGTAATATCGAACACACCGATTCGGACATACGCCCCACAACCGTCGAGAAAAAGATCGAGAATGGAAAATGGCTGGAACTAACCCTCAGATAAGGCGAGAGGATAACAAGGTATGGCCAACGCGGGATCCCGAACCAACGAACAGTGGTCCTGACATACGACATGAATCAACGGAGTGCGCGACACATCTCTCGTTCCTTCGACGGAACGAAACAATAAAGAGATGGTGTACGTTTCTTGGTTGGTAGCACTGGTACTTACTTAGTGGTACTTAGAGGTAATGCCGGAGGGCGACATTGACATCTAGTGTTGGTTGGTGGTACTATCAGCTAGGACTGCCGGCTGGTAGTGTTGGCTGCTAGAGTTTGCTGGTGGTACTGATTGGTGCTAACGGCTTGGTTCCACAGGTAGGTAAGTAGTGTCATTCGTTCCTCATGTATATTTGTTCCATTTACATAAGATGCAAAAATGAAATTTAAGAAATTATTATTAATGAAATAAAGCAAGTGGGAAACAAGAGAAAATTAAATAGAATAAAAGGTAACTAATACCATGAAAAACACGTTTCCAGTGTCTAAACTTAAATTCAGCAAATTTAGGAGCAACTCGTACGAACTGCTCCTTGACTTACAATAACTCGTTTTTTCATTGGTAGAGAAGTCATCTCCTTTCCACAACTCCTACTGAACAAGAAACTCCTTCCATTAAAGTCACGTTACCTTGTGATTGTGTAATCAACCCATTACTACCCCGACACCGGGTGGTCTGGCGTCGCCTTCGTCACGAGCGGTCTGACAAAGGCGTGGAGGACATCAGACCACTGCTACACCCTCCAGACTTTGCTGGTAGCAATCCTGCACGCCCTCCAGCTTGCTCTGGTCTGCCGGGAGGCCACTGTGGTGATACACACGGACTCTCGGTCGGTGCTGCTGGCGCTGCAGCACGCCCACGCCCACACCAGGGACAACATCCACCTCACCACCACCATCCTGTGCACCCTGCAGGACCTGGCAGCGCAGGGCAGGCGTTTCCGGCTCCACTAGATTCCCAGCCACGTGGGCGTGCGTGGCAACGAGGCTGCCGACGAAACCGCCAAGCGAGCCGCCTACGGCCCTACCATCACCTAGACCGTGTGCCCCAGCCTGCAGCAGCTCAAGGCGCAGGCCAAACGCAGGGCCACCCACAACGCCCACCAGCAACACCAAAAGTGGGAAGCAACCAAGAGGCGTCGTATGCTGCAGCCACAGCCTATCTCCCACTGAACGCAGCCTTCCAGCAGCTCAGAGCGAACGGCGTGCTGCTATAGCGTGTGAGGCTGGGCTACTCCACGCGGGAAGAGCTGCACGCTGAGTTTGTGGCAGGGGGGTGCGAACACTGCGGTGGCCGGTCCCGGCGCCCACTGGTGCACTACCTCCTCTCCTGCCCAGCCACCACCCGCCTCAGGCCAGAGCCAGCGCCAGCCTCTCACCCTCTAAGAGGTGCCCTACTGAGGGCGCGAGAGACAAGAGCCGCCCAGGTGGTCCGCCACACACCAACAAACGAGCTGCTGGAGCTGCTGAGAACAGCACCCCCTCCGCGCTGATCGCCTTCTGCGCCCAGCCGGGCGACGGGTGGTGAGGACCGCCGCCACCCACTAGCAGCAGACAAGCCACGCGTGGGACCACTCCGGCGCGTCTTGCTGCACGCCGAAACCGGCGGGCTCCCCGCTTTGTGTAATAGGTATGCTTATGTTATGTGTATTTATATATTACTATGTCATATATTATTATTGTATTTGTATTATATCATGTATAAATGTACGTTATTGCACAATAAACCTATACAAACAAACAACCCCTTCTTTCGGTCCCTCTAGCTTGATAAGAGATTCCCTCCAACTAACGCTCTCCTCCGTTCTTTAGAATCATATTAACGAATCCTGTCTGACCTTATTTTACATTCAACGAGCGATTGGCTCATATATAAAAATAAACGCTCATGAACCAACATAGTATGTTTTAATTGAGTTTTCATTTTAAAGCCCTCCTAGCCCATGTGAAGGAAAGTAAGAGTGAAAAAAGACATGTTTTATAATAAAATTGTATATTGATTTTGGCTCCACCTAGCTCCGGAAATGGGAATTTTGTAAAGAGTAGTTTAGCTCAGAATTCTGCAAAGGATGATCACCTATTAGTTTGATATCAGAACTTTTGATTTTAGATTCAGCGAAGGATATATATATATATATATATATATATATATATATATATATATATATATATATATATATATATATTTGTCGTGGTATCGTAAGTGTATACCTTAGCAGCTGTGAAGGCAATTACACTTACGTTGCAGGAGGCCGAGAAATGACTGGCTGTACCAAGCTAATGAAGCGGGACAATGAGTCCTCCTTGGGTTCGGGAAGCTTAAAGCGAAATCTATGCGAGTGCGTATTCGTTGGTCGGGGGGGATTTCTTTAAATACCAAGTTTCATTTAAAGTTATTAAACGATTAAAACACAAATTAAAGGTTTAATAACAAAAGCAAGATAGGTATGGAAACATGTACATAGGGATAAATTAAGAATTAATTTCATGCTCAACAGGGAATAATTGCTCAATGACTAAAGCGACAATCAGGGAAAAACAATGGCAATAGGGGATAATCTTTGTGACGGAGTATAAAAGGTGGAATTGCTTTTACCTTGTAGACTTGACTCTTGATGAAGGAGGGAGTGAAGCCAAAGCTCGGAATCTTCGGGGTGAGATAATCTTACTTCACAGGCTAAGTAATCTCAACGTCGGAATTGGATTACCTCGGGCACGAGTCAAGTAATCTTGAATACTTGGGTGACTTACTCGTGAAAGGTGAGTCGAAATATTCTTGAACTCAGGACGACATGCTCTCGGATGTGGGAATAAGTATTCTCGAACGAAAGGGCGAAGTATTCTTGAAACGGGATGAGATGAGTGGGTCGCGCAATTCTCTGAGGAAATGCCGCTTCACGAATTTCCCTATTGACTGTGGCCAAAATTCAGGGCAATTAGTCAAGCCAAAGAAACCTTCTAACTCTGAGGTTTGACTCGAGACGAGGGGATGTATCCCCACTGACAGCTAGCAGTACTCTTTCTCGAGTAACGGGAGACTTCCGAATAAATATTCTGTTGGCTTGCTTGCTAGAAGGCCTCCAGGGCATGGCAGTCTCAGGGGAATGGTGTGTCGCCATTCTTCGTCTACCAGATGAGATAAGACCTCAGGAAGACGTTCGTTCATACGGCGCTCCTCGCCTCAAGGCATGGGGGTTAGCTGGAGACTCGTGTCTGCGGGGATTACTATGTCCGCGGAGCATGGGATTCTCGGTGAAGGCGTTTCAGCGGGCGATCGGTCGGTGTGAGCAAACACAGATGTGGACAGTGGCTGGCTGTGTCCCACGCGAGAATTTCTTTGCTGCCTCGCTTTTTGAACTCCTTCTTAAGACCACGTTGCCTCTACCCGACGGGAGGCGGTCAAGGTGGACCATCAAGGTCGTCCATCATATATATATAACAACAACAACGTGTCGTCAACAGGAAATACATTGTGCTTCTTCATAATAACGCAAGATCATATGCATAGAGCGAGAATCACGAAGAAAAATATATTGGATTTAGGCTGATTTTTTCTACTCTATCCACCATATTCATCAGATATTTCACCAAGTAATTTCTAAGAAAACCAGGTAAAAATGTTCGCGGCCATTTCTTGAGCTCTAAACTGGTTGACTTTTACCTGTAAAATTTGTCAAAGAAGTTCAGCTAAAGTAATAATAATAAAACTTGAGAAAAAAACCCTCCAGTTTTGTCCTTATCCAATGGTCGTAAGCGCCTCAGTGAATGCAGCCTTCCTATTGCTTGACTGCGTGTCGTGACCGCAACTAATTCACCCTTCAGGAAGGACCCCCTCATTCGAGGCTCCCAACCGTATCTCCAAGAACCGTTGCGCCAACCAGTGCTGAACCCCAAGCACTTTAAAAATTAACCAAGAAATTATGGGCCCATCCACATTGAAGACCAGGATCTTGCCCGTTTTTAAACTTTCAATCTTGCCAGGACCTTATTGAACAACCTCATCCACCGCTATCCATCGTCTTACTCCCGCCGACTGCCCTTGCGGGATTCGATATCGTATCCAGTGAAGACAAGATTGAAGATACCCCATTTTGCCACCTCATGTATCAAACGTAGAGCTTCTTCAAGTGACCTGAGCACCCGAAAAACACCTAAGTCCCAAGAAGTCAACAGGAAACCATTAGAAAACACTCATCTCAAAGTAAAATGTGTAGCGAAATCACGGTAAGGGATAATTGTTCTATGAAAATCGACGTACGGTTAAGATTCACCTAGTTTTAGTCGAGGAAATATTCAGTTGCGAGGTTGAATAAAGTTGAACCCCTTCTTATATGTAATTTTGCAAGTGTTTTCTCGATGGCCGATTTAAACTCAGTTTAAAGGTAAATAATATTTTGGGGAAGATTTGGTTAGCCAGCCTGATATTTTAGGAATGGGAATTTACTTTTAGTGGAGAATTTTAAATCATTTTTTTAAGTGAATATTGCATAATCTCATTAATTTATTATTGTTTGAGTCATATAATTTTTACTTAGTCAAGATTGAAGTTATTGAAGCTAACGAATCAGGTTGCCGTGCCGCCCATTGAATCACAAAACGAATGAGTAATGAGACATTCACAAGCGAAGGATTTGGTTACCAAAGTGAGGACTCAGTAACATGCCTAATCAAATTCATCTCACCTGTGCCAACCAAAGCCACCAACCTAGTTCAATTTGCGTCAGTCGATAAGTAAATTTGCCCCATTCGGTCGTTAGTCTATAACAGTATTTCCTGAGGGAGAATATTGCGTTTAATGACGAAAAAATAGAGAAGTAAAAAGCTTGTACATCCATCTGAGAGAAACGCTTAATCTAAATTAATACTATTTTACTATCATCCGCCATTTGGGACAAGTTTAAGAGAGTAAGAAGAAGTGTACAAGGATGTGAAATTGGCCCAACCTTTATGGTCGATCAGTTATCTATTTCACGCTACATGGAAAAAAGAGGAAAAGGAGGATTTCTATGGTCGATCAGTTATCTATTTCACGCTACATGGAAAAAAGAGGAAAAGGAGGATTTCTATGATTTTTTTTGTTCGTCCTTTCCAGATGGAATTCAGAGCCCTTCAAGACGCTGAGAAAGATTTAAACCTACAGTGCACAAAGAAACACGTTCGTAATTGGTCGGTGAATACGGTGATTTATACAAACTCCTTCTCACAAGCACAAAAGGACATTGCAGGAAATGTTCTTAGTGTAAGCATTAACATAGTTAAAGAAAGTTGTCCTGAACTATATCATGATCGAAGGATCCGGGAGAGAGAAATGGGTATTAATATGGTTCAGTATAATGGTGTGAAACCCATTTCCCCACGGCAGCCCCAGCTCCAAATGACCCCCCCCCCCCCCCCACTCCAAAAAACTTAGCTCCTACAACTGACCGATATGAATCATACCCTCCTAAAAGTAAATTTCAGTTTGATTCAGTTAGTTACAACTGCGATAGTCATGGTCATTTTAGGCGATACTTTACGAACCTTTAATATTATTAGATTAGCAGGGAGCACGGTCCTAGCCGAGAACAGTGTTTCCCAACACTAAGCAATTTTCTCCTAGGTACCAGATGGTAAACCAAAACCCGTATTTAAAGACTCATGGCCCACAAATGCAAAGTAGAAAACAAAGAAACCCAATTAGTTATTTTGAAGTTCCCTCCGATAAGATTAAGGTCTCTCCGTGATTTTACGAGGAATCTTAGGATGTACAAATTGAGTACATGGCCCCACTTCACTCTTAGGATGTACAAATTGAGTACATGGCCCCACTTCACTCTTAGGATGTACAAATTGAGTACATGGCCCCACTTCACTCTTAGGATGAAGTACGGCGGAATACAGCTTCTCAATTCCTTTTTTAGGCGAAGCGTACCGGGCGAGAGCGTAAATTAAATCTTGTACCCCTATGAGCTGATAGACTCTTTGCCCACCCAAAGGAATAATTTAAGGCAAGGAACTGTACATGATTTATTAGTTAGTGGTAAAGTAAGTAATGCCAATTATCTCTTTTTACTAGACACTGGAGCTTGGACAACCGTGGTGAAGAGAGAATTCTTTGAGGAGTTGCAACGCCTCATGAACCAGTTTCACCAATTTACCCCGCTCCGATTTCGGATAGTGGGCGTAACGGGCATTCAAGTTTTTTGGAGATATTTAATTATATCTGGAATTGGGTAATTCAGTGTATCCCGGAAAGTGTTCTATTGTTGCAGATGATATGAGATCTCGACGAGTTTGCTACAAGGATTAGATTTTGGGGTTATAAAGGATACATATATACTCTGGCAGGCCTCGTGAATGAGGCGCGGCCTGGTGCGAGTTTGGGGAATAAAAATTCAGTTGTAGAAAAGATGGAAGTCAATTAGGCAAAGAACGAATAGTGCAAACGTTGAGATCCGTGGTGCGGATGCTCGAAATAAGTCAATGGAAAACCCAAGAAGTGCCATCCCTAAGAAGACTTGGGTAAGGATGGAGAGCAAAGAAATGGCCGCTCCAAGAATCCTTAATTTTGAGGAGAGCCAAGAAAGGGCTGCTCCAAAGAACCTTAGTTTAAGGAAAGGGGCAGAAAGGGACTACTCAATTAAACTTTAGTTTAAGGATGGAAAGCCAAAAAAGGCTGCTGCAAAGATATTTACTTTAAAAGAGGAGAACGAAATAAATCCTGTTCCAGAAAATTGTTATGGTAGGAACCTGCGAAAGCAGAGCTCAGCTCAAAGGTTTATTGGTTTCTAAGCCGATGAAAACCGGAGGAACGTCTTACATAAGACAATATTCCCCTGAGAGCCATCATAACGCTACTCTTCTCGTTAGTCTAAACAGTGGTTTGGACGAATGATGCCACAATTAATTCTCCCCCCCCCCAATTATTTGAGATTAACTCCATTCATTTATATTTCATTGATACTCTGGTGAAGAGTTTTTCGGAACTGTATAACCTTACGAAAGAAATTGTTTTTTGAACAAATAGATGCTTCTGACTGTTTACTTTTCCATCTATTCCACTTTGTCATAGTCTTGGCTAGGTTAAGTAATTTTTCTTACACGATAAATTTATCCTCCCTTTCTTTATTTTGTCTTATTCTCTATTTCACATTATTAAGGTGGTTTATATTTATTTTATCTGCACAGAACAACAAGTTTCGCTCAATCAAGATATATGCTTTGAGCATATCTTGCACTTTGAAGCTGACTTTCTTCCTATTTTAAAGGAGTCCTCGCGTCAGAACTAACGCATTAATTTATCTTCTATTTGTTCTTACCCGCTAAAATCCCAATTTGTGTCTTTGTACTTGAGTTAATCATCCTTCCTGTTTTATTTCATCACCATTATTCTTGATTATTCCTTGTTTCTCAAACGAATTGCTATCTTAGTTTTGATTATTTCCATGAACGCAGTTGCTGTTAATTCATTTCCCCCGCCAATAGCATAATGGTATCATCCCTTTACCTTTGATTTAATTGTTTGTGTTAATAGGTTCATTCTTTATTACTTACCTTTTATATGTTTATTTTAAAATATTAGTCTATTCTAGTTATAATACGAGGGCGGTCAATAAGTTTTGCGAATCGGTAGTGCAAAACAGAGGAAGGGGGATGGCTGTTTGTGGGGGTCTTAAGACAAGTTATGACAAGTCAAGACCTGCAGCCGCACACTCCTGCCTCGTCTATTTAAGAAGCAGTAGCTGATCGCAGATCACCAGTCACAAATTTTTCACGAATGGAGAAGGTTGAGCACCGCGCAATGATCAAATTTTTGACCAAGGAAGGCAAGAATGCAAAAGAGATCCATGAACGCATGGTTGCAGTGTACACCGACACCGCCCCTTCCTATGCAACCATTGCTCACTGGAATAGGAAGTTCCGCCATGGTCGCGAGTCCCTTGAAGATGACCCCCGTCCAGGACGCCCGTCAGACGTGACTAACGAGGATAGTGTGGCCCGTGTGGAGAAGATGATCCTCGAAAATCGACGGGTCAAGGTCAAAGAAATCGAGTGAGAACTTGGAATATCACATGGAAGTGTTATCAACATCATCCACGACAATTTGGCCATAACCAAGGTCTCTGCCCGTTGGGTCCCTAGAAACCTCACGCCCCATGATCGACTTCAACGTCGTCAAAGTCCACAAGGCCAGAGTTGCACAAGCTGCCCTGCGCGAGTGCGGATTCGAGGAGCTCAACCATCCCCCCTACAGTCCAGATCTGGCCCCTAGCGACTACTTTTTATTCCGCCAGCTCAAGGCTGCAGTGCGTGGACGCCGGTTTGGGGACGATAAAGATGTCCAGCTCGCCGTCCACGAGTGGATTGAACAGCAGTCGGGAGATTTCTGATTGTCGGGAATTCGAAGCCTCAGGGACAAGTGGCGCAAGTGCATTGAAGTCGAGGGTAGTTATATTGAAAAATAATAAAACATTTTTCCTTATATCTCCTTTCCTTATATCCGAATTGCAAAACTTATTGACCGCCCCTCGTACTTTTCTACATATGATTCATTTTCCCCAAATATCTTCCAGCCATGCTCTATGGGCCAATTCCTTTATTCTTCAGTCTATTGCATCACCCATTGCCTGATTTCTATGTCCCAAGTTTCATACTTATTCCTTAAGTCTTTAATTTCCATCCCCATTTCGCCTTTGGTCACCCTGCGTACCTCATATACACCTAAAAATGTGTGGATCCTTCGTTTCGGTTTCTCCTAACATTACACTCATTTTTATCACCTCTAACTCCCCTTTTTATGTTTGCCAAACACTTTTAATCTATTGAAAATGTCGATGCCTCATTTCTTAAAACCCATCCATCATTCATAGTATCACCGATAAATTTTAGCTTCGGTTCATTTCCATAATTTGCCGTGACATCAAGCAATTCTTGCAGATCTTTATTTTCATTCATTATCATGACATCATCGGTAAATCCTAGACAGTTGATATTTATATCACGTATCCACCCCCTCCTTTTATAGTTCGTTTCAATCTATTTACTAGCTCATCAAATAATAGATTAAAAATTCTGGAGACAGGGTGCATCTACGCCTCATTCCCATATCCTTTAGCATCCATTCATTTCCCACGTATTTCAAAATCATCTTCACCTTAGTAGTTCGCTATAACGATATAAACTCTTAATCACATTCAAAATATTTACGTTCATACCGTTCATTTCGTCTGTCCTATCGACTCATAAGAGAAAACGTTGTTGCTCGCCTCCGCCCATTTTTTGTTTTGCTTGATCAGCATTTTCGCGAGCTTGATGCATTCTAGTCGCGCCAAGTTCGCTCGTTTACTTAAATTTTTAGTCAAGCATTCTTTGCTTATGATCGATTATATTTACTTTTAACTCAGTCAGAAATGTTCGTTCACTTCGAAACACTTTTACTATGATATTTTTCACCATCATTAGAAAATATTTGCATGTTTGTAGATGATTTTTTTTTTTTGTAATTCAAAAACTCTGACATTGTCTTTCATTATAGTTTGTTTTGATCTCTTTAATTTCTGCCTCCGTAGGAGTTGATTCAATTAATTTAGCGAAAAATTACGACTCCTGTATATATTTACTATATGTATGTATATATTATCTTCTATAATAAATTCATCATTCTATAGACCATGATAACCCTAAATTTAGTTTGGTGTTTGGCTTTATTACTACTTGGATTTGGTTTTGACTATTTCAATTTGAAATTTCTTCTCGGATGGATTACACAAATCTACTCCCTCTTTGAATTATACAAATTTCCTTCCTCGGTTGAAGTTCACAAATTTCCTACCTTAAATCTCGTCGCAATTGTCATTTTTTTTATTATAAACATGATTATTTGGGGCTTTCATCTAACTAATGCCAACTTTTGATACTGATTCCCACTCTTAGGCTTCCCCGTTACCTTCCAAAAATGATTCCCTCCGAACAACGGAAATGAACGCATCCATTGTACCTTTTATCCACGATATATTTCCCGGTAACTTAACCCTACTTTTAGTAGCTCAAGATTCATGGTCGCTTACAACTTTGGCCATTGTAATTTAACTAGTATAGAACTAGAAATATTTTCTTCATAGATTTAATAAACTAACGCCATGTGCCCGCCTACAAATTCACTCCAGGTAACTTTAAAGATCGGTCGTAAGGCCTGGATATCACTCGATAAACCAACCCAATGGTCACTAAACTGTCCCTTCAACGCAATGACTACGCCCATCCCATTAATAATCTCCCTCTCCCCGTTGGGATACGGAAGTGATACTTGACCCAAAACCATGTCACTATAATATTATTAACCATTCCCCGTCCGTTCTATGCAGGCGCGGTGAACATGTCTGTTACCCCATTGAAATCCTCCCCAATTCACCTAAATTACTTGTACCCAGGCTGCACTCAGGCTGCACCGGGATTTGCATCATCTCACAGCATTTGAACGTCATTTTAACAACCAAGACAACTATATTTAAATGTAAAGCCACTAACTTATTTTTCGACCTCGGCACTCACCTATATAAACCTAGGGTTGGCGAACCATTATTACTACTAAAGTCAGCTGGCAAATTGTAAAGGGATTTTTCGGTGCCTTTATGCCATTGGATCTCCCTTGTACATATAATATCTATGCGCACCCACGACCTATTCCACGACCACGGGAACTAGAAATCAATGTGAAAATAAAATTACATAAATCCGATATTAGCTATCTAGGACTTTAGCGCTTTGTTTGGAAGGACTCTCGTCATCCTAGGAAGGGAGTAGTGTAAATGTGCTCCATTTCATTCGGAAGCATTAATAAAAATTGAAAATAAATAATCAATAAAATAAAGCAAGTAAACAACAAAAATAAATCAAATGAATAAAAGGTAACTAATACCATGACAGACATGCTTCCGACATTGTATTAAGACCTTTTAAGTTATACTATATATCTGGATACTTAAAATTGTCGTCTTTAGGTAAATATAAAATATACTTAAGTATATATGTGTGTATAAGTATATATGAATTTTTATTAAAAAGCAACAGGAATGTGGGGGAAAATCGATATCATACCCTCACAACTGAGGCCCTGTTTCTTAACCACAACGTCCTGGCATTTTGTGGTGGCGTAATCTGATCACTTAACCTTCCCCCCTTTCCTCTCGCTTCGAGGATAACCAGAAAGGCCGCTCAAAACCACATAATGCACTAATCATCACATGTCGGACCCCAGGGAGCCTAATATTGGTTAAACCAGCAATATTTCCCCTAAAAGTGTATATTTAATTTCACTTCATAAATGAAATTAGAGGAGCGTCGGCCTAAAGCCAGAAGGTGCCATTTAGGGCTAGCTGAAAGTCGCTCTGAGAAAAACCGTTAGAGGAGGAGACTTAAGGCCACCGTCTCATCACCCCCTCCTCCTCCTTCTACCCCCAGTGGGGTGGCGAAGTATATAATCAAATAACTGCAGAAGAACGAGGAAGATCGAGAGAGTCATCGAGACAGCGAAGTTCAGCATAAGTAGCCGGCAAACAAACGAAAAGGACACAGAAGAAGCTCATCCTGAGCTAATTCCTGGTGGTCAAACCGAAAATTAAGCATATTTTCTCAGAAATATCGAGTTTGCGATCGAGACAACGAAGTCCGGTGAGTCCCGGCAACCCTACGAAAGGAACACAGAAGAAGCTCATGCTGAGCCAGTTCCTGGTGGTCACACCGAACTTTAAGTTATCTTGATTTGAGAAACAAGCTTAACTCTCTCTCTCTCTCGTCAGAGAAACCCCCTATCCTGGTGTAGCCCAAAACACAAAGATAGTCCTCGCCATTGAGGAATACCCCAAAGTGAACTCCCTCAAGCACTCTCCTTCGTCAAAGGATACCCTCGTTTGGTCATCGCTCGTCAGTGCAAATTATTCCCAGATTAACGCGAAGATTGGAAGAAGCATACTTTTCCTGTTCAGTTGGTGAAATCGTCTTACCAAGACAACGTGCTTAACGCTATCCATCACACGCTCCGAATTCACATGTGGCCATAAAAACGTCCACGCGCGTCGACGAAAACAACATTTTTGAAGTTACATAAAAATTGAGGTCAAGGTCACTCTGAAACCCGATTTTCGTATGAATCTTTAAAGGTAATTAAATCCCATTATCTGTTTCTTTGAAGTTCAATTAGCGTTCAATATTAAAGTGAGCTCTGGGTCAACCATTACTGTATATTTAATTGTGTAATTTAGTAAGCCTCAATTAAGCTTGTTTAATTCAAAACTATGTAGTTTGTTTGTTATATTTCAATTTTTGGCTCATGTTTTAATTAAAGGTCTAGTTTCTTAGAAGTGTTTAATTCAATCCTCAAAACGCTGAGCATGGCACTAGAAACCCCTCAATGATTAAAAATAACGTAATAATAATAATCATTATAATCAAATATAGCACTCTTCGAGAGAAAACTTAAGTACGTAACAAATCTATGCGTATGTACACCACCACTAGGTGCTTGCTATACCTCGACACATTGTAAAATTAAAAATCAGCAAAATTGAGGAGCAAGTCTTACGAGTTGACCCCAACCCTTTCGACCACTCGTCTTTTCATTCGCAGTAAGCCGTGTCCTGCCCCCCTACCCACCTGCATAACACTGCTGAATGTGAAACCCCCTTAGATTGAGAGCCTCCTCCTTTGAAGCCACGTTCCCTTGTAATGATGTAATCAACACCTTCTCCCGGTCCCTCTAGATTGCTAAGAGATCCCTCCAACTAATGTTCTCCTCCGTTCTTAGGAATCATATTAACGAATCCTGTCCACCCTTCTTTTACCCTCAACGAGCGATTAGCTCACATATAAAGAGAAACGCCCATGGACCAACCTAGCATGTTTTAATTGTGTTTTCCATTTTAAAGCCCTCCTAGCCCATGTGAAGTAAAAAAAAAAGACATGCTTTATAATAATATTGTATATTGATTTTGGCTCCACCTAGCTCCGGATATATATATATATATATATATATATATATATATATATATATATATATATATATATATATATATATATATCCAAAAAAGTACATGTAAATGTAAGAAATAAATCATGGTGTTGTCGTCGATTTATTTGCGAAGGCAGGTTTCGACGGAGACCTCCGTCATCTTCAATCGCTGGCAAACTAATGAATACAAAGAGATGCTTAACCAAAGGACACACAAATTTAGAAAGTCGGAATGTAATTAGCGGGGTATTAGCGGCAGCATTTTTTAGCAGAGGTCAGACGAGTCTTCTGCTTATCAAGGGATTAGTTTTGAATTGCCCATAGGAAGTATTTAAGTTTGGTATTTCTTTTATAAGAGCTGATTCTATTAGACGCCTATGTATGACTGCCCTGGATGCCTTAGCTCGTCAAATTATTATTGCTTTCGTGAAGACTGTGTTTTTGCCTTAAATTTTATTACACTGAGAATTGTACGTTCATACCGCGCGTTTGGTAAATCCCTTTGGATAAGTTTTGGTAGAGTCGTAAAGAAATTCATTCACGAATTTTTGCCTTTAAAATTGTGAAATTTTCACTTGCTTTCGTGCCCCCGTGGCGAGGAGTGAACTTGTTTTCACCCTTTTCCTCCCGGCTCTTCATCACGTCTCCTTGGTGGGAAAACAACCTGTAGGCATTCGAAAAGCGCCTACTCTGAGGTAAAGTGCCTTTTGAAAAAACTATATTTTGGGGGGACTGGGACACCTCTCTTGTAAACACTCTTTTCTCTTAAACCTGGTAATAAAGTCTCTCTCAAACTACACACACGCACACATAGAAACACTGTCGTGGTATAGCAAGGACCGAATGATGGTGTTCGTACGTATAGGTTGGTTACGTACTTCAAAACTCCGTGATTAAGTTTTTGCTCTAAAAGTGCTATATTTAATTATTATTATTATTATTATTTTAATCTTTGAGGGTTTCCAGTGCTATGTTCAGCGATTCTAGGATTGAATTAAACACTTCTAAGAAACTAGACGTTTAATTAAAACATGAGCCAAAAATTGAAATATAACAAACAAACTACATAGTTTTGAATTAAACAAGTTTAGATGAGGCTTATGAAATTACACAATTAAATATACAGTAATGGTTGATCCAAAGCTCACTTTAATATTGAACGCAAATTGACCTTCAACGAAGCAGATAATGGGATTTAAATACCTTTAAGGATTCACACGAGAATCGGGTTTCAGACTGACCTTGGCTTCAATTTTGTATGTCGCCTCAAGAATGTAGTTTTGGGGCAGGCACGTGTACTGCCGTTCCAGATGTTCTTTGAAGGGGGAATGCTTTAAAGCCGCAGAGGAATTCGGCGCGTGTGGCGGATGGAGTTAAGCACGTATTCTTGGAGAGATGCTCTCAGCAACGGGACGGGGAAAGTATGCTTCTTCCACTCTTCGGGTTAATCTGGGAATAATTCGCACTGACGAGCGATGAGCAAACAAGTGAATCCTTTGACGAGGGGAGTGCTTGAGGGAGTTCACTTTGGGGTATTCCTTAATAGAGAGGACTGCATGATAGGGGGTTTCTCTGACAAGACTTAGTTAAACATGTTTCTCAAATCAAGTTAACTTAAGGTTCGGTGTGGCCACCAGGAACTGGCTCGAGGATGAGCTTCTTATGTGTCTCTTTCGTTGGTTGCCGGGCCTCTAGCCGGACTTTTTTGTCTCGATGACTAGCACGATCTACCTCGTTCTTCTGTCGTAGTCGGCATATATACTTCACGACCCTACTGGGGGTAGAGGGAGGAAAGGGGGATGACGACGGCAGCCTTAATTCTCCTCCTCTGACGGTTTTTCTCAGAGCGACTTTCAGCTAGCCCTAAAGGGCACCTTTTTGGTTTAAGCCGACGCTCCTCTAATTTAATTTATGAAGTGAAATTAAATATACACTCTTAGGGGAAATATTGCCGGTTTAACCAATATTAGGCTCCTTGGGGTCCGACATGTGATGATTAGTGCATTATGTGGTTTTGAGCGGCCTTTCTGGTTATCCTCAAAGCGAGAGGAAAGGGGGAAAGGTTAAGTAATCAGATTACGCCACCACAAAATGCCAGGACGTTGTGGTTAAGGAACAGGACCTCACTTGTTAGGGTGGAATATTGATTCCCCTACAAACACAAACAATCACACAATTACTCCGTGGGAATTTTCCGTTTGAAGATTATGTTTTCTAACCTCACATATGGGTATATGGATGGGTAAATGAGGGAGACCAAGCAGATACCGATAAAGACCCTTTCTGATGGCCCCAATCCTGATCGGTGGAGGGTTTTCGCTAAAATTTAGGGGGGGTCTAAGGATTGCGCTCGTAAGACTAATCAATACTCATAATGGATAGGTAGCTATTTGCTCAAAGGATAGTGGTTGCAAAGCACTCACCTCTACTAAGCATCAGAATGCCTAAACACACTTAACGTAAAACCTCACACACCGCCACAAAAAAAAAATCATGCGGAGGTGGAAAAAAACATACCTAGGCGAAGGTAGCTGAGATTATAAAATTCAAGGACTACACACACGTATTAAAAATAGTATTTTTGTTATACGAAAATGGCGGTTAAGGCTACGGAGGGAGGTATGCTCCTCTTTAACGTCCGTGTCTGCTCTGGGAAGATCGAACGTGAGGAGTTTATCAACCTCTAGATGTGTTTCAAGTGCTATAATTACGAGGAGCATACCACGGCCACCTGCTCCAGGGGGGAACGTTTTTTTTAACTCTATTTGCTCATCAGATGCACATTATTGGAGAAGCTGTTTATGCACCTCTATGAAGTGCCTGAACTTCCATGGCTTGCCCGGTCAAAAAAGAATTCTTGAAGAGAAAAGCTAATCAAAAGAAACAGGAAGAAGAAAACAAAGTGAACAGTACTTACGCCAAGGTTTTTAAGGCTGCTGTTGCGGAGTCTTGGGAAAACAAAACATACCACCACGTCGAGAATGAAACCTCGAACAAAATTATGTGTTGCATCTATTAAGCTCACATTGAAAATCTCTCCTCCCCGGGGTGCTTTGCGGATGAACTAAATAGAATGCTAACGCATAATGGGATGGAGAAAATGTGGTTTCCCCCAAACCCACGGTCGGAGGAGTTTCTTAAGATTAGTCTCAAACCCCAGTGCGAGACTAGTTGCCAGAAGCCTCCCATCCCCAGCAGCGCCCCAGCTCTCTCCAAGGATCGTAAAATCCAGGCTCAGGCAGCAAAGGAAGCAAAGACACGCACTGAGAAGCAGAACGACACACAAATTGCACAACAAACAAACTCAATCTCACACACACACACACAGAAGGGTAATGGGCGTTATCGCGATAACGATATTGGGTTATCCGACATTTTTTCCGCGTTATCGATTAATTGATATCGCCGATACTTTTGGTTCCAAACTAGCGTTAATCGATAATTTCAGTTCAGTTTTTGGTTCCAGTTTAGCACAGGGGCGAGCCGCGCGTGAATGGAGACAGAAGTATGTAGGTCCGAGCTGTGAGGAGGATCCTCAAAACCTATGAGGAGATGAAGGAGAGTGTCACCAGGTAAGAAACTAGGAAACAGTATTCAAATATTTTTACTATTGTATTATAAAATAACGCTATATATAGTCAATAATCAATATTGTATTATAATTTTGAATTTATCGATTTTCGATTTATCGGTTATCGCGCGCACCTATGGTTATAGTGACTGAGACAGCGAGACCTGAGGGGGAGGGGACACGCTCGCCCCGCTCACGGAAACCTCAGAGCCTCAAAGACGTCCGAGATCGTCCTATTCTTGTAAGAGGGAATCTAGGCACGCTTACCATTCGAGGAAAACTAACTTGAAGGTATTTGATGTCGAACGGTCCCCTTTCCCTAAAGAGATGGATGTTCCTGGTGCATCGGAAGGAGTGATATCCGGAAGATGCAAATGCGAATTCACCTTGGACGACTGCAGCGAAAAACAAGTCGATAAGGTTTTACTCCAAGGCTTAATAAAACTGGCACCGAAACCTTTATTATTTTAACGGATGTCGAATACAGAAAAAAAAGTACAGGAAAAACAATCACGCCACCAAACACTCCACGAGGACCTAAGCTCGTAAGAAAATAAGTCCAAAAAACAACACGAATACTCACAAGAAACTCTAGTGAACAAGGCAATGGAGACATTAAAAATACTACATTTTAACTCAAACGGCTGGGTGACCAAAAATTACTATACTTTAACGTAATACGACAATGTGACCCGGACGTTATATTTATCTCAGAACATGGGATAAATGACACAGACAGGATGAAATTTTTCCCCTAGCAAGTCAACTAAAAATCACAGCGGAGAACGTTTCGACGGATGCGCGATAGCTGTGAAAAGAGGGCTTGACTTCAGATCAATAAGTGGACTCGATGAGTCATACCTCGATGTTGAGGTCCGTACGGCAGTAGCCCCACTGGTACTCCAAACAGGGTACCAGCCCCCAAGGAGAGGGTACTTGCCCCTTTATAACTTCCTGCAACTTTGTGGTCACGGCAGAACCGTTCTTTTTGCCGGCGACCTCAATTCGAGGGGTGCTGCCTCAGATTACACGTCAACCAACCCAGCAGGTGTGAATCTTGACACACTTATTGACAGGCAAATTATGACAAGAATTGGACTAGATTTCCCGACATTCATTACACATAGATCAGCCACAAAACCAGACATAATGCTCACTAGCACTGCATTCCCCTACAACTACTTCATTAAACCGGGCCCTCCTATCCACAGCGACCGCCAGGCTATCCTTATTAAAATCTCAACTTTCCCCATTCAAGTCCCTATCCCAGAACGCAAGAGCTACGCTCGAGCCAACTGGGATACTTATAAACGACTGATCAAAAATTACAACCCTGATCCCTTAATTAATGCTACTCTAGAAGAGATCGACGAGGAGTTGGATAAAATTAATGATCATTTATTAAAAGCCGATAAGGAAGCCATTCCCCGAGTTAAATATAAAACTCTTCCTGCCACTCCTTGGACCCCTAGAATAAAATTCCTCGCGAGGGAATACAGGAAACCGATCAATGAAATAAACCTCACTGACCCCAACATGACTACGCACATACGAACACGACATATACGCGACGAATTAATGACTCTTATTAGGGACCAACAGAATGTACTTTGGAACAATTTGATTGACGGACTAAATATAGAAAACGACTCACGTACATTCTGGCAGACAGTAAAAGACTAAGAGGCGGACAGACACAAAAGACCATAAAACTTACACGTGACAATCCAGAAATTACGGACGCGGAAGAAATCGAAGAGAAATTCAGACTCTTCTGGGCATCTATATTTAAGATATTCCCGGAAGAGAATGATAACTTTGATTTAGACTTCGAAGAGATAATAATAAATGATTTGAACGACCAGATAGACAGAACCCATGCTCACCATTATCTATCGCAGGAAAGGGATATAGAGGGATTTTACGGTAGAATTACTGCCGAAGAACTCTCAGAAACCTTAAAATCCTTTCGTCCAGAGAACTAGGGCGTACAGTAATGACAAGGGAGAATTTTATTTGAGCCCCACCTAACATCCTTCTGGGGCTCATGAATATCATGAATACGTGCCTGAATGTGGGTTACTTCCTTGACCACTGGAAGGTAGCAAAAATGACATTCATTCCTAAAGCCGGTAAGCCACCGGACAGTCCAGCTAACTTCAGGCCTATATCTCTCTTAGAATTTGCAGGGAAAGTCTTCGAGAAGATGCCTTAGGGAGCATCTTCTGGAGGAGGAGACCGCACGCCTGCATACCAGGCTGCGGCTCTATTATTTAGTCTCCTACGTTGGGTGGGGGTACGCCTTGGAGGATCACCGCCTCCAGGCTACCCAGGGTGCGGGTATCCCAATAGACCCGGTCATCTATAACCGTACCGTCCTAAGGGAGTCTTGGGCGCGTCCCGCCCCTCCCCGTCCCCAACCGGCTGCTCCGGCTGCCCGCCCTCGTCGTAGGCCTAGGACCAGGAGCAAGGCTCGTGATGGCCAAAAATAATAGGTCACCATGTGACTCTTGGGAAGACGAGGTTTGGGCAGTTAGGGACATCTTTAATTTTGCTCCCAGCCCTCCTTTGTCCTTCCCCCCCCCCCCCCCCCCCTCCCTGGGTTGATGGGTTCCCTGGGGTTGGGGCAGACCTCCCTCTCGCCGATGGGTCAGGAGGTGGTGAGGTTCCTCTCGGCTTTAATATTGATACCCTTCCTGAATGGGGCGCCGAGGTACTTCCCGAGGATCGGGATCTGGAGGATTTTGATTTAACTTCCCAACAACGCCTCCTTGCGGCTGACCCTGGACTAGCCGCCGCCGTCGACGCCATTAACATGGTGGTGCCTGTAGAGGACAACACACAGGCTCTTATCGACGCTGACCCCCAACTCCGCGACGTCCTGGATCTCATCGAGAACGTCCCAGAACCGGTCCCTGACGACCCCCCTGCTTCGCCGGATGAGGAGGCTCCTGTTCAGGATGCGCCCCCGGCCGCCAGGGTTGAGTCTGGTCAGGACCGGGACGACGGTGATGACGACAACGCTGAGGACAACGACGCCGAGGGTGGGGTGGGGAGTGTTTTTGATCCGCTGGCACGGGTTAATAAGGATCCCCTCCAACGTCACATATGTGATTTTATCCCTGGTAACGTGTGTCACCACGTTCCCCTTCCCTCTAATGTGGCTAAGGCTGCCGGAGGAAAAGGGGTGCGGGTGTTCCTTGGCCAGTATCGTCACTTCGCCCCCAGCAATAAGCTGATGCTCCCGGTGCTTCGTACCCTCGAACGCGCTGGCGTTGTTGAACGCTCGGAGCGGATTAGGTGCGCCCATCAGGTGTTCCTAATCCCCAAAAATGAGTCTGAAGATAGACTCATTTACGACATGTCCCCTTTGGGCGTGTCGGGTCTGTATACCCCCCCCCCTACTTTCCAGCTTCCCTCACTTGGAAAAGTCTTGCGTGATGCGGGAGAGGCCACGTGGGCAATTAAGATAGATCTCCAGCATGGGTTCTATCATATCCCACTGCATGAAAATGCCCGGCCTTGGTTCGGCGTGCTCTGTGGTAGTGAGCGTTTTCGATTTAAACGTTTACCCATGGGGTTCGCCGGGTCCCCCTACATCATGCAGGCATGCATGGCTCCAATCTTTGCGGAGTTTGCCCGACAAGCCGGCATTGTGGTCTACACGTATTTAGACGACATCCTGGGCCTTTATTCACTATACATGATAAATATGAAGCAACTATGAACTAATTATCACAAAAACGAAGTTGCTTTTAACAAAACAATATTTATACAAAATTAATGGTTAACCAGAGGCAGGCGGAGCACGAGTAACGGTCGAATTTTGCATTTTGTGTATAGAAAGAACAGAGAGGGACTGCCGTAATACGGCAGACGGGTAGTCAGAGAGGAGCGTTGCAGAAAATAATTAAGAAAGGGACAGCGAGAGTAGATAGGTCGGTGGCTATACACCGAAGCGAGGTGTTGTAGTGAGGGTGTAGGTTATGTGGTAATTGACTGGGCGAGGGTTGGGGGCAAGTCAGGGGGGGGGAGGCTGACAGTCCATCCGGAAACGCGTTATTCACGATGCCTTTATGGTTTTATGCGAAGAATGGTACGGGTGGCAGGTGTTCGTGGGCCGCGGGATATCGCGGCGCCATCGCGTACCTTCTTACATGAAGCGAGGTGTAAAGTGGGTCTGTGGTGAGTTTTTCAAGTTGTTTTGTGAGTCTGGTGTGAGCGTAGGTGTTGAGAGGAGTTAGTTTGTTGTTGTTGTGTAGTGCGTCCATTCTCGAGTACAGCGGCGAACGGCAAGCGCGCTTCAGAGCAGAGTTCTGAATGCGCTGAGCCTTTCGCTTCCAGGTGTCGCTCGAGGCTACGAGTGACAGTGGGGCGTACGTGAGAATGGGACGCACGAGTGCTTTGTAAAGGTGTAGTTTTAGTTTTTTACTCGCTGGGTAGAACCTACCCAGCGATGTGTTTGTACGTGAGGCTCTTACTTGTATTATGTTCTGGTGTAAGTTGAACCTGAGGGATTTGTCGAATGTTACCCCCAGGATTTTGGTGCACTGTGTGTATGCGAGCCTTGTTGGGTTTTAGTGGATCATGTTTGGTGTGTGTGAGTAGATTTGTAGGTTGTGCATGAAGTGATCTCTAGCGCCGTAGAGTGTCATCTGTGTCTTCTGAGGATTCGTGGCAATCAGCCATTTGTCCTCGTAGTCTGTCTTCTCGTCAAGTATTCTTTGTGCATGGAGCGCGATTTCTTCGGGGGCCCGGCCGCTGACGAGAATGGTCTCGTCGTCGGCGTAGGCCACTATGTAAGTGCGAACGCAGTTTTCTGGTGGGCGTGGGGTGTCGTTTGTGAACATGATGTAGAGTGTGGGTGCCAGAACGCTTCCTTGGGGAACGCCTGAGCGTGGTGTGAAGGGTCTTGATAGGGTGTTGTTGTATCTGATGTGGCATCGCCGTCCAGTGAGGTAGTGTGAGAGGAGCCTTCTGGTGCAGAGAGGTAACTCCGTGTTGTTGGCGAGTTTCCAACGGAGTCCCTCGTGCCACACCTTGTCAAAGGCCTTCTCCACGTCCTTACTGACGGAGAGAGTCTTTTGGTGTATCTGTCGTTTCTTCTGTATTCTGTCGTGTACGATGGTCACGGCCGCCTGAGTGGACCTGCCCCTCCTGAACCCGTATTGATGGGGGGAGAACCAGTCCCTCTCTTCCAGGAACTCCCGTAGGCGGCAGTTGACCATGCGTTCGAGTATTTTGCCTAGGTGCTCTAATAGAGCAATAGGCCTGTAGTTGTTTGGGTGTTTTGGGTCTTTGTGTTGTTTATGAAGGAGTATATTGTGAGAGACTTTAAATATTTTTGGAAAGTGGCCTGAGGCTAGAGAGGCATTGAATAGGTGTGTGAGTGTGGGGTATATGTCTGCGGGGAGGTTGTGAATTAGTGTGGCCGGTAGGCCGGAGGGGCCGGAGGCGCGTTTTGGTGTCGATTTTATGTAGTGTTTTGTTTCCTCGACGGTGATTGGAGTGGTAAGTGTGGACGTGTAGTCGAGCACCTCCATACGTATCAGGGGGGCAGGCCTCAGCTCGTGAGCATGAGTCCGGCACAATCCTGAATGTCTTGGAAGTGCTCCTGCGCATGTGGTTTTGGTGGGTTGTGGGTGTGTACTGTGTCCCAGTGGGACCTGAATGCGTCGAGGATGTCATTGGTGTCTGTGAGTGTGTGGTTGTTTATTTTCAGTGTTATAGGTTTGGATGGTTCCGTACCCAGCATCCTTTTCACGTGCCGCCAGAAGAAGGAAGGGTCCATGCAGCGGGTGTCGTCCGCGATGCGGACGACCTCACGCCACTGCCGGTTCCTATCTAGCTGCACGCATTGAAGGATGCGGGCACGTAGCTGGTTGATGTTCTGTTGTCGTGGGCCTCTGGTGTAGTGGTTGTTGTACTGTGTGATAAGTCTCTGTGTGTGTATTGAAAAGGTGAAATGTTTTAGGCAGGTGTAGTTTTTGTGTGGTGAGTGTAGATTACGTGCGGTGGTGATGGTGTCTAAAAGTGAGCACCAGTGGTGGTCTATTTGTCCTGGATTGGTGTTCTCCAGGTCGAGGTTATGTGGTGTGTTTGTGGATATGTGGTTTCTGAATTCAGCCCAGTTTGTATTTCTGTAGTCGTATAGAGGTGATGTGGGAATGAGTATGGGGGATGTGGATATGAGAAGGCATATTGGTATGTGGTCTGATAGTAGGTGGGGACCGGGTGCAATGTGTGTGTAGAAACGTGTGGCATGGTCGTTACGGAAGACCACATCCGGGGATGTGGTGCCTCCGCGCGTGCCAAAGAACGTGGGGAAGGCAGGGCCGATGTGCTCGCAGCGGTGACGCCGCAAGGCACCGGCCAAGTAACTGCCCGCATCGTTCGTGTTGTTAGAAAGGAGTGACGGGTGAAAAGCGTTGAGGTCCCCCACAAAGAAGATGGGTAGGTTGTAGTTAGAAAGGGCCCGGAGTGGGACTTCTATGTTTAGCTGTAATCGTGGTGGTCTGTAATGAGTAGCCACTATTATGGGACCAGAGGTTGTGTCGATTTTGCAGGCTAGAAAGGAGGTGTCGCGTGTGTTGACGAGGGAGTGGTGTATGTTGCGCTTTACTAGGATTGCAGATCCTAGGTGCCGCGCCTGTGGGGATAAGTATGTGTGATAGCCTGCAATGCGGAGTCTGTTGTTGGGAGGGTGTAAGCTGGTGGAGTTTAGAAGTATGATGTCGGGTCTTTGTGTGTTGAGTACCCAGTTGGCGACCGTATGACGAATACCGTGCCAACTGCGTACGTTTAGTTGTACTACACTAATGCGACCTATTGTCGTGGTCTTAGTGCGCGGGAGGCTGACTTGCCAGGAATCGTCCCTTTCTCCTTGGTTATAGCCCAGGAGGCGTGGGGGGCGAGTACCTTGACACGTGTTGATGCGTGTTTGTGAGGCACGGCCGTGTTATTGGGTGGGGGAGCCGTAGTGGGTGGAGGAGTGTGTTCTGTAGAGGTGGTGGCTTTGGGTGGGGTGGTGTCTTGGTGGGGGGAGTTCGTGACGGAGGTGGGCGGTGTAGAGCTGGAGGATGAAGGGCTGGAGATGGTTGGGGAGGTGCAGATTATGAGAGGAGGGGTGTCGGGGGAGAGAGGAGGTGGGGACGGCGGAGGGGTGGTGGAGGCAGAAGGGGAAGGAGACGGAGGAGAAGGAGTTGAAGGAAGGGGGATTGGAGGGGAAGGAGTCTTAGGTGAAGGGGCGGAAGGCGGAGGAGGAGAGGAGTGAGAAGGAGTAGAGTGAGAAGGAGTAGAGTGAGAAGGAGTAGAGTGAGAAGGAGTAGGGTGAGAAGGGGTGTGTTGAGAAGGGGAAGATTGAGAAGGAGTGGAGGGGGAAGCAGTAGGGAGCGAGGAAGGAGTGGAGACAGGAGAGAGGGGGGGTTTGTTTGTCCCGTGCCTGTCTACGCGGTTGGGGCTTGGGGGTGGGGTTTTGGGGGTTAGCACGGGGTGTAGTGGGCTGCGAGGGGGTTGGAGTGACAGAGGAGGCTGTGGGAGAGGAGGCTGAGATGGGTGCGAGGGGGGGGGTGGCAGTGGGAGATAGGCGGGGGTTGGATAGAGGGGTGGAAGAAGCGCGAGGAGGATAAGTTGTGTGAATGGGGGCTTGGGCAGTGGCTGAGGAAGGTGCAGGGAGAGCGTGGTGAGAGTGGGGGGCGGTGGTTCCCTGCGGGCAGGGGAGTGTACCCGTCGGGGTGGGGAGGAGTGCAGGTCTGGATGTGTGTGCGTCTATTAGAGCGAACACCTTCTCGGGGAAGGTGATTTGCTCTATGCCGTTGGAGGCGAATAGTGTGTTGAGTATGTTCGCGTAGAGTCGGGGGTCACCCCTCGACATGTCTTTTGCCACCGCTGAGAGCAGGGTGGCCAGGTGTAATTTGGATTTTGTGTTGTCGCAGGGGTGGGGTGGGGTGGGTGTGTAGAGTGGGGTGGGGGTGGGCGTGTAGAGTGGGGTGGGGGTGGGCGTGTAGAGTGGGGTGGGGGTGGGCGTGTAGAGTGGTGTGGGGGTGGCAGTGTAGTGTGTGGGTGTTGGTAGTAGTGGGGGTCTCTGAGTGTTCTGAGCTGGAGTGGGGGGGGAGGGATGTGTGGGTGGGGTGTGGTTGCTGCAGGGGGGTGCGTCGGGGGTAGAACAGGGGGAGCCGGCAGCGTAGGGCTGGCAGCAGCGGCGAATGACATGGTGAGGGGAGGGGGTGCGGGGGCGGGGTGTGTGGTTATGCGTGTGTTTGGTTGTGGGTGCCGGATGGCTTCCACGGCGTCGTGGCGTGCCTTGCCTAGGTAAGGGCACCTGGGGTAGACGGCGACTTGGTCGCCGCCACAGTTTGCACAGCGGGTTGTGGTGGAGGTGCAGGTCGTGTAGTGGTGCCCCGCTGTACTGCACTTTGAGCAGATTAGGTCTGCAGTGCAGGTATTGGTGCTGTGTCCGGTTTTATAGCACCGGTGGCATTGTGTGTCTTATGTTGTGTTGTTCTTCAATGTGTGTGGGGTTTGTGAGGGTGCCGCAGACCTTAATACCTTGGTCTAGCAGCATGTTTTTTGTGTTGTCACTGGACAGTGTGATTACTGCCCAGTTTTTTGACCTGTTGAAGTACAGGTCGAAGAGCAAACGCTTGCATTTATACCCTCCGAGCGCGTGACGTCAACGCCAGTTAGTACGTCATGGATTTATCGCGACGTCATAAATGACGTCACGGAAAAAACGCATACGCTAACCAGCGCTTAATCCACGCGAGGGAGGATCCGCAAGGTTTGCCTCGGACGGTACCCAAGCTACCGCCGGCCTGTGGGTAACAAAAAGATTATGATACATGAGTAAAATAATTGGAGATACAAAGGGCAAGAGGGAAGACAAAAAGGCCCCCTTGCCTAGCAAAATAACGGCCGCCATTGAGTCGGAAAACAAAGAATAATTGGGGCGACAAACGTACAAAATGAAAAGGGTAGCGAACTCTGCCCAGGGAGTGGCGTCGCTGAAGGCGACGAGGATCGAGAGAGGGGCCCACCCGACTCGTGCCCCGAACCAGGGGACCCAACCCGAGGGGAGGAGGATCGCCAGAAGGGCAACCCGAGAACACCGCGCATAGGCCAACTGAGCCCCAAAACGGGGGAGGCCGATAGCCATTCCCACAAAGTTTAAAAGCCCACCCAATCGAGCCCAAAAGGGGGAGGACGAGGGAACACGCGGGGCCCAATTCAGGGCAGCCGTCGTCTTCTTCTTCATCCTGGGGGTGAGGCGGGTTTTGTTGGCGTGCAGGTCAATATCAACTCCTAGGTACACGAGTTGACGGGTAGGGGTGAGCACGGACTTCTTCACATTAATTTTTATGGAAGAGTTGCGGACCCGATCGACAAAATCAAGAAGGGCGGCGGGGCAACCTAGGCCCAGGATGTCGTCTAAATACGTGTAGACCACAATGCCAGCTTGTCGGGCAAACTCCGCAAAGATTGGAGCCATGCATGCCTGCATGATGTAGGGGGACCCGGCGAACCCCATGGGTAAACGTTTAAATCGAAAACGCTCACTACCACAGAGCACGCCGAACCAAGGCCGGGCATTTTCATGCAGTGGGATATGATAGAACCCATGCTGGAGATCTATCTTAATTGCCCACGTGGCCTCTCCCGCATCACGCAAGACTTTTCCAAGTGAGGGAAGCTGGAAAGTAGGGGGGGGGGGTATACAGACCCGACACGCCCAAAGGGGACATGTCGTAAATGAGTCTATCTTCAGACTCATTTTTGGGGATTAGGAACACCTGATGGGCGCACCTAATCCGCTCCGAGCGTTCAACAACGCCAGCGCGTTCGAGGGTACGAAGCACCGGGAGCATCAGCTTATTGCTGGGGGCGAAGTGACGATACTGGCCAAGGAACACCCGCACCCCTTTTCCTCCGGCAGCCTTAGCCACATTAGAGGGAAGGGGAACGTGGTGACACACGTTACCAGGGATAAAATCACATATGTGACGTTGGAGGGGATCCTTATTAACCCGTGCCAGCGGATCAAAAACACTCCCCGCCCCACCCTCGGCGTCGTTGTCCTCAACGTTGTCGTCATCACCGTCGTCCCGGTCCTGACCAGACTCAACCCTGGCGGCCGGGGGCGCATCCTGAACAGGAGCCTCCTCATCCGGCGAAGCAGGGGGGTCGTCAGGGACCGGTTCTGGGACGTTCTCGATGAGATCCAGGACGTCGCGGAGTTGGGGGTCAGCGTCGATAAGAGCCTGTGTGTTGTCCTCTACAGGCACCACCATGTTAATGGCGTCGACGGCGGCGGCTAGTCCAGGGTCAGCCGCAAGGAGGCGTTGTTGGGAAGTTAAATCAAAATCCTCCAGATCCCGATCCTCGGGAAGTACCTCGGCGCCCCATTCAGGAAGGGTATCAATATTAAAGCCGAGAGGAACCTCACCACCTCCTGACCCATCGGCGAGAGGGAGGTCTGCCCCAACCCCAGGGAACCCATCAACCCAGGGAGGGGGGGGGGGGGGGAAAGGACAAAGGAGGGCTGGGAGCAAAATTAAAGATGTCCCTAACTGCCCAAACCTCGTCTTCCCAAGAGTCACATGGTGACCTATTATTTTTGGCCATCACGAGCCTTGCTCCTGGTCCTAGGCCTACGACGAGGGCGGGCAGCCGGAGCAGCCGGTTGGGGACGGGGAGGGGCGGGACGCGCCCAAGACTCCCTTAGGACGGTACGGTTATAGATGACCGGGTCTATTGGGATACCCGCACCCTGGGTAGCCTGGAGGCGGTGATCCTCCAAGGCGTACCCCCACCCAACGTAGGAGACTAAATAATAGAGCCGCAGCCTGGTATGCAGGCGTGCGGTCTCCTCCTCCAGAAGATGCTCCCTAAGGCGGAAGGCGATGAAGAGAAGCTGGAGCTCTTCAATATCCCTAGTTCTGAAAATAGGGGGGGTGGAAGGGGTGGTGACTCGGGCTCGCAAATGTGTAACAACAAGTGGCCAGTCCGGGGTAACCCGGCGGGCCTCCACAATTTGTGGAACACCCTGGTTAGGCTGGAAGCCTAGCACTGGCTCGTCGAAACCCAGCACTCTGCGTGCGTCGGGGGGGTTGAGAATCCCACGGGGTGGAAGCCCTGGGAAGGGGCGGGACCTCCCGAGTGCCGATGCTATCAAGGGCCTGGCGTCTGAGGGTATCTAACTCTTCTGAATCTGAAGGGACACTTTCGACGGGGGCGGGAGCAGCAGCGGCGCTGGCAGTACTGGCAGTAGCAGTAGGGGGAGGTGTCGGCGAAGGGTCCTGTGCCGGGGCCTGCGCAGCCGGCCTAGATCGTGTCTGAGCACCCTTAGAGGGTGTTCTCTTGCTAGGGGTCCTGTTTTTAGGAGCCATAAGAAGACGGGTCTTCTAATTTAGAATCCCGTAATACGCAAAAAGCGGATAAAGAACGTGGAGCTTCACCTGAGAGCAAGCAAGATCTGGGACAAAGTACACCCGCGCCTCCCTCCCGAGGGTTTGTACTCGAGCACATGGACTTTGATGACATAGGACACGCAAAACTTTTTAAAAGCTGCGGACTACTCACTATCAATTGAATCGAGGGATAATTAAATAAGTAATGATTTTACAATTATGCAAGTTCTAGAGCAAAGGAGATCCTTGAGGTTCGACGCGGTAAAGGTGAGGAGCGTGACGAAGCGGAGGTTAAATCCCTTTTACCTTGATGTGCGGCGACTAGGACCAGGTAATTAGTTCGACCTTGAACTTGTGGGCGTCTCACGGGACACTCAATTCAACTTCGGGAAACTGAAGTGGCAGGGGGGGGGGGGTCTCTTATCCTTAAGAGGAAAACGGAGGGTGCTTCGGAGATGGCTTTCCCGATCCTTAAAATACGAAGACGTGGTAAGAAGTGTTGAAGCTTGAAGCGCACCTAACTATTTCCACGAACAACACTGAGTGACAACTCGCTCTTCATTGGCTCTTCGACAATCACTCAATTCTTCTCTGGACGAGAATGTAGTCGATTTCCTCTCGACTAACGAAGACGTTGCACCTAACGTACTGGCTTTAGACACAATCTGCATTTGAATTCTGAACTGTCGAATATATACCCCAAAATTATCTAGACGGGAGGAGAGATCCATCGCCAACAGTCTTCCTCAATATATTTGGGTTGCGATAAGGTTGTATAGCGCGAAGTCACGATACCTACTTAATGGTTCTTCCATTGTTCTTATTTTCGAAGTATATAGGGCAGACGAATTTAGAGTGGTCAAGGGCGAACTGGGGAAGTCAGGGGGGGAGGGGGCATTCATTCTCTCACTGGAAGTTTCGTGTGTCTGCTCTCGCTCAGATCGATCCCCTGCCTCGACGTCAGGAATCCAACGGCGTATCCGCTGGTGTTACCTGGTCTGAGGTGCCGGCAGTTGCGCTGGTGTCAATTCAATATTGCCCTTTCGATGCTGCCGGTCCAGAGGCTACCGGCCCGTCACCCACCTCCATTTGCATACCTGGCCACTAAGCGTCCAGAAATTCCTCTCCACGAGAGGAAGGAATAACTCCCAATTTTTAAGAAAGATAAATTGTGTTATCCAACGAAGAAAGAACAAAACGAAAAAAGTATAAAAGGAAAAGTCAAAAAGGCGAGGGTTGAATACCGAATTTTAAAGAAAAGCAAAAGGAGATAGGAGTTTTAGGGAGGCCAATAAAATGCCCCCTATCAGGACTAGGGTCCATCAATATCGGAAGATATGGAGTCACTAAAGAAAGCCCTCATAGGATGAATTTGTTCTATGGCTATTCCGAGAAATTGTTTTGCTGCTTTTTACTCGGAAAATACATGAAAACTAGAAATCTCGAACCTGGAAAACTTCCCATGCTAGAAAATCCGAAAAAAGGGATGCCCCCGCCCCCGAAATCAGGAAAATAGGTAATCCTAAATAAAAATAATAAATCCTTGCAAACATAAAAATCTGTGCAAACGAATCATTTTTTTATAATTGCTAAAATTCCGAATCCGCCAAATCTTGAACTCTAGCGATCGCGAAACCACGAAAGCAGACACGGGTATTCCAAATAGTGAATCCACGCAATAAGGTTATAAAAACATTAATTAATATACAGTATTATGTTATATTTATCATTAAAAAAATCGATACCTAATTTTTGATCATTTATAGGGAACAAATTTCAACATTTTGATTATTGACTTCGATTTGACAGTTAATTATACGTAACTTGGGTGCGCTAAGCACGAATTTTTACTCCGTTTTGCTCTATCAGGTCCTGATTTTGTTCAACCTACTTCCTCTTTCATCATATTCATAAAAAGAAGGATATTTTCTCAATACTTGCCAAGTCTTTTTGCAGTTGCACATTATAATTATAATTATCTACTAGTACCTATTTAAACTAATGTTTGTTTTTATATTTCAGATTTTGAAAATAAGGAATTCAAATACATTTACAAATTGATAAAACAATCAAGTAATATGTCCTCAAGCACTAGAAAGTTCATATGCAAAAACTCTCCTGATTCCTTTTTCCACATACGAGTATGTGTAAATTTTCCACTTCCACATCAACGAGGAAATATAACAAACTTCGTGAAAAGAGCTTACTTGGTTTATTTTGGCATAAAACTGAGGAATCAAGATAAACCATGGGTTCCACATAAAGCCTGCACTGTATGCATTGAAAGATTGCGACATTAGACGATGGTTTCGAAGTCGAAAATACCCTTTGGAGTTCCGATGGTAAGTTTATGATTTCATAAAACTACCTAATTTAGTCATTTGTGTACTGTAAATTAACTAAGTGTAATTGTAACTTAGGTACATAAACAACTTTTGATAAAACTCGCTTTTGTTAACGCTTCACAATTTTTTTTCCATTTCAGGTGTGGCGAGAGCCTACTAACCATGAGACGGATTTCTACTTCTGCTTTGTCAAGACTTCGAGCTTCACTAAAAGAAATAAACATTGTATCGAGTACTCAAATTTCGACACCGCAATACGACCTGTGCTACATTCAAATGAAATTCCCATTCCAAAATTTGAGAGTCTGCCATCTCAAGCATTAGTTGAAGATGTTTCTGAAAATATTGTCATGCACTCTGAGGAGTCAGACACCGAATTCGACCCCAGCGTAGTTGTAAGTGAAAGTGATCCGCAAAGGTTTAACCAGGCCGAGTTGAATGACCTTGCAAGGGATCTAAATTTACCAAAAAAGACTGCAGAACTTTTAGCTTCAAGACTTAAACAGAAAAGTATGCTTAGTTCAAACACATACATTTCATTTTACAGAAATAGAGAAATAGAACTAAAATATTTTAGGACAGAGCATAGTTTAGTATATTGCTGTGACATACCAGGTTTGTTAAAGGAGATGGTGGTTCAGTCTTACAATACAAGTGATTTTTGTTTGTTTTTAGACAGTTCCAAAAGAAGCCTAAGTGTGTGTTGCTACATAATGGCAATCTAAACCTCTTGATACCAATTGGGCACTCAACAGCATTAAAAGAAAAGTATGAGCATATAAAAATTGTTTTAAAACTTATCAAATATAGGGGGCACGAGTGGATCATATGTGTTAGACTTGGAAATGGTTAAATTTCTGCTAGGGCAACACGCAGTGTATACTAAATATCCCTGCTTCCTTAGTTTATGGGACAGCAGTGCTAAGGAAGAACATTATTCCAAATAAATCTGGCAAGCACGAACATCACTTACTGTCGGAGAAAAATTTAATTAATCCACCTTTAGTGAATAGAGATAAAATCATATTTCCTCCTCCGCATATCAAAGTAGGTCTCATGAAACAATATGTAAAAGCTTTAGATACAAATGGCGAGTGTTTCCGGCACATAATTTCAAAATTCCCAAGTTTAATTTATGAAAAAAATCAAAGCAGGAATTTTCGACGGTCCACAAATAAGAACATTAATTAATGACAGCAGTTTTCCTAATGTCATGAATGAATGTGAAATAAATGCCTGGTTCTCATTCGTGGACTTGATAAAAAGCTCTTTAGGAAAGCTCTTTACGAAGAAGTGGTAAAAAACTTTTAAGGGACTACAAAGAGCTAGGTTGCAATATGAGCATAAAAATGCATATTTTGAATAGTCATTTTGACCAATTTCCAAGTAATTTAGGTGCTGTAAGTCAGGGTTTCCAAACAGGGGACCATGGCACATCTGAATGGGGCCACCTGAAAATTGTAAGCTTTAGAGGGGCCACAGATCCATGAAGGGGGCCACATGACTCAACCTATTGAAACCTGAATTATAGTTAGGGCAGTACCTAATTTTAATTTATGCAGTTGAATTGCATTTTAAAAATATTAATACATATATTTTCCCTTTTTTTAAAATATTTTATTAGCATAATAGGATTTACATTTATCTATAAACAAATATTTTGCGTCTCACAAGCTTATTCTGCGGCGCACTCTATTGTGTGCTTGATCGCTATGCACCTGGCACCGTTGTTGGATTTATGAAAATACTTCAGGTGGAACTTTAAATCCTTACAGTCTGTTTATCAAGTAGTTCGGCGTTATAGTATGTAAGTAGCTTTTATTTGTTGTCCCCTAATGAGGCGAAGTTGTATTAATTTTACAACTCTGTGCTACCAATGAAGAAGGGTTTGAGCGCCTACTTTTGCATACAGAGGTGCGATGGCTTTCTAAGTGCAATTGTCTGAATCGCTTCATTGCACTTTGGGATAGTGTTGTGTTATTTCTAGATGGTAAGCAGCTCGGAGTAAGAATCATTGCTGCTAAATGTGACATATTATACCTTACAGATATATTTGAAAAGCTAAATATTTTAACTTGCAAAGAGTCTATTTGTGCATTTATGGAGAAAATTAAGCTGTTCAAGACAAATATGGAGCGAAAAGAGTTGATACAGTTTCCAACCCTCAGCACTAGTGAGAGTGAGCTGAAAGAAGATGATATTTTAGTATACATTGATCATTTGGAGAAATTGCATAGTGATATGGAAGTTAGGTTCAGAAATCTTCTACAACTGGACATTCCAGGTTGGGTGGTAGATCCATTTGAAATTAATGCAGCTGATGTTGATATCAGATTACAAGAAAGCCTCATTGAGTTACAGAGTGATCAAACTTCTCTGGTTAGATTTAAGCATGGTGTCAGGACCTTATGGACAAGTCATGAAATTGCTATGAAATACCCTTTGCTTTAAGACGAAGTAAAATTATATTTTATTGATTTCCTACTTCTTATCTGGTTGAGTCGGGTTTTAGTAAAGTGTCACACCTCCTATCAAAAGCTCGCAGCCGCTTAGAAATAGTAAGAAGAGGTGATCTTTGTCTGTCTCTAACAACTATAGACCCTGATATTGAAAAACTTGTGAAACTGCATGAAGCACAATGATTGCATTAAATGAATAAAGAGTTGATGATATATTTATTTCATTTTGCTAAAGGCTTTTATTTTTTGTAAGACTAATTATTTATTTTATCAGAGTACTACATTTTTGTCAACCATTGGTTAATTTTTGCTATGTTTATAGTCCTATATATGTGACAAATATAATTGTACCTGACTACAAATAGCTGTTTTAATATCTTTTATCCTTTAAAGTAGATTTTTTTTTTTTTTTAAGGGGCTATCTTGCGACTGCCCACTTGGGCATAAGTCGCTGCAAACAAACAGCCCAGTTCTAGGCTACTTTAAAATAAAAATTTTAACAGAAACAACAATAAAATGGGGATAACAATCAGGGAGCAAGCTCCGGCGTCGGGGAGAGGCCCCCCTCCCCCCGGCGTAGGAGCCTGTGACCTACAAAAAAACAAAACAAAAACAAACAACAATAACAAAAAACAACAACAAGTTAAATAAAAGGGAGAAGGCCGGCCTCCCCCTAAAAGTCAACAAGTCCACAAGTCAATGTGCACGAATCTGTCCCGAGTACAAGGGACACCTTTAAAGTAGAGTTAAACTGCATATCACCTACTGAAAATAATGATTATGGGCCACAGGAAAAAATAAAGTTCCTAAGTGGGCCATAAGCCAAAATCGGTTGGGAACCATTGCTGTAAGTGACAAACAAGGGGAGAGATTCAACCATGATATTAAAATTATGGAGCAACGTTATCAAGGACGCTGGGATTGCCAAATGATGGCTGATTATAATTGCTGGTGCTTGAAAATAGACCTGCCGTCAAGAACCAAATACTCTAGAAAGTCCTATAAAAGAAAATTTGTACCAGAGTGAAAGCTTCATATCTCTTTGTTTTGTTTTAGTTTAAGTCACTTCTATAGTTATAATGTAATTTTACAAGAGTTTAACTGCATGTATTCATGAAAATTGGAAATAAATGTTAACGCATGACTTCATATTTAGTCCTAATTTTGAAAAAACTGGAAAATGGCGCATGGGATGTTTATAAGAATCAGGATCTGATAGAGCCAAACTGAGGTGAAATTCGTTTTCAGCGCACAAAAATTACTTGCAATCATCAAGTGTCAGATATCATTCAATAATAATTATTATTGGTTTAAAAAGAAAAACACTTTTAAAAATACTACTAGTACATAAAGCTGCGCGGGCCGTAGGTTGCCCAGATGACCGTCTGGCAAGCAGAGCTCAGAAATGCCCCCATCCCCAAAGTGATATTTTCAATCTACAGGGTGGTCCGAAAGCATTGCCACACCCCTAACAAAACGTAATAAGAATAATAGAGGAACAATATAATAATATGAAGCACATATACTGGTTTTAGTGTATTTACTTTCATTCACATTGTCACACATCAAGAAGATCTTGATGCTGTTGTGAGAATACTCACGATCATATTCCCATCTACTTGCCATCAGCCTCTCTTCCAAACTGGGGGAGATCGTGTCAGCCATCGGAAATAGAAAATTTAAACAATATTTACAGGGGGGGACAAGACTGAGGTCGGGTCTATTACTATTTTTACCTGCAATGAGGCAGCTATGAATGCGGTTACCATGGCAATGGTTTTCCTTCGACATTGCATCGGCCAGTGCTGCGGGACGCTTTTAGATATGAACTGGTTCCCTGCTACCGCTCTTCAGGATTATGGTTATAATGCCCGCCTGTCCTCATTTATGTTGTTTATTCACGCCACTTCTATTAATTTTCTTCTTATGTCTGTCATAACTTCCTCGTTGGATTACACAATTACACAAAGATAAGCCTCTTCGTAGTGAAGTAGAACACTGGTTTATAAGAGATTTGTGTCCCCCTGCCCCCATAGTGCATACCCTGGTAAACTTCTCATCAGTCTCTTCAAAAGCTTTAGGTAGATGCTCACGTTGTTTATTTTTTCATTTTATTTCAAATAAGTTAATAAATTAAAATAAATCCGTCATTTGAAGCTAAGTGGGCATCCAAAGCCCCAAATAAACCGCCATTTGCCACTCAGAGTATGCCAAAAGATGCCGCTCTGGGCATCAGTTTTCGATGCCCCAAATATTCCTCACTTCCGCTTGGGTTGCTTACTGGCCTTAGATAACCGAACCTAAGTTTAGACACTCAAGTACCCAGGACCCCGTTCTAAACGCAGTATTTGACGCCAATATGGTACGAACCTCCTCGAGAAGTTTTTCGCGAGTTGGGCGAAATGACGGGAAATTTTGACAGCTGAACAAACGCGCGGAAGCGTGAACTGGCTGATCGAACATTGACATTAGCGCCCATTAACCGAGGCAGAAACCTTCAAAAACTGTGAGAGACTGCTAGAGCAAGAGTAGTAGAGTTCTTATTTTTGCATTATAAAGATAACTAGTCCACATTGAGTATGATTAGCCGTCATATGGCACGTTTTGCAATGACCTTGGTTTGGTTCACTGAGATTTGTATCGGACACGTACAGCAGTTGCAAAACTTGTCCAAAAGAAGAACAAAGAGTAGAGTCCTTTAAAATTTTTGTTCCTTTGATTCTCGAATGCATTCCTCTACCCTGTCAGACTAACACGGAATCGCCCTCGTTGTTCGCTCCCTTCGTTCCCAGAGTCTCCGTCGCATGTGTCCTCTCCCACCACCCTTCCCCCGGGATGTGAATGCCAACACAAAATCTGCGATGATTCAAGGACGCGTCCTTACCAGGACTCCGCCCGTCCTCTAAGGTAGAAAGCAAAGGCGCTCAAGGTCGACACACACACACATAAACACTCGCTCGCGTGCACTCACACCCACAGATTCATGCGCACAAATCCACTTAATATCCCGGAAACCCAGATTTTCTATCAATTCGTCCTCCCTTAAAACGATTTGTCCATTATATGGCTTAGACGCGCACTCTCCTACTCACCCCCATACACCCCCAATGTCTTTAACCTCCCTAAGGACCAGATTTACCTTCGATTCCATCCTTCCGATAGTTGATGACGGTCAGAAGCCTCCGAAATGTAAGTAAACATCGCCCTAATCCTACGATGTCCTTTGGTCGTTTTTCTCGCGAGTCAACGACCTCTTGGTGTGAGATGAGGAAGCCCACGATCGCGTGGGCTGTACCATCCTCGTGGATCTTCAGGTAGGCGACAGGTGTCTTTAAGATTAGGAAAGGATAGGATTTGTTTTTAGCTTAAAAGAAGGCGGAAACCATCAAGGGCAGAAACTTTGAAAATAATTTCTTCTTTTGGAAGTTATGGAAGGGAAAATGAGTAATCAAACTGTAGTTTGATTTGCCAAAAAAGGAGACAAATTGAGTGTTAGGGATCGGGTGAAAGAGTGCGATGATAAGGATTATTACAAGGATTTTTAAAGTGTGTATGGTCAAGAAGCAGGTGGTATCAAGGAAATAAGGCCAGTATTATGCAGGGCGTTCCTCAGGAACAGAAGATTGGACCTCTTCCAAACTATATACGAGTATAATGAGTCTCCACCATGATAAGAGCTCCTAAATTAGTTAAAATGCCCCATCGTCATCACTTATTCTCAACTTATTCATACATTTATCTGTTCTTCATCTATGTTTGAACATTCACTTTGTTTTAGTCCTTTAGTCTCGTTTTCTTTGTTATGACTTGACCAGAGATGACTGAAAATAGAAGTTCTTTAACTCTCTGTAAATTCAGCTCCTAAAGCCACTAATATTCGAATGTTGTTCTATCAGATATACGTCTTTTCTTGGCCTGATAATTTTGTGAACTACAATCCCCAAAGAGTGGAATTCATCATACCAAACCAAGTTCGAATAAATTCAGCACATCTGTAAAAACAAAAGCTGACTGATAAGGAAACGGTCGCATTCCAGTGATAACCTGCGATAAGCAACTTGTTTTGGCCTATATGAGGACTAGGACTTAGCCGAGTGCAAACACCGTTTCTACTCAGAGTAAAAAAAAGCGACACCAGGGGTTGGTTAGTCGCCGGATGAAGTTCCGATTCGGGTCACCTTCACGGCGGCTGCTATAAGCTACAGATACCCGTCATTCGAATTTCCCTTTAATAAAAAAAAGTCTCCAACGTTATCTTTAAGGAACGCAGATCGGTGGTCATGTTGAAGATCCAAGAGCTGAAAATCCTCGTTCACAGAGGTATGTGGTGGGAAATGGAATAAGAGCCTTTTCAGCCTCATGAATCAGAATAGACTTATCCTTCAGTTGAGACCAGAATTCAGAGCATGAGAGGCTTTCAAAACTTTGCTTCTGCACCTAATTTTCCTGGAGATCTAAACGTTCTTCTTGAAACCTTGGTATATCTTCTCCAACATCCCTGACGTTCACACCGAACACATTCCTGACCCAGCTGTGTTGACATATATCAACATTTTTTGGTAAATAATTTTCCATTTCCTCCTGAAGCTTCTGCAAATGATCTTGGAAAAACAATTTAAGGTAAACAAGCTCTATTTCTGATGAATCTTCCATCACTATGTTTACTCGCGTGCGACTCTACATCTCTAAGGCGGTCGGTCCGTCGGTCGGTCCCCGTTTTGCTTTTATTTTGTTTTGGTAATAACATTGTAACTATCCGGACGATTCTAACAAAATTTGAATCCCTTATGTTGTTTTACATTTTTTTTTCGAACGATAAAATTCCCAAGGTCCTTCCAAGGTTAGCCCGGGAATTCTTTTGTTTTGGCAATAACATCATAACTATATTCGGCCGATTCTAACGAATTATTGAAAGTTTTGAAGGTCCTAAGGTCATAAATCAGAATAAGTGAGAGCACGCAACTTTGGTCAGCAGACCTTGTTTTTTTCCAAAGTGCAAGTTTCTTCTTTAATGATGTATTTTTTTCACTGATGTTAACATAATTTGATTTCGGCCTTGCATGTGTGAGTTCAATTAATTCAAGTGGCTGAAGATGTCACCTAAATATGCTTTGCCACCCAAACAGCATCTTTGAAGCAATCTGCCAGCTTATGGTTCTCGTGGAGAAAATTTTCTATTTTAGTTTTAAGTTCAATAACCCGTCCAAAGATTCGGCCTCGAGAGAGCCAACGGAGATCAGAATGGAAAAGTAAGTCCTGATGATGTGATTCCATCTCTTCACACATTTTAGGGAAAATGCTCGAGTTCAAAGCACTGACCTTTATAAAATTCACAATTTAATTAACATCATTCAGCACAACATAAAGTTCTGGCTGGAAATGTTGAGAGGCAAAGTTTTCCTGATGTAAATAAACAGTGAATTATTATGACATCAGCATTTTCTCATTTAACCCGAGAGACAAAACCTACTCAACTTCCCATCATCGATGGCGATCCATCAGTACACAGAGTCAAACAGTTTAACCAGTCTATGTTATATTTCCTAAAAAAGCTGTCCACCATACCAAAGATATCTTCTCCTGTAGTGGTTCTTGACAGGTCATTACAGAACAGAAATTCTTTCAGAATTCTGTCATCTCCTCTGTACCTCACAAAAACCATGAGGTGACGTTCGCCAGCAATGTTCACAAATCTATGTTTGCAATGAAAATTTAGCTGCTTGTTCAGTGCCACAATTAAGTGATCCAAAATATCTAATGAGATGAGATCAATTCGACGTTTGATGCTGTTGTTAGAAAATGGTACAGACTCAATTTTCTTAGCTACATCTGCTCCACAAGTAGTTTTCATCATAATGACTGCTGTTGATTTCGCAAGCTCTTCTCCAATGTTGTGAGGCTTATTGGAGCATGCAATATACCATGCCACTTTAAATGATGCCAAGGAAGCTTTCTCCAAAGAATTAGCTGAGCCTGAAAAAGCATCAATCCAACTTCGTTTTACCTGTTCTTCCTTATCCTTCCAGTAACTTAGTGGCTTTTCAATAAAGTTTGGATGAACTGAAAACAAGTGACGTTTAAGTTTTTTCTTTCATTGATTCAAGTGCAAGGACTAGCAGACAGTGAACACACTGAGGGCGGACATTCCCTGATCTCTCTCTCAGATGTGTGAAGCTGTATTTCAGAAAATCCGGTTGTTTGCGCTGGGCCATCGTTCCCCCTGGAATTCATATCTGAATTGAGTATGATTATATATATATATATATATATATATATATATATATATATATATATATATATACCATACACTGTTTTAAATTACTTATTCATGAAGTGACATAAACGCTCACCCACATATTCAATGTTAATTACTACAGACGTAAAACACGCAAGTATAAATTGCCAACCTTATCACACGAGTTATAACAATAACCTTATCTTTAGCAAGTTTCCTTTATAAGAACATAAGAACATAAGAAAAGAAGGAGACTGCAAAAGACCATTCATGGCCTACACTTGGCAGCTCCTGTTCCAGTCAACACACAAAAGATTTCTTACCAGAGAAAAGTCATCAACATTGTCACCCTTTACAGGAGTTCGTCATCTAATCTACAATATACATAAAATGCATCCAGAGGATTATGTCCATTCATGCAACCGCAAAATAATCTCCCCACTCCGCAGAAAAATATATACATATGTACATAAAAAAAGTCAGTCCCATCTAGCAGCTTCATTCATATATTTATCTAATCTATTCTTAAAACTACCCAGAGAGGAGGCTTCTATCACATGTCTAGTGAGCCTATTCCATTCATCTACCACACGATTTGTAAACCAATTCCTCCCAATCTCCTTCCTAAACCTATACTTATCAAGCTTAAACCCATTGCTACGTGTCCTGTCATGTTCACTAAGTATAAGAACCTTACCCAGATCCCCTTTATTATATCCTTTTACCCATTTGAAGACTTCAATCAATTCCCCTCTGACTCTTCTCCTTTCCAATGTATGTAGATTTAGTTTTCTGAGCCTTTCACCATAAGGTAAGTTCCTTAGCCCACCAATCATCTTTGTCATCCTTCTCTGCACAGACTCAAGCAAATCAATATCCTTCCTATAATATGGTGACCAAAATTGTACTGCATAGTCTAGATGAGGCCTAACTAGCGCCAGATACAGTTTTAGAATGACTTCAGCAGTCTTATTGCTTACACTTCTCCTAATGAATCCCAATATCCTATTAGCTTTATTCTTAGCATTTAGGCATTGCTTTCTAGGACGAAGGTCTGAACTTACCAAAATACCCAAGTCCCTCTCACAATCGGTCCTCCCTAAATTTCTCCCATTTAATTTATAACTATTCAGTGGATTATTTCTACCTATACTAAGTACACTACATTTGTCTATGTTAAACTTCATTTGCCATTTCTCAGCCCAATTGGACAGAATGGTCAATTCCTCCTGCATTACAACAGCATCAGAATCAGCCCTAATGGCCCTACCTAGCTTAGTATCATCAGCAAATTTACTCAGGTCACTACTTATACCTATGTCAAGATCATTAATATAAATTAAGAATAGCAAGGGACCCAAAACAGATCCTTGCGGAACTCCACTGCTAACACACTCCCACTCAGATTTAACTCCATCTATACTAACTCTTTGCTGTCTGTCACCAAGCCATGACTGAATCCACCTAAATATACTGCCATCGATCCCGTGTGCTTTAACTTTGCTCAGAAGCCGTAAGTGTGGCACTCGATCAAAAGCCTTACTAAAGTCCAAGTATAAAATATCATAGTTTTCATCCTTATCTGCTGCTTCATACACCTTACTATAAAAAGACAGCAAATTAGTCAGGCAGGATTTACCCTTACTAAAGCCATGCTGTGATTCTTTTATCAACTTATGCTTATCCAAGTGATCCCTAATATTCCTTGCTATAATAGATTCCATCATTTTCCCTACCACTGATGTCAAACTTACTGGTCTGTAATTAGACATATTTGTTTTATCCCCTTTCTTAAATATAGGTATCACATTGGCTTTCTTCCATGCCACTGGCACAATGCCACTCTCCAATGATTTTCTAAAGATGCATGCTAGGGGCTCACTTAACACATCCTTACATTCTTTCAAAATTCTAGGAAAGAGCTCATCAGGACCGGGTGCTTTACTACTTTTGATTTTATCAATTTCCTTTGTCACTATCTCCTTTGTGATCAAGATATCCTTTAATTTCTCTTCATCATTACCCCAAAAGATCATTGACACCTCGGGTATATTTAGAGTATCCTCCTGTGTAAATACTGAGAGAAAAAAGTCATTTAGCATTCCAGCCATTGAGTCCCTATCACTCACTAATTCTCCATTGGAATCTATAAGTGGGCCTATTTTATCTCTAACCTTAGTTTTGTATAATTGATAAAAACTTTTAGGATCTTCCTTTGCCCTATTTGCCACTTTAATTTCATAATTTCTCCTTGCTACTCTAACTAACTTTTTAACATCTCTTGCTAGTTCATTATATCTCTGCCTTAAGTGATCCTCTCCATTTTTTATTTTCCTATAAATGCCCTTTTTAATGCCAATATAATGCTTAATTTTATCTGTCATCCATTTTGGGTCATTATTTTTAGTCCTAATCTCCTTATAAGGAATGTTAATGATCTGACCTGTAATTAATTGCTCAATTATTCTTTCATACTCCTCTTCAATTGTAATCTCTTCCTCCTGGTGATTATTGTCTCCACTAACTGATATCATTGAATCTATTCCTGAATTGATTTCATTGCCTGGTTTCTGTACAACTGCCTCCAGGTAAGTCCTTAGCCCATTATAATTTGCTCTTCTAAAGTCAGGAATTTTAACATTGTTCATGCTACTATCAATACCATTCCATTTCATCTTGAATCTAATTTCACAATGGTCACTATTACCCAAATTTCCTCCAATCTCAGTATCCTTAATAACTTCTTCCCTATTTGTCAGAACTAAATCCAGTATATTATTACCTCTAGTGGGTTCGTTAATAATCTGCCTCAGAAAATTATCTTGGACAACATTCAAAAATTCCTCAGCCTCCTGATCACCCACAAGAGCTTCCCAGTCTATATTTCTGTAATTAAAATCGCCCATTATACACACATGCTTACTTCTACATGCCCGTTCAATCTCCTGCCACAGAAGATTTGAAGCTTCCTTACTAAGATTTGGTGGTCTGTATAATAATCCTATGACAAGCTTGTTTTTACCTTCCTTTACATTTAGCCATAATGACTCTGTGTTATCATCTAATTTAATTGTACTGTTTACACAACACTGGAGATTATCTTTAATATAAATAATAACCCCTCCTCCTCTCTTCCTATTCCTATCTGTATGGAACATGTTAAAGCCCTCAATCTCAACCTCAGGTTTAAAGTGATTTCCTGCCAAATCAAGCCATGACTCTGTTATCGCAATTATATCAAAATTCTCTTCACTCGCTAACGCTCTTAAGAGATCTATCTTATTCCTTATACTCTGACCATTTGTGTAGTATATTTTTAAGGTTTTTTTATTATTCCCATCTTCATTGCAGCGTGCTTTTCTATTCCTAGTTATCTGCTCATTCACTTGTGCATTAGTCCCCCTATAACGCATCAGTATGCCCTCTTCCTTAGCTATTCCTCTATCTCTGAAAATTCCCAAGCGTATGTTGTTTCCTTTATATTAGACTATTAAAAATATTCTACTCTTGAATTAGCTTGACGATCACAGTAAATGCAAAAATAACATGCAAATAAAACTTACGTGATTCGCACACCTGTTTACCAACACAGCTATGTCGGAACTGAAAATTCTGAAGAAACAGATCGAGTCAAGCTCCAGCCACCTCGGCGTACAATACAAGTAGGGGACCTGATCATACTCGCATATGTTTTGTTCTACCTTCATTTATCGTATTTTATTATTCACAACTATTTTCCAGTCCCAGTTTGAATGACGATTTATATTGCACAATTATGACGTTAATAATTATGTTTCAAATATTTTTACTTTTAATATTTCTCTCGCTCTCTTTTTTACTAAATTATTTTTTGTAGTCATCCCGCGACCTTCAGGAGCACCCTTGCCACCCTCAGTTGGGTCGCGACCATGAGGTTGGGAACCACTGCACCAGGGATTTAGGGAGAGGCGATAAAACGCTTAGCAGGAAAGGTTAAAAAAAAACCTTGCTAGTGACAACTTGCACAAGAACCAAACTATTCAACCTTAGGGAAAATACCGGATACGATTATCACTATATTAAGGTAATCTTCGATGCACATAAAGAATCAACAGGATTTGTTTGTTTTTTCTAATCCTAAATGTTTACTATTGAGGTTAATCTTATCAGGACTAAAATCCAATTCTTTGGTCTTTGGTGGTTGTCCTACTTTCCCAAATTCATCTTTTCTTTTAAGCATAATCTGCCCACTTGTATGAAAACTCCCCCAAAAATTTCTATATCAAGAAACTATGTGTACACCTGTTAATAAACCTCCACAGATGTAAACATAACCTTGCGGTGGCCAAATAATTAACAGAACAATGAGGAATCGAGCATAAAATTAAACGAGTTCAACCACAAGCCGTTAGTTAATTGGGTTCTCTAATACCCTAAATTAAAAATGACCTATAAAAATACCCGAAGGTACTAACCCCCAACTAAATTGGAGACCCCTCAGCGAGGGCTAATTTTTATCACTGCACGCTTGGTATATCTTTCATAACATTGATTATCGTGGAAGGGAGAGTGGAGTGAGAAATAGGTGTGAACGTGTGTATTTCACATGTAAGTGTTTGAAGGGGTGGATAAAATAATATCCGGTCTTGTGATACAAGGTGCAGACTTGTTGATAACAACAACAGTGATAGATTGAAATAAATAGGCAGCAAACAACTCTTTTATTTTGTAGGATATAAAAATAAATATGTGCCTATACATACATAGTTAAAAGGGTCTATTTTCCTTTCGTACAATTAATAGTCTGCAAACAAATATGGACCAAACAAGATATACAAACATTACTTATCACAATACATTGTCAGAATACCCAGAGTTAGCGATGAGTGTCTTCCCCAACTTTCTTTAACCTCCTTTGGACCTCAGATGAAGCTCACTTCCATCTTGCAGGAAAGGTAAACTCGAAGACAAATGTCTTCTTTGGGACCTCCAGACCAAATGAGGTAGCCACCAAGCCCCTACACTCCCTTAAGTGCACGGTATGGACTGCAATATCAGCCAGAGGCATCATCGGACCATTCTACTTCGAGGAATCTTGAGTAGCTTTTAACTGGACGTAGCGAAGCGCTCCACCAAGTAAAAATCTTTAGCACATTTTCTCTCGAATTTTAAGCGTAATAGCATCGAGGCAGTATCTCGCAGATCATTTGTAATAAAATGTGGGGCAGATGGAGGAAGTAAAAACGTGTGGAAAATAGCCTCCAGACTGGGAGGGCAAATTGGGTGTGTTGGGCCAGGAGAAAACACAGGTGTCACCTGACACCCCTTGCTGATGTGTAAAAGGATAGATAAGGAAAAGAAAGATGGGGAGAGGGGTGTAGTAGAAGTGGGAAGGGGTGGAGAAGAACGCAGGTATCTTAAGACCGACCACCCCAACCGGAGGAGGAATGAACCAGCCCTCCCCCCTTCCTTCTTGGACCCAGCCAGGAATGAATGGACGAAAGCCAATTGGCGACTAGCCTGCGATATTAGTCGCTGGTCAAGAAAATGGGCGAGAAAACGTTTGCAAAGAGAGTGGCGACAAAAGTCAAAATGTAATTGTTAAGAAAGGGTAAAGCCCAGTTAGTCTGAATCTAGTTCGAGACTCCGAGGGCACTGGGGCCGTAGAGAGCGCGCCGGTCCTCAGGATGCCCGGTGAAACAATGAGCACGGGCCCTCCATTTGGGGGGTTTGAAGACACAAAGATGAAGCGGCGAAAGTTCTAAAAGGTTGCTGAAGAGGAAACAGCATCATTATTTCCACGTGTCATTCAATTGAACTGTGAATATCCGCAGTCAGGTATTTTGTATCCATAGATAAAACAAAAATTAAAGCAGTCCTTTAAAAGGTGAGTCAAAACGTGTGGATTCACTTTAAAAGGTGAGTCAAAACGTGTGGATTCCTCTAAAAGGTGAGTCAAGAAGTGTGGATTTACTTTAAAAGATGAGTCAAGGCGTAGGGATTCACTTTAAAAGGTGAGTCAAGGCGTGTGAAGTCACTTTAAAAGGTGAGTCAAGGCGTGTGGATTCACTTTAAAAGGTGAGTCAAGGCGTGTGGAGTCACTTTAAAAAATGAGTCAAGACGCGTGGATTTACTTTAAAAGATGAGTCAAGACGTGTAGATTCACTTTAAAAGTGGAATTAATAAAGAAAGCCCCTTTTACACAAAATATCAGATATATTTCTTAGGCCAAAGGAAAGATTAATTCCGAGATATGTATTTCATTTAATCCACAATCTTTATTCCTAGTTTATTCATAGTCAAGTTGCAGCGTTTCGATGATTAAAATATATGCAAACACAAGAGAGGAACATTTATCCATGTCAATGTTCAAATTTAACTCCTCCAGTCGCAATGCAGCTATATTTATAAGGCCTTTCAATGTCTGTGAGGTTGGAGCAAGAAAGGAAATTATATGGGAGTTTGGGTGCCTTAAAAAGAGGCCGTTTGACTCGGATGACCTATGATGGGCCCTTGTGTTTTTTGTCATCTGTTATATTATATTGTGGGGGACTTTGATTTTGTCTTCCCCTGGCGATGGTGCTTTTTGTGGGTGGGTTTTGACGGATGCGGATGACCTTTGATAGGCCCTTGTGGCTTTTGTCATCCGTGAAATTATGTTATGTTATGACACAGGCCCAAACGACAGCCAAGTCGGTCGGGATGAAATTATTCTTTTCAGAACACCATTGAGATAGAAGCTGAAGAGGAGGGTAAAGATTACTCCCTCCCTCCCTCCCTCCTTGACTCCATTGCTTACTTTCCAGAAGGGATATTTAGATCTACCAAATGTTACACATACATCTTGATTCATCTAGATCCCCTTAATTATGCTGATTAGGTGAGGAGGGGTTGCGTTTAATTCATTTCTCGATAAGCATTTAATAATTTAGTCACTGTGAAAAACAACCGTAACCATAGAACCATATATGTCATATTGATATATAAATTTTTTATGTTTAAAATGGCTGCTGTAGCAGAAAATACTTTACTAAAGCCTATTGTAATATAATTCTTTAGTTCTGGCAGGATTGAATTAGAATATTTTATGTAAATTAGAGGAAATTATTACCGGACAGTAGTTAGAAGAGGATTTCAGCTTACTTCTTTACAATAGACCTAATTTACCCCTTCCATCGTGTCACTGAGAGATAGCTATGGGACATAATACAAGAAAACGATTTGCTAATATAATAATGCAAAACATAGAAACCATATTTTAGATGATAAGAATATTTGGTACGTTATCTTTTACAAGACAGCTTAAGAGAATTTATAGTTTTAACGTTCAACTGGCTTATTCTTTTTTCATGATATTGATAATATTCAGCAAATATTTCATCAAAGCATCCATGGTTTAAATGGCAGATACGGTTGTCAAAAATCAATTTAAATTCAGAACTAAAAATACATATCTGATATTCTACCATGGTTGGATTCGGTGTGCAGTGCTCCAAAAGCTCTGTTCGTCCTTTCTCTTAAATTAATGAAGATTCTATTACGAATATTTTCTTCATGAACTCTAAAATAATAAAGTTTAGCCTTAAATTTAGCTCTGCATTCCCTCACATTATCATTTATGTTTCCATAGCGAGGTTCGCCGAACTCTCGCCAAAGTAAGGAGCTCTCCGGCACCGGTGTAAATAGATCTCTGCAAAGATCATACCAACCTGGCGCAACCTTTGGAGAGCTTTTAGAAGCAAACAAACTCCATGGAAAGATAAGAGACGAGGATGAAATTAAATAATTGTAATTATCTTTCAAAAGAACTAACGTGACTTCAATTACTATATTTATGAGAATTGCAATGCAGAACTTCGCTGTCAATAAGTTAAAAGAATAAAGTCAAGATTATTTCGAATATCTTTGCATATCATCTTCAGAGATGTTTCATCAGGTTGCAAATAAGATATGGTCGTGAACAGATAACATCATCAAACCAGCTGGTGCAAACGTCTCCATCGGTAGGATAGCATCAGCAAGGTAAAGTGACAATCCATCCACAAACTCCTGTAGCTCATAACAAAATCTCCTCATTGTTGGGAACTGCGATAAAGTCTTCACTCAGTATTTCATTGTAGATCCTTTTATTCGTCAATCAATAATTCAAGGCTGTCAGTGACACTCTATAGGAGGCTAAAGACGCATAAGAACCATCTTCATGGAGAAAATAAATATTTAGCATGACGCTGCATGACTCACCATCAATTTTTAAACCTAAAATTTGGTCATAAATAAACAGTGGCCTCACTAAATTGCCTATTTGTTCCTTAAATAATTAAGGAGGTCCACTTTTGGGTCACAGCCCATGAGAGACAAAACGTTGGATCATTTTCACCTAAAAAACTGCTTTCTTTCGGCAGTAAAATTCCCTGCACACATCTCACATTTTGATAATAACCTTCGAATTACTTCAAAAATATTTACCTACCGAAATACTATTGAAAGAATTTAGAATTTCAAAAGTTCCTTTAAGATGCCGAATTTCCGGATCTCCCTCGTGGAAACAAAATTTTCCATATTAAGACATATTCCTGCCAAAGATCAGCTTCTACCGCTTTATCACAGTCCTAAGCAAAGTTAATTTAAAAGATTTCTTTTAATCCTATTTTGATTTTAGTCCAATGCAGTCACTCGACTTGTAGAATATTCTTGCACTAATCCTCACTGACCTCCGTCGTAACATTTAATTCGCAGCCACGCCACTAAGGGCCAATTTAGCATCTTGAAGGGTTGCTATTTTTAAATTATTCGTACTTCTTTTTGACCTATCAACCTGCCACCCATTTTGCGCGGGGTCATCTCTTGTCCCCCGCGATGCAGACCACCCTATGAGGAACTATGAAGAACATTTGATCCCTCGCCCACAGCATAGATAAATAAAAAACTACTTAACTAAATAATGAACTAACTAAATAATAAACTAAAAAATAAAGAATGAAAGATAAAAACTCACTCAACCACCCATCTAAATAGATAGATAGATATTCTATCGTCTTGGTCGTTTTTGTATCCCATTTCGACCTATCGCATTTCGGTAGGAGCTCCCTGGAGGACAATTTATCGCCCTGTGCCCACCACCAAGGGCAATGCCCAAAAAAGGAGTCATGAACAGACTGGGAGAAATGATCACCGGGGCATCGTGAAGGAGGGTGGGGGCAGTATGAGATCCTGAAGAGAGTAAGAAGAAGGGTGCCCAGAGTACAAGGTCAAGATCTCTAATTACCTCACAACTGGGAGAGGTAGATGGACGGAGAGGAATAAAACAAGCTCAAATGACCCTGCGATCTGGATGAGGAAGCAGGGAAAGTTGACAGCTATCCAGACAGAGGTAGGCACACATGCCCTGGCAAAGAGTCGCATGCAGACACATATAGGTAGACCCATTTGTAGCTGTCGTAGGAAAGCAGGGAGAGAGGCCAAAGGTGGATGAAATTTGTAAAAGCCATTCTAGAGAGACGAGGCCGCATCACGCAGATTGTAAAGGAGATATGCAAATAAAATGGAGAAGTTGGAGTAAGTGAAAATGTGTGGAAGATAGCCGCATATCCCCCTGCAGACATTAGGGTTTAGAAGGCAAACTACGGCCCTTTGGGACCTGGATAGCACACTTTCATACATATAAGCTACAGTAAGGTTTCCCATGTTCCTGGTCTTTGCGCATAGTATCCACGTTTATGGTCCGATGCAAAGGAAAGATGTTCTTCAAGAGAACGATTTTTTTTATCATAAGTACAAGACTAGTTTCGGAGCATCACGCTTCAGCCTTCAGCTGTAAACTAATTAATTATTTTTGCCTTAATAAAAATCAATTATTTTTAAAAAATGAGAGAAAAGCAACTCTCACGAAGAAGCGAGAAAGACAACAAGGGGAAAAGTCCCTCCAATGACTTGCGGCGTTTTGTGATAAGATGATAAATGGTTATTGCATTGATGGTTCCCCATGGTTCAAGATGACGCCACTCAGCAATCTCCAGGGTGAATAACCATGGTCATATGGGTCATTTCATGGCTCTAAATGGGCACAATTGAACTTTACTCCTCTTAAAAAAAGTGACGCTTAGACCTGGCGCTTCGCCGCAGGTAAAAATAGATGGAGGACAAATATTTATACCTCAAATGACGCTGAAGCGACAAGTAGTTGGGGTGACAATAATCGTCTCTTTCCCAAATTTGAATCTCTCGAAAGGAAAACTTCTTGTTCAACCTGATCGATTATCACGTCCTAGATTAGAATCACCTGCCGACTAAGAGGAGACAGTTCCTCTTTGGAAATATTCCCTTTGTGTGTCTTTGTATATTTCGCTCTTTCATGCAGGTTGCTATTGTCTTTTGCTGGGAAGGGGGGGGCGAATTCTCATTTTCTAAATAAGAAATGGCTTAGGTTGAATTTTGTTAGTCGTTGTACAGCTGAAGGATGTAGGGGGATGCTTCGAAATTAGTCCTGTACATATGATCAGAAATAAAAAGTTGTTCTCTTAAAAAAACGTTTTCATTTCCATTGTTCATGATACACATGACATTTCTGCATGTTACGATTCTCCGTGATACAAGTCCAAACCCTCGTTCCTAGCGATGAATTTTATGTATTGTCATCTTGCCAACCAAATGTTCAAAACAACAGAATATTTATTAGAAGTTATTAAGAAAGATGAACACTATCAGCAGCTTTGCGAGGAGCCACAATGCATTGCAATATTAGTTTTGTTTCGCTACTCTTAAAATGATGATGGTTATTAAAGAGAGCGAGTATTCTTGGAACATTGCCTATTACCAACAAGTTATGCTTAAATAAAATTTTATTTAATTTCTTTCAACCCTCAAATGTTATATACATTTGGATGTTGTTTAGCTTCATGATAGTCCTCCTAGTTATCGATTTTTTTTTTTAAGGGGCTATCTGGCGACTGCCCACTTAGGCATAAGTCGCCGTAAACAAACAGCCTAGTTCTAGGCTACTTTAAAAAATTTGAACAGGAAACAACAATAAAAAGAAATAACAATAACAAAACAATAACAAAAACAACTAAACCTAGTTAAATGAAAGGGAGAAGGCCGGCCTCCCCCAAATAGTCAGCAAGTCCACCAGTCAATGTGCACGCACTCGTCCTGAGTACAAGGGACAGGCGGTAGCGACCCCGCCCATCCCGGTACCAGGACAGGTAACGTGCGCGAAGATCACACAGACTGGGACATTCGACAAGAATGTGCAGAACAGTCTGGGGGACGACGCAGTCATCGCAATAGGGCGCAGGCGAGCGCTCCATCAAATAGCGATGCGTCACACGAGTGTGTCCGATTCAGAGACGACAGAAAGCAACCTGAAGCCGTCGCGCCATTGGGGGATAGGTCCATACGAGCAGTCAGGGCGCAATGGCACGCAACATTAAGTTCCCTTCGACCGTCTCCCATCTTCCTGCCATGTAGTCGGTGTGAGGAAGAGCGAAACGCTGGGGTGGTCGCAGAGTCCTCGCGGACTCTTTGGTGCCCTCATCGGCGCGCTCATTCCCCGCAATTCCTACATGTCCAGGAACCCAGCAGAAGATAATCTTGACATCCACCCGGCTCTCCATAATCGTGGCGTCACGAATATCGCGAATCAGGGAATGCGGAGATTCCAATGCCCCGAGAGCACTCAGGGCGCTTTGTGAGTCGCCATAGATCACAATCCGGTCTCCAAACTGGGCACGTCGCGTAATCTCCCGTACCGGGTGGTGTATTGCCACCAGCTCGGCCGTGAAGACAGACGCAGCGCCTGGTAGAGCCCCGCTGACTTCAAACAGAGGGGATACGGCGTGGAAGCCGACCCCCTCTTGGGACTTGGAGCCATCCGTATACACTGGCACGGTTCCAGCGTTACACGATGGGGGCTCCAAAAAGGTCGAACGCAATACTCCCGGTGCCGTACAAGCTTTGGGAGCAGAGGCGTGGCAACAAATAGCCAAATGTGGTACCCTCCAGGGTGGCGTCATGGGCAGAACCAGGGGCGCCACCGACCCGAGAGCTATATCTACCTCTCGAAGGAGTTTCCTGGCCCTAAACCCAAAGGGCTTAGGGTATTACTGGCGTCTCTCGGCGGCATAGGAACCATCGAGATCAGCTGCGGATGTAGTGAAAGCTGTTGGAGACTGAGGGAGGCGCAGGGCTCGCGCGTACAGACGAGTGATGCACTGCACGCGGCGCAGAGCGAGTGGCATCTCCCCAGCATCGACCAACAGGATCTCAATGGGGAAAGTACGGAAGGCACCGGTCGCAAGGCGAAGGCCAGCGTGGTGGATCAAATCCACCTTCCGCAATAAACGCTCGGCTGCGGATGCATAAAACTCGCATCCGTATTCGAGCTTCGAACGAACAAAGGATCGATAAAAAAGTAGGGCAGTAGCCCTATCAGCGCCCCAAGCGCTGAACGTCACAGAACGAAGAATGTCCATGGCGCGGGTACAAGAGACCATAAGGCTGCGAATATGAGCCTACCAGGTGAGGCGTCGGTCGAATACAAGACCAAGGAAACGGTGCGATTCCGCAACATCCAGGCGCACCCCATTAAGAAACAAATCTGGATCAGGGTGAAGCCGTGGATAGCGGCAGAAGTGCACTACCTTAGTCTTGCCTAAAGAAAACCGAAACCTGTGCGCTTCGGCATAGCAAGAGACGCGGTTCAATGCCTGTTGGAGTCGACGCTCCAGAGTTGGCATCTAAGCCGCGCCAAACGATATCGAAAGGTCGTCCACTTAGAGCGTAGCGAGAAAATCTTCTGACCGCACCGAGGTGATGCCGTTGATGCTCAGGGCAAAGAGTGTGACACTGAGGACACTTCCCTGCGGGACATTCTCTTCCTGCTCCTTTGGGCCGGAAAGGGCTCCCCCAACCCGTACGCGGAATCGACGATCTCGCAAAAATTCAGATATAAACATTGGGGGGCGTCCCCTCGCCCCCATCGTGTAGAGAGTCTCCATGATACCATATCGCCATGCGGTATCATAAGCCTTCTCCAGATCAAAAAAGACCGTGACGTAGTGCTGTCTACGAAGGAAAGCCTCTCAGACGGCATTTTCCAGTCGGAGCAGAGCATCTGACGTGGAGTGGAACTTGCGGAAGCCGCACTGTGCAGAAAAAAGATGGCCTACGCTGTCCAGAAAAAAGGCTAATTGAACATTTACCAATTTCTTCATCAACTTGCACACGCATGAGGTTGAGGAGATTAGGCGTTAACCAGTCGGAGTAGAGTGATATCTCCCCGGTTTGCGAAAGGGGAGCACAGTAGCAATTCGCCAGGAGTCTGGGAGAAGACCCTCCACCCAGATCTTGTTGAACAAATCTAACAGAAAGGCCATGCCTCGCTCACCCAGGTGTCGAAGCATGGCGTACGAGACATCGTCCGGACCATGGGCGGTGTCCGCGCACGAAGCAAGAGCGGAGCGCAACTCACTCACAGTAAACTTGTCGTTGAAGGGTTCTCCACTTCTGGAGGTAAAGTCCAGCCGGCGGCCTTCCGCGACATCACGACGTGCATTGAATGCTGGCGGAGCAGCATCACGGCTAGAGAATGCGGAAAAAGCGGTCGCTAAGGATTCCGCCACGGACGCGGGGTCCGAGATTGCGGTCCCATTCTCCTGGAGAACGGGAGGGGGGTCCTGCGAGAACTTGCCCCGAATCCTTTTGACTCGCTTCCACACCTCAGCTAAAGGGGTCTTCCCGTTAAGTGAAGACACGTATACCCGCCAAGAAGAGCGGCGGCGTGCTTCGAAATATACCGGAGCCTAGCCCTAGCCCTACGAAATTTAGCAACAGTGAAATCGTTCGAGCGGCGCTTATAGCGCATGTAGGCATAACGCTTCTGTTTGAGGGCCGTCTCACACTCGGCCGACCACCATGGGAGGGGTCATCATGCAAAACGGCCAGATGTCCTAGGAATAATAGTCAGGCCCACGGCGATGAGGTTGTCAGAGAAGAACTCAACGGCCTCATCTACCGACCTAAACTCCTCGACTGAGATAGAGAATTCAGTCATTTCCTGAAATGCAGGCCACCGCGCCCGCGCCAAGCACCACCGAGGTGGGCTCTCAGGCGGCAGTTGCCCTGAAAATGATATTTGAATGGGAAAGTGATCACTACCATGGAGGTCATCGACCACCCCCCAATAAAAATCAGGCTCTGCATCCGAAGAGCACGAAGATAGGTCAAGGCAAGAAAATGAAGCGGTTCTCGGACAGTGATGCGTAAACTCATCCACGTTTAGGACACCCATCTCAAGCTCTTCAATCAGATCAGCAAGGACTTGTTCCCTGGGATTTATGGAGTAATCTTCCCAGAGAGGATGCCTGCCGTTCAGATCTCCAAGCAAGATATAGAGCCTCGGCAACCGTGCCTCGACGCGGTGGAAGTATTCCGCGTCGAAGTCAGCTGACGGTGGAATGTACGCAGAAATGATAGTATACCTTCTATCCAGGTGCAGTTGCACATCCACTGCGTGCAAGGAGGTATCTAGAGAGAAAGGAAGAACGGAGACATCATGCCGGGTGTAAACCGCGCATCCCCCAGCCCGGCCATTCCGCGGTGGTGGGGTCGCAACACCCTTATACCCCGGGAGGGCGAACAGGGGGCACGCGCCTAGCATGGTCTCCTGCAAAAAGATAGCTAACGTGGAACGTGGCGAGACGAGCCTCCGCAGCTCCTCCCAGTTGGCCCGGAGTCCACGGCAATTTCATTGAAGGAATATGCCCTCCAGCCCTAGCTCGGAGGAGACGCGGGGGTCCTCCTCGAACTGAAGACCCTCACGGGAATGGCTGTACGCTTTCCGAGGGCAGAACTCCTGGGGCTGTTGGCCGGACAAAGCGCTGAAGGCGCTGTCGCCTTCGAGGACTTATTGGGGAAGGTTTGGCTCGTCATACAAGTCTTTTCCTCCCTCCGCCTCGAAACCTTAGGCGGGCATTGCGGCTTCGGAGGCGGGGGGCCCTCTTTTCGAGGAACCACCGTCTCCGAGCCACTCACTCCACCTCGGGGCGAGGGCGAAGAAGCCGAAGCTCCTTTGTTGCTGTACTCCTTTCAGGGGACAGCTTTAGGAACCCCGGAAGATGGCCAGGCGACCATCTTCAGCGGTGTAGCCTCCTGTGAGTCTAACGACTTGGTGGAGGCGCGTGGCCGTTTTGCCTTACAGGAAACGGTCACGCTGGGGGGAGAGGGGGAGCGCTGGGTTTAGCCGGGGCTGGGTGTGAACTCTTTTTGCCGCCATCTTTACCAGGGGAGCGCCCGGGTTGAGTAGAGCCCGTAGAAGTGCTCCGAATGGGCGCGGAAACAACCGTGCTCGTTGGCCTGGATGGGCCAGGAGCAGAGGGTGCCTTTCTAACTATTGAGGCATATGACGTCCCAGTCAGAGCCGGGCGCGCCAGGACCAAGTCATTAGCCTCGCGGAATTAGAGTCGATCCTGGGCCTGAACGGCCAGGATTTCTTTCTCAAGGTGATATGCACCACATTGCTTCCAAGAAGCGGGGGGGGGGCGGCTCTCTGCAATTGACACACTTGGCCACAGACGATTTGGACTTATTGTGTGCGGCCTTGGAGCAATTTACACATACATTGGGTGACCTTGACTTTGCACGTTTACAAGAGTGATTCGTATAGCCGAAGCGGTGACAGTAATAGCACCGCCGCTGCAGTGGCACGAATGCCTTCACGCGGTAGCGGTACCAACCGGCTCGCACCAACTAAGGGAGCTTATCACAGTCGGACGTGACGAAGAGTGTAGGGGTGGGTCTCGAGTCCCCTCCCTGTTTTCTCATCACACGTTCGACCTTGACTGCCCAATGGTCGGCTAGCTCTAGAGTTATGTCCTCAATGGAGTAGTCAACGAGTTCCTTCGCATAAACTACTCCTTTCACAAAGTTCATGGTAGAGTGCGGCGTCACACTTACCGGGGTGCCATGAAGTGTCCGAAGAGCACTTATCTTGGTCGCCTCGGCGGGATTCACCGCATTCGCCAGAAGGCTTCCGTCCGAGAAACGAGTCACCTTCGGCTCTCTACCAATTGCACTAGCTAATGCTCTCCTCTGATTGATCATGTTGCCTTTGGCCAACATGGTGCCATCAGTGGAGCGAATAACGAGGAAGCGTTTGAAGCCAGCGGGCTCGAAAACGCCAGGTAGCCTCTGAATCAGGGGCCCTGATGTCATCGAGGCTCCGCCCTGTGCATTTTTCGTCTTTGTCATAGTCAGGGGCTCCGCACCCGGGGGGGAAGAGCAGCCGGATGTGCCGATCTTGGCTTGGTCGCTTGCCAAAGTGGCAGCAGACCCATCTGTCCCCGTAGCCCCCGCGGATGGAGAGGAGCCCCGAGTCTTTTTAGTCTTTCTTGTCTTTTTCTTCTTTTTTGGAGAGGAGGGCGGGGAATGAACACGCTTCTCACCTGCGCCGACAGAAGCCCCTAGGCCAGATGGACCGGCCTCAGCCAGGTCCTTCTCCGAAATGGAAAAAGGTTCTTTTTGATAGTTTGCAAAGGCCAGAAAATTCCTGTGATTTTAATGCAACTGAAAATGCAATTGTTAAAGAATGAATGAAAAACAAAATGCTACTAAAAGTATAGTCCTGCCCGATTTTCACTACCTATTAGTGATCACCATAAAGAAACTATTCTTCAGGAAATGCGATATGACGCCTCAATCTTTACATAAGAACATAAGAAAAGAAGGAGACTGCAAAAGACCATTCGAAGTTTTCCTAAGCACTTGCCTTCAGTATGCGAGGCAAATGATGGGCATATGAGTTATCACTTCATATTCATCATCATCATCATCATCACTAACTATAATTTATGAAAGGGATTTTGTTGTGTATTTGAATAATAATTTCATCTTAGTTTGGTTATGACTTATGTTTTTTTTATCAAAGTTATTTCTAATAATTTTTTTATAATATCAAAAAACAAACTGGTGAAGTTCATAAATATATAAGTATCGAAATTTTGTGAATTTTTTAAAACCCAAAGAATTACAAATGGTAAAGTTCAGACAATTTATTTTTATATATCTTCTATAACTATATTTTAGCAACGTGATATTTTGAAAAGGGGGAAATTTAGTTTAGAGTTCCTTTTTAAAATTATTATAATTGGCGAAGTTTAGAAAAAAAATGTAACCATGGCTGCTTTTTTTTAGATTTTAAATTTTAATCTTAGTAGCAAAGCGCAAGCTCCCCCCGTAGATAGCGAAGCCATTGCCTGGTTTCTGTATATTATAATGTTTAGTTACCGTATTTTTAAACTGACAGGAGAATTAATTCAATCTAACGAAACGTTAGCCATTGCCTGATTATATTAAATTCTTTTTACGTGTTTTAAATGTTTGAAGTGAATCTTCTTTTGTTCATATAATGTTTGATCTTTTTGGCCTTTCCTAATAACTCTACACCCATAGCAAAAGGTTATGCAAAACTCAGTACATGCATACAAATACAGATAGACAGATACAAATACAGACCATGCATGTAGGTAGACTCACATAAAGGGGGAAGCAGGTAAACAGACATACACACAGACATATTGAGATAAAAAGAGAGACATGCAGGTAGATGTAGATAGAGACAATCACAGGCACATACAGACACACCCTTACAGAGATGAAGGTAGACAAACATATATAGTAAAACAATTATAGATACACATACAAGGTAAACAGACACAGTTACAGAAAACTAAATGTAGAGACACACATAAAAATAGATAAAACACTTAGAGAGATACACACAAAGAGAAAAACAGGTAAACAGACACACATACATACATGCAGATGACATACCAGCAGAGATATGGAGGTCTACAGTCCCATTGGATACACAGTATATTCAGGTACTAAGACAGACATACATATGCAGCTAGAGTATAGCAGGTACACATGAAGGTGGAAAAACTCACCTATAATAGAGAGAGAGAAGTGGGAGGACAAACTCAAATACGCACAGTCAGATACAGGTAGACAGACACGCATACATAGGGATAGAGTTAGAAAGACTTCTAGATGCGGGTAGACACATGCAGGAATATCCATGTATAGTGTATACATGCACATTTACAGACATATACAGGTAGCCATAAACATGCAGACATATACAGGTAGACAGGCTCACATTCAGATAGATATATGTCGGCATACATACATACATACATATAGAGATACAGGTTGGAAGACATGCACTTGCAGTAAAAAAATAGAGTCACTTACAAAGAGAAAGAGTTATACAGACGCATAGCTAGATAGGTATAGATAGACATACATATACAGAGAGGCATATATCTAAATATATACACATACTCGTAGATACAGGCAGATACAAGAAGGCCAACCACATATACACAGACAGATACAGGTAGACACACATACAGAAAGATGCATGTAGAAAAACACATGCAGAGCGATATAGGTAGACAAACAAAAACCTAAAGATAAATACAGGTAGGCAACCACAAACGCACAGACATATACAGGTAAACAAACACACAAAGAAATACAGATAGACTGATCCCCATACAGATGATATAGGTACCAAGACATACAGATAAACATACACACAGACACATATATAATTATTAAATATACAACACACATACATAAAAATACAGGTAGAAGACAAATCTAAGTAGACAGATACACATCCAAACAGCCACACAAAAATTCAGATAGAGGCTCCTTCTTCCTTTTGCATTGTTGTTTTTGTTTAGTTTGTTTGTTGTTTTCATTAGAGTACTGTTGTGTTGCGCTGTTTATTTGTGTTTTTTGAATTAACCTATAATAAGCTGAATATAATTACGGCGACCTATGCCCCTGCAGGGAGTCGCCAGATGGGTACCGAAAAGAGAACAAACATATAGAGGTAGACACACACAAATGCAGACAAACACAGATAGACAGACACAAGCAGATGAAAAACAATCTCTATCTAATAGCAGACAGAATTAAGTTAACACAGATGAAGGTAAATAGACACACATAATGATACAAGTATGATACACATACATAGACAGATAGATAAACATACTAATACTGGTAGACAGGCAAAACTACAGACAGAAAGAAACGGACAGGCGCACATCCATTGAGATAAACAAATGCAGATAGCCGTACACTTTGAAACAGGTATACAGACGCACATGAAGTCAAATGTAGAAATACACTCATACGACTAGTGGGATGTACAGTATGTATGCATGGGCAGACAAAGGTAGACATACGCATGAATAGACAGAAACAGATTTTCGCACATATAAACACGAGAAAACGTCCACATGGAGACAGGTTGACAGAAGTAGACAAATTAACACGAAGAAAAGGGTGAAGCACACATCGACATGTCTATAGAGATAGATGAGCTGTCGCACACAAGCACACATCGACATGTCTATAGAGATAGAGGAGCTGTCGCACACAAGCACACATCGACATGTCTATAGAGATAGATGAGCTCTCGCACACAAGCACACATCGACATGTCTATAGAGATAGAGGAGCTGTCGCACACAAGCACACATCGACATGTCTATAGAGATAGAGGAGCTGTCGCACACAAGCACACATCGACATGTCTATAGAGATAGAGGAGCTGTCGCACACAAGCACACATCGACATGTCTATAGAGATAGAGGAGCTGTCGCACACAAGCACACATCGACATATCTATAGAGATAGAGGAGCTGTCGCACACAAGCACACATCGACATGTCTATAGAGATAGAGGAGCTGTCGCACACAAGCACACATCGACATGTCTATAGAGATAGAGGAGCTGTCGCACACAAGCACACATCGACATATCTATAGAGATAGAGGAGCTGTCACACACAATCACACATCGACATGTCTATAGAGATAGAGGAGCTGTCGCACACAAGCACACATCGACATGTCTATAGAGATAGAGGAGCTGTCGCACACAAGCACACATCGACATGTCTATAGAGATAGAGGAGCTGTCGCACACAAGCACACATCGACATGTCTATAGAGATAGAGGAGCTGTCGCACACAAGCACACATCGACATGTCTATAGAGATAGAGGAGCTGTCGCACACAAGCACACATCGACATGTCTATAGAGATAGAGGAGCTGTCGCACACAAGCACACATCGACATATCTATAGAGATAGAGGAGCTGTCACACACAATCACACATCGACATGTCTATAGAGATAGAGTATCTGTCGCACACAAACAAACGCACGCACACTATCACTCGCCATTAATTAGAGGATGAAAGAAATCAAAAGGTTCTAATTTCAAGCACTCGGAATTGGACTGGGACGCAGATAAAGAGAGTTCTTGGAAGGGACAATTAGGGATCACCCTCCCATATCCTCCCTCTCAGAAGCCGTTAATATCCCTTATTTATTACCCCCAAAGGGAGTTCCAATTACCCTATCTCCGGTTAAAAAAAGACCATTCTTGTGTGCGGCGTTGGGCCACAAGAGGGAGACCAGATGGGAAGGGATAAAGACCTTGCTTGATCTTTAATTAATTAATTAATTATATAAGAGTGATGAAATGTGTAGTAGGTTTTCATAAGTGTGAAAATGTTTGCTAGGTTGCCCTGGTGTTAGGGCATCACTAGCATGCTTTCTTCTTGTTTGTTTCAAAAAGTATATTCCTCCGTCAATGTTTGGTCTTAATATTTTGTATGGGCTATTAAGGGCAAGAGCACTGAAGGGAAAGATTCAGAAAGGGAAAGAAAGGGACAGACGTCATAGGTAGCCAAGAGTTGACGGGTTGGATAATGGATGGGTTGATTCAAGAATAACCAAGAATCATTCCGTTTGTGCCCACCCTTTGAGTAGGGACCACTTTATGTATCTGTTCACATTCTCACTGTTTCTGTGTTCTCTCAGAATCTGGAAGACGAGCTGATAAAAAGGCTGTATAGAGGACCCCTATTCTCACTGTCATTGATCGCAGAATGTCCTCTCAGCACCCAAATTACACATTACTCTCTGTACTTCTCCGATACCCATGCCTCTGACACCTAATGCCCCCCTCTCAACCCTCCGTCAGTCCAATTGTAGAATGCTTATACCCAGGCACATGACTGCCATTTTTTCTAATTTTCACTAAAAATGTACTATCCACGAACGCCATAGCCTCGCTGCGACGCGCAGCGCCGCACGAAAGTTCTACAGTTGCCAAACGTCGCCAGGGACTAGATCAAGAATGCAGGGAAAGGCGTCTCGCGTACGACCAGGTGATGCCCAGGGGCATGGAGATGATGGAGGTTGGCCTTCGGTTCAATATTATGGCGCCACTTATAATGAGGCATCGGCTGGGCGGTGAACACGGGGTGCCCGAATCTGGCAACTAAAATCGCTCCAGGGAGGGAAGGGAGTGGGATGAGGCTAGCAAAGAACGTGGGACCACAATAAAGAGATAAGGACATCCATCCTCCATTCCCAACTCTTCCCCCCTTAGCCCCTTATACCCCGCTCGTTTTAATCCGTTTAATGGGCGAGTTTGGCGCCTGGTCTCTTAGAGCGGGAATTCTGGCGTCATTGTTTAGAGGGATCAAAGCCTGACTCGCTTACTTGAGTGATCTATTAAGTACCTTTTTGTGTCCGGTTATGCCAGCCCCTCTTGATACAAGTATGACAGTAAACAAGGTACGTTGGGAGGGGGATAGACAGCTACTCCATCAAATTGTCCTTGGCATTATAACTCACTTTCTGTAAATATTTCATATTCTTTCACACCATTTCTGGAAGGGTGATGGACGTCGCCAATCGGATTCGTTCAGGGAGACTGAACTTATATTTCATCGCTTGGCCTTCGGCAAGTCCATGTCGAGACTCGACCAAGGGTACGTAATTACTTAATGCCTTTCCCCTGCTCCCTTGATGGTAGTAAAGGTACAGTCGACCTACCATGACTCTTGGAAATCAGATGTGGTTAAATTGACCAAATAATGACGTCCTCGGCACCCATGAAATTTAAATATACAAAGACGTAGCCCGCGTATATCTACGGACCTATGGGTGGGGCTGGGCTCCTTCTTTGTTTTCTCCCTTCTCTTCTTTATTCGACACCTATGACCTCACTTTAGTGCTATTTTTCTCTCTTCTAAATGCCTGGATCCCCGTTTAGTAACAACAACCCCCATGCCAAACCTTATTTGGCTCTTAATGCCGCCATTTGCCTAATGGTCTTGTGCCATTTAACGTCATTGTTTAGCTTTTCCGTGATATTGGAATCACCCAGCCACTCACACATGTAGACGGATACACATACATGCAGATACAGATAAAGCTTTTTGGGAGAGGTGGCATCCAAACCGGGGTCACTATTGAGACTAAAGACAGACGAAAATGACAGTTACCGTCTCTAGATTTGCACCCATTGTGTCAACTTGTAGTTTCCGGAGGGGGGAGTTACTTCTGTCAGTACAATCTGTTAGCCACTGTCACCGTTCCGTTGGAGTTCCATGGCATTATACCACATTCCTATGGCAGTGCTATCTCGTTCCAATGCTAATTTTCTGCAAGAAGGTGTCAGGTAGAGCATGGACAATTATGCTGCACAACTGACACGCGAACGATGCGTGCCCTCCAGGTACCAATGGTCGCAAGAAGATCTGCCGTTATATATCATCCGCACATTTTCACTTTCCATAACTTCATTTTCTTAACAAATCTCTCCTTGACCACATTCTGTGGTAGATGACCTCGTTGGTTTTTCTTAACATTACAAAAAAATACTCATTCGGTTTATCTCGTGACTGGACCATAAAGAGTACCTGAGTGGCGTACCAAGAGGCAGAGGTAGAGTGTCTGAGTCTGAGTGACCTTACGCTCCATAAAAATGGATACACAGTCTACCCTTGGTAGTGCCAAATCTCGCAAAAAATGGAAGTGATCGGGTGCACCCCAATGACCATCTCCTTCCAGGGACTTAATGCGAGGCGTTGGTTGATCTCACACGAGGAATAAAGGGTAGCCTCTCAAGGGCAGACCGAAGTCAGCGGTCGAAAGAAAGATCAAGGTTCACCGGAGCTCGCGGATTGCGTGAACCCCTCTTGAACTTAGCGCCAGCTCTTGACCACCATGCCCAACGACAAGGTGTTAGAATGGCTTAATGCCGTAATCTAGAAAACAAGAGATAGCGGATGTTACTAGGTTATAGATAAGTAGATATAGAAAAGATAAATAAATAGAAAAATAGAGAAAACAGATACATGGATAAATTAATCAAATTTGGAACAGGAAGAAAATATAACTGGTGGCACATAACCATTTGCTACGTGGAATATAAAAACAACAGACAATAATGCAGATAATATTTAGGCCTCGAGTTGCCTAAAGGGTTAGAGGATCCCAAATGCAGTCAAAATTAGGTATATGGCTTGACCTCCTCGTACGGCCTGCAATCTTAAAGGGTACCTACGCCAAAGAGTGGCATCGAATTCAAGAATCGCCGACACATTCTACATGATTTCGATAAGTCACTCTTTTGCGATGATATCGATCAGACCCTAAAATTCGAGGACGAGTTATGGCAGAATTGGTTGAGTAAGGACGTGTTTTAGTCCCGCCATAAGTTTCTGCTTTAAATCATCCGTGGCCAATAGTGGATTGGGGTAATTTTTGTTAAAGTCATCCGTGGCCACCGTTGCAGATATAGATAGAGATATAATTATAATTATTATAATCATAATTATTATAAATATCATTATTATTATTATAACTGAGGTGATACTGTCGATGTTAAGGTCAAAAATTGTGACACTGAGGACACTTTCCTGTGTGACACTCTCTTCCTGCTCCATTGGGCCAGAGAGGGCTCCTCCCTACTCGTACACGGAATCGACGATCTCGCAAAAATTCAGATATAAACATTGGGAGGCGTTCTCTCGCCCCCATCGTGTGGAGAGTCTCCATGATACCGTATCGCCATGCGGTATCATACGCCTTCTCCAGATCGAAAAATACCATGGCGTAGTGCTCTCTACGAAAGAAGGCCTCGTAGACGGAGCAGAGCATCCGACGTGGAGTGGAACTTGCGGAAGCCGCACTCTGCAGAAGATAGATGACCTCCGTTGTAGAGAAAAAAGGCTAATCTAACATTTACCAATTTCTGGATCACCTTACACAAGCAGGAGGTTAGAGAAATTGGGCTAAAACCGGCCAGGCTATAGTGATCTCTCACCGGTTTGCGAAAAGCGAGCGCAGTTGCCATTTGCCAGGGGTCTGGGAGGATACTCTTTGTCCAGATGCTGGTGAACACATCTAAAAGAAAGGCCATGCTTCTTTCACCAGAGTGTCGAAGCATGGCAAACGAGTCATCCTTATTTTTTTATAATTTTAAGAGCCCATCTGGCGATTGCCTACGAGGACAAAAGTCGCTGTACTCACATCACAGCCTACTACTAGTGTAGATAAAAAAACAAAGAAAAATATGTAAGTAACAAATAAGAGAGATAAAAAGAAAGACAAAGGCTAAGCACAGGCTAAAAACAACAACAAATAAAAAAGGAAAGAAAGCAAAAAGGCAACAAGAAGGAAGCGCGCTTCGGCGTCGGGGGGAGGACCGCCTTCCCCCAGCGCAGGAACGAGCGAACTACAACAAACAGTCAAATAAGATGGAGGAGGCCAGCCTCCTGCAAAAAGACTTATAGTCCACAATTCTGTGTACAAGAACCCGTCCCGAGTACAAGGGACATGCGGTAACGTCACCGCTCATCCCGATACCGGGAAAGGTAACGTGTGCGAAGATCACCCAGGCTGGGACATTAAACAAGAATCTGTCGAACAGTCTGGGGGACAAAGCAGTCGTCGCAGTAAGGCGTAGGCGAGCGCTCCATCAAATGGCGGTGTGTCCCGTAAGTGTGTCCAATTCAGGGACGACAGAAAGCAGCCTGAAGCTATCGCGGTATTGTGGAGTAGGTCCATGGGAATAGTCGCGACGCTATGGCACGTAGCTTTAAGTTCCCCTGGACCGTCTCCCATCTTTTAGCCAAACCACCAGGAGGACAGCCCATATTCCTGCTATGTAATCGGTGTGAGGAAGAGGTAAACGCTGGTCTGGTCACCCAGTCCTTGCGGACTCTTTGGCGCCCTCAGCGGCGCGCTTATTCCCCGGAATTCATACATGTCCAGGAACCAAGCAGAAAACAATCTCGACATCTTCCAGGCTCGCCTAAAACCGTGGCGTCACGGATATCGCGAAGCAGGAAATGCGGATATTCTTATGTCCCCAGAGCAGTCAGGGCGCTTTCTGAGTCACTATAAATCACAAAGAAGGAGCCCAACCCCACCCATAGGTCCGTAGATATACGCGGGCTACGTCTTTGTATATTTATAGTGACTCACAATCCGGTCTCCGAACCGGGCACGTTGCGTTATCTCCCGTACCGAGCGGTGTAATGCAACCAGCTTGGCTGTGAAGATAAATGCAGCGCCTGGCAGAGACCCGCTGACTCCAAACATAGGGGATACGGCGTAGGAAACCAACCCTCTCTTGAGACTTGAAGCCATCCGTATACATTGGCACGGTTCCAACGTGAGAGGAAGTGTGCTCCAAAAAGGCTGAACTCAATACTCCCGGCGCTTTAGTAGCTTTAAGAGCAGAGGCGTGGTGACAAATAGTTAGAGGTGCTACCCTCTAGGGTGGTGTCCTAGGCAGAACTAGGGGCCCCACCGGCCCGAGAGCTATATCAAGCTCTCGAGGGAGTTTCCTACCCATAAACTCAAAGGGCTTAGGGTATGAGTGGCGTCTCTCTTCGGCATATGCACCGTAAAGAGCAACTGCGAATCCAGTGAGAGCTGTTGGCAACTGCGGGAAGCGCCGGGCTTGCACGTACAGGCGAATAATGCACTGTGCACGTCGCAGTCTGAATGGCATCTCCCGAGTATTAACAAGCAGTCTCTCAATGGGGGACGTGCGGAATACACCGGTAGCCATGGGAAGGCCAGTGTAGTGGATCGAGTCCACAATTCCCCAATATTCGGTCGAATGCGAATGCATAAAACTCGCATCCGTAGTCGAGCTTCGAACGAATAAAGGAAGGATATATCTTTTAATAAATAACATTCCCATCTCCATATGTGATTCTTTTAAGTTGCTTGGAGTTATGCTTGACTCTAGGTTTACTTTTGAGAATCACATTCGATCTATTTCCTCCTCTATTGCTCAAAAAATTGGCATTTTGAGGAAATCTTACAAAGTATTTGGAGAGCAGACTGTTCTTAAAAATTGTTTTAATGCTTTTATTCTTCCGTGTTTTGAATATTGCGCCCCTGTTTGGAGTTCGGCAGCCAACTCTTATCTTAATTTATTAGATAAAAATTTGAGAGCAATAAAATTTTTAATTCCTGACCTCAAAGTTGATCTGTGGCACAGGCGAGCAATAAGCTCCTTATGCATCTTATATAAAATTTTTAACAATGCAGATCATCCACTGCATCACGATCTGCCCAATTTATATGCCCCTCAACGAGTTACCAGAGGTGTACTAAATGCCAATAGTAGGGCCTTTACGCCTATGAGATTCAACACAACACAGTTTTCAAGAAGTTTCATTCCTAACACAACTAAACTGTGGAATGAACTTCCTAGTGTTGTTGTTGAGTCCTTGGAACTTCAGAAATTTAAAGTGGGTGCTAATACATTTTTAATTAACAGAAACTTATAACTTTAATATTTTATTCATTATCCACACATATATAATATTATAATATTTTTAACATTATAGCATTTAATTTTTTTTTTTTTTTTTTTTTTTTAATTTTCTATTTATTTATTATGTTTTTCTTAATCTTTGTTTCGTTTTTTCCATACCAGGTTTCTTTCCCTGCTGGGGCCCTTGGGCTTATAGCTATTTGCTCTTCCAGTTGGGGTTGTGGCTTGGAACTTTAATAATAATAATAATATAAAAAGTAAGGTAATTTCCCTATTAGCGCACCAGGCGAAGAACGTTACGGAGGCTGCGAATATGAGCATCCCAAGTGAGGCGTTGGTCAAATACAAGAGCAAGGAAACGGTGCGAGTCTACCACTTCCAATCGAACATAATTTAGAAACAAGTCTGCGTCAGAGTGGAGCCGTGGATGGAGGCAGAAGAACACCACCGTATTATTGGTCAAAGAAAACCGAAACCTGTGACTCTCGGCATAGCGAAAGACGCGGTTCAATGCCTGTTTTAGTCGACGCTCCAGAGTTGGCAGCTGGGGTACGCTAAAAGAAATCGAAAGGTCATCAACGTAGAGCGTAGCGAGAACATCCGGCAGCAGCGAGGTAATGCCGTTGACGCTGCTTGCAAAGAGTATGAGACTGAGGACGATTCCGTGTGGGACCCGGTCTTCCAGCCCCATTGGGTCGGAGGGTGTTACCACCACCCGTACGCGGAATCGACAATCTTGCAAAAGGAAGGCATCGCAGATGCCATTTTCCAGTCGGAGAAGAGCATCCGACGTGGAGTAGAACTTACGGAAGCCACACTGTGCAAAAGACAGGTGACCTCCACTGTCCATAAAAATAGGCTAATCTAACATTTATCAATATTTCCATCAACTTTTACATGCAGGAGGTTAAAAAAATTGGGCGGAAACAGGCGGGGGAGGGAGATATCCCCATGCTTTGCGAAAATCTAGCACAATAGCGATTACCCAGGAGTCTGGGAGAATACCCTCTACCCAGATCCTGTCGAACAAATCTAACAGAAATGCCATGCCTCGCTCACCCAGGTGTCGAAGAAGAGCGCAAAGGATGTTGTCCCGACCAGGGGTTGTGCCTGTGCACGAAGCGAGAGCGGAACGTAACTCGCCTAATGTAAACCTGTCGTTGAAAGGTTCTCCGCCTCTGGAAGTAAAGTCCGGTTGGCGACCTTCCGCGACATCACAACGTGCATTGAATGCTGCCGGAGCAGCATTACGGCTAGAGAATGCGGAGAAAGCGGTCGCAAAGGACTCCGCCATTGACTAGTAGTCCAAGATTACGGTCCCTTCTCCTGGAGAACGGGAGGGGTGTTCTGCGATAACCTGCCCCGAATCTTTTTAATTCGCTTACACGCCTCTGCTAGAGCGGTGTTTCGCGCTAGCCCTAGGTAGACGAAATTCACCGGGAGTGAATTTGTTAAGGCGGCACTTATAGCGCATGTAGGCATAACGCTTCTGTTTAAGGGCTGCCTCACACCTAGCTGACTACCACGGAAGTGGTCGATGTGCAAAACGGCTAGACGTTCTAATATTTGTAGTTAGGCCAATGGCGATGAGGTTGCCCGAAAAGAACCCAACGGCCTCATCCACCGACCTAAACTCTCGACTAAGGCAGAGAAATCCGTAATTTACTGAAACGTGGACCACTGCTCTCGCACCAAACACCACCGGAGCGGGCTCTCAGGCGGTAGCGACTCAGGAAATGATATGTGAATGTGAAAGTGATCATTACCATGGAAATCATCGACTACCCCCCACAAAGATAAATCGAGATAGGAACATGAAGCGGTTCTCGGATAGTGACGCGTCAACTCATCCACATTTATCACACTTATCTCCAGCTCGTCGATAAGGTCGGCAAGGACCTGACCCCTGGGATTGATCGAGTAGTCTCGACAAGAGGGGTGTCTACCGTTCAGACCCCCGAACAAGAGAAAGGACCTCGGCAACCATGCCATGACGCGGCAGATGTTCCTCGAGTGTAAGTCGGTTGACGGTGGAATGCACGCAGAAATAACAGTATACCTCCTATTCAGGTACAACTGCACAGCTGTTGCCTGGGGAGGTATTCAAAGCAAAGAGATGGACTCAGATATCATGTCGGGTCTAAATGGCGCATCCTCCTGCCCGGCCTCCATGCCGTGGTGGTGGTGGGGTCGAAAAACTCTTATATCCCGGGAGGGTGGGCAGAGGCCCACACTCAGCATTGGTTCTGCAAAAAGATAGCAAGGGAAAACGGGAGGAGACGAGCCTTCGCAGCTCCTCCAAGCTGATCCAGAGTCAGTGGCAATTCCATTGAAGGAATATGCTCTCCAGGCCTAGCTCGGAGGAGATGCAGGGGCCCTGTTCGAAGAGGGGGTCCTTACTGGAATGGCCGTACACTTAACGGAAGCAGAACTCCGAGCGTTGTTGGCCGAACAGTGTGTTGAAGGCGCTGTTGCTTTTGAGGGCTTATCGGGGGAGATTGGGCTCGCCATGCGAGTCATTTTCCTCCCTCCGCCTTAAAACATTACGCAGGCGGGGGTCTTTCCTTTTGAGGTTCCACCGCATTCGAGTCCCCCAGCCTAGCTCTCGGCGTTGGCGTGGAAGCCGAAGCTCCTTTAGTGTTGTCCTCCTTTCGGGGGAGCAGCTCTAGGAACCCCATAAGATGGCTTCACGACCAACTTCAGTGGTGTTGCCTCCTGTGAGTCTAACGACTCAGTGGAGGAGCGCGGCCGGACGCAAACACTAATCAACCCACGCAATAGCCCACTCTGCGAAAGATGAGCATGGTACCGGCAAAGCCAGATGCTGGTATTCAAGACCACTCTTCCTGTCCAGTGGCCAGGCAGCCTTTCGGCATGCCGGCTCCACATTGGGCTGGGCGTAATTTTGATAGACCGTGAAAGGAGAGAGAAAGTGTATGTGAGGAAGGTGTGGATGAGGGTGAGGCAGGTTGTTAAAACCCATCACCCCAAACCGGAGTTCAGTGGTGATGGGGCGTTGTCCCCTCCCTCCTCTGCCCCGATCCGGGATGTTTGGTTTAGAGGAGGCTGGTCGGCTTCTACGCTGTGAAGTTAGAGGTCATCTAGAGAAAGTTGTTTGAGAGGTTATGAGTAAATTGAGGAAGTGGGGTAAAAAGACATGGTGTCAGAAAGAATGAGAAGAGGCTAAGCCGGGTCCAGACGGGGTGCTGAGTGCCGTCATCACTGCGGCCAAGAAAGCAAATCACCGTGCCCCTTACGGGGGTGACATCGCCCTGACCAGCGAGAGCACAACGCAACTTAATCAATGTAAACATGTGGTTTAAGGGTTCTTCGCTTCTGGACGTAAAGTATAGTCGATGGTATCCAGCGATATTACCACGTGCATTTAATGCTTGTGGAGCACCATCCCACCCAGGGAATGCGGAAAAAGCGGTCACAAAAGACCCGCCACTGACGCGGGGTCACAGATTGCAGGGCTCTCTTCGAAGAGAAGACCATCATGGGATTGACCGTACACTTCTCGGAGCCAGATCTCCGGACACTATTGCCCTAGCAAGGCGCTGAAGGTGCTGTCGCCTTCGAAGACTTATCGGGGGAGGTTAGGCTCGCTATGGAATTCTTTCCTTACTCTACCTCGAAACCTTAGGCAGTCGGGGCAGCTTCGGAGGTCGGATATCTTTCCTTTGGAGGTTCTACCGTCTACGAATCACTTAGTCCAGTTCTGGGTATGGGCGTAGGAGCCGAAGTTCCTCTGATGCTGCTCTCTTTTCGGGGAAAGGGCAGCTTTAGGAACCTCGGAAGAAGGCCTCACGACCACCTTCAGGAGTGTTGCCTTCTGTGAGTCTAACGACTAAATGGAGGCGTGTGATCGTTTCGACATACCGGAAACAGTCACGCTGGAGGAAGTGTGGAGCCCTGGTTTTTGCAGAGGCTCTACTCAGTCTTTTGTACTTCTAGCTCTACCAGGAGAACCCCGGGGGTGAGTAGAACCTATCACGCCAGAACCAAGCCTCTAGCTTTGCGAATTGAGATACGATCCATAACTTGAATGGCCAGAATTTCATTCACCAGGAGATATGCATTACATTGCTTTGAAGAAGTGGGCGAGGTCCGGCTCTCCGCACGTTACACAGTTGGCCGCACACGATAGGGACTTATCTTGTGTGGCCTTGACCTATCTTAGACAGGCTTCGATTAAACTTTGCACATTTATAGGAGCTTCACAGGGCGGGGGGAAGGGGGGATTCAGGTTCGGTGTTTGACACCAAACCCGCATTAGACCCCATGTGAGATCCTACTGTCCGGAGCTGAGTCACCTCTGGGACCATGTCCATTTAAGGAGGGGGGAAGGTGCATGTGGCCAGCCCCCCTCCCCCCAAACATCACGGATCCATGGGATTTCCCCGCAGATATTTCTCCTTATATAAATGAACAAAAACGTCTTAGCCAATGTGGTTAAGCCTCACCTAACCACATTGGCTAGAACGTTATTGTTCATTCCTAAAAAAAATAGAAATGGTGAAGATCCGCGGGGAAACTCAAACTCCCCGTTTGCTGTTAAAAGTTGAACGTTAACTTATTCAAAGAGTTTCTTGAAATTTCTCTTTTAGGGAAATGAATGGTTGCCTAGTCGTATATGTAACCTTCCTGAAGCGGGTTGAGGAACTCCAGGAGACTTTTCTAGCTGATTAAGGAATTCTTATTATTACTCTT